>NC_069433.1:25393182-25552782 GCF_026875155.1 Cherax quadricarinatus
AGAGACAGAGATTGTGTGTACTCACCTATATGTGGCTGCAGTATTCGAGTCTCAGTTCATACCCCCCTACCTCTAAAAGTGTCTCTTGCCAGATGCACTCCTTGCTTCCTGCCCCATATCGTACCTTGTACCTTTTCTTAAAACTCTGCGTGGAGTCTGCCTCCACCACTTTTTCGTCGAAATCGTTCCACTTCCCGACAACAAACTTCCACAAAGAAACCTTCACACGGACGAACCTCCACACGGATGAACCTCCACGTGGACGAACCTCCACGTGGACGAACCTCCACGTGGACGAACCTCCATCATCCTGACTAAGCAAGGACGACAGGGAGGGCGAGGGAGACGCTGATTTCATTAGCTTCCCCATTAAAGGAGCTAATTCATTAGACACAGCCTTACACTCACTGCCGGAGAGCGTCACAACAAACGGTACAAGTGTACAAAAGGCAGGAGAGCAAACACCTGTGAACCTACCTGTGGCGTTACTTTCACACTCTAATTGTTCCTTCAATCATATAAGTAATGCTATGCAAAAGAGCATTAGCAAGATTTTATTTCGTCTATTTTATAGTTATAAATAAAGCCTGGTTTGCACGGTTAAGTGTGGCAGCGCTGCAGGATTTAAACTAATATGTACAGGATATCGGATATTTCAACATTGGTCTATTTGAGGAAAAGCTTTGGGTATCTCCAAATAATTATGAAGTGGAATCCAAAGCTAGGATGGAATTTCAGTTATTGAGTCGTCTGTTATTACTTGAGCTTTTTCAAGGGGGCGCTGATCCCCGAAACCCTCTCCTGGTATACTCCAGGTATACATGTCAGGTCGTCTCCATTATTTACGTCAGGTGTGAACAGAATCGTGGTTGTTGTTGATTCAATCAACAAATGTACTTGTATTAGTGACTGAGATATCAGTTGTTACTTATGTTTTGCTTCTTTAACCACAACTTTCTATATATTGTTAAACACTGAGACCAGCAAAATTATCATAGTGATTCCTCGTTCAACTTTGTGAGTATGTTATATATAATACTGGCCAGGACAGGTGTCCTGACACGGGTCTTAGTGTTCTGATGACCCGTCTGTAGATACTGTGTGTGTGCAGTAACATTTATGTCGAAAATGGCATAAAACACCGATAAGTTGAAGATTAAGACGCATGTGCAGCAGTTAGGTGTCTTTATTGTTGAAACTTGTCGCCTACACAGTAGACTTCTTCAGTCAAATACGGAAGTATCAAGTTTTGTAGTGAAATAAAGATGATATGATCAGTCTATTTGGTTAAGTTGCTTCATAAGAAACAATAGAAATTTATCTACAACTACTTCTGTCTCATGGCTGGCTGGTTTTGCTAGCCTTTAAAGTCTTTGGAGTTTGTGGGTGAAGGTATTCACAAAAAAAAAAAACTTAAGTTTGTGCTTCTTGAGGCCTAGCTACATGCGGCGGCCTAGCTACATGCGGCGGTCTAACTACATGCCCGTGGGATTACAGTATCAATGACAGACTATGGAATTCCAGTGTCAATCACAAATAAACAAGAATGACCACTTGCAGCGAAAAATTAATTCTGGATCTTACCTAAAACAGGACACGTTCAGCACGACAAACCCAGAAAACACTAATAAGGAAAACAAATGCCTACATGCGATAAATATTATTACATTAGGCAGCTGCTCTGAGCTTTCATTTTTGTTTATACAGATAAATTTTACAGGCTAAGAGCTGTTATGCTACCTCAGCTCACTTCAAAGTCCAGTTCTATCTTAGGTATACTACCACCCCTTGGGATGCGACCCACAACAGTCGACTGACACCTGATGCCTACTTGCTGCTAAGTGAGCAGACAGAGGAAGTGCGAGGAATCATGTACTGGGAATCGATCCATGGATAATCAGTACGTGAGCCGACGAGTGTGCTACCAACTGAACCACGATTTCTTCTACATGTTACACTATAGTCAAGAGGTTTCTCGTGCTTTCACCTCCTTGCCACGGCGCTTGCAACATGGCTATTCCTTTTCCTCCTCCTCCTTCTTCTCCTCCTCCTCCTTCCCTCACTTCCCATTCCCCACCACCATGTCAAGTGGAGATTACAAGAGCTGCTGGGATGATGACCACCTTCCGAGGTCCATCTTCTTGTAAATGACATTAGCTGGGTTTAACGGAGAGCATGTCGAGGGAGGGAGATGTTTGGGACTTGCACCATCCTCCGCAGGGAATGTTTTGTCACCTTTACCAGGGAATGTTGGGGAGTGCTGTGTCACCTTTCTCCAGGGTATGTTTGGAAATGTTATGTCTTCTTTTCCAGGGAATATTTAGGAATGTTGTGTCTTTTTTCCCAGGGAATGTTTGGGAATGGTATGCCACTTTTTATGGGGAATGTTTAGGAATGTTGTTTCACCAATTTTCATGAAATGTTTGGCAACTTTAAGTTACTCATCTTAAGGGAAATTTGGGACTTGTGTCACCCAAGTCAGTCAGTACCAGATCAGCCGAGCTGTGGTACGTACGTTGGACTACGTGCTGCCAGGTGTAACAGCCTCAGTGATAAAGCGCTGATCCACCGGGAGGCCTGGTCATGGACCGGACCGCGGTGGTGTTGATCCCCGGAATACCCTCCAGGTAGACTCCAGTTAGACCGATTCCAAGAGATATATAGGTGTGCTGTGTCACCTTCACCAGGAAATTTTTGGGGCTGTTGTTGAATACACCACAAGGTACGTAAATTGGGATTTGTGCTACTCACCCCGGGGGCGCTTAGAAATGTGGGGCCACCCTCCCCAGGGGATGGCTGGGATTTGGGTTACCTTCCTAAACTATTACCTTCTCCATCTCCCCCTAATCTCCCTCCACCTCCTTTTACTCCTCTCAACCTGCCTCTTCTCTTCTATCCCTTCACTCCTGCCTCTCCCACCTCACATCCTCTTCCCTACCCCCATCTCCATACTTTACCTTCCACTCATCTTCTTCCATTCCTTTTTCTTTAAATCCATTTGAACCTTCTGGGCTGATTGTCATCTCAGGCCATCTCCCCCAACGTTTATTATTCTCCGTTCCTCTCTCTCCCTCCCTCCCTCCCTCCCCCCCCCCCCCTCTCTCTCTCTCTCTCTCTCTCTCTCTCTCTCTCTCTCTCTCTCCTCTCTCTCTCTCTCTCTCTCTCCTCTCTCTCTCTCTCTCTCTCCTCTCTCTCTCTCTCTCTCTCTCTCTCTCGTGAGTCATGTTAACGGCTTTGAGGGGACTTGAGCTAGAGTTCGTCACGGCCACGCTAGCTGGAGATTCGTCTGTAAAAACTTGCATTTGTGGTCACAGAGGTGCCTGTGCTAACTTTCCTACGGTGTAGAAATATATCTAGTTGGACGAATCTTATTGTGGCTAGCTGGTCCAGTGGCTAACGCGACGGTCTGGAGTTTTGAGAGACTCTGACCGCGGGTTCAAATCCCGCCCGTGGTATGGTTTACTTGTAGCTCAGTAGTCAGAGTTTTCGGAGCAATAACGAGATCAGGTTTGAATGACAACTGGCAGTTACAAGTATGATACAAACTGTATGTCGAGTGAGGCTTTATCCCGGTGATGCTTCTCTCAGTGTTGAGCGAAATGTAGTCAGGGCAGTCTCGCACTGCATACTGTTGTTCTTTACCTAAACAAAGTTCTCGGGTGCGATCCCCGTTTAAGGCAATACATAAAATAATCTTTATTTCTACAAGTATATGACACATCTTATATAGAAGTAGCTGACATCAGTGACGTACCATATAGAAAGTATTTGGTTATGAAGACCATTTCGGGCAACTTAGTTTAATTATGTCCCCAGGATGCGACCCACATCTGACACCCAGGTATCTACTTGCTACCAGGTGAATAGTGACAACAGGTATCTTAAGGAAACACACTCCCAATGTTCCCACCCATACCGGAGATCGAACCACGGACCTCAATGTGTGAGCTGAGTGTGCTACCAACCAAGCAGTCTTTCAACCACTGTGCCTATCCACCCAGGAATCATTAATGATTCCTGTTGGTTTTGTGGAAAATACAATTGATTTCGTTCCAGACTAAGAAGCTGAACTCTTCTCCAGGTTGAGGGACTGACCACCTCAAATACTCTTTCTCCAAGGTTGATGGATTGATTACATCTTTGTCACTACTACACCTGCTGCTTCTGTATTTGACTGAAGAAGTCTACTGTGTAGGCGAAACGTTTCAACAATATACCCAACTGTTCAGAGCGAAATAATAAGAGCGAAACTTATTCTGAAACTCAAGTAGCGAGGACATGGACTCTTAGGTATCGACGATCGAATTGTTTTTAACACGGTAAAGCTGGAAACCTGAATAATAAAAATAATAATAATCTTTATTTACTACAAGTACATGTACATGGTATGCAGATCTAGCTGACATCAATAACATACTACTATATAGAAAGCCGCTTGTTATGCTCAACATTTCGGGCAAATTACGTCAACTTTGTCCCAGGATGTGACCTACACCAGTTGACTAACACTCAGGTACCCATTTTACTGATGGTTGAACAGGGATAACAAGTGTCTTATGGAAATACGTCCAAATATTTTCCAGCCGTACCGGGGGATGGATCCCCGGACCTCAGTGTGTGAGCCGAGTGCACTAGCGATTAAGCTACAGGTAAAACAAGAGGAGATACGATAAAAAAAAAATTATAACCCAAAAAATAAATTAATCATTTACAAAGGGATCGAAAAGAACAAGGTGACAAAAATGGGAACTAGAAGCAGCAACGGGGAACTAGAAGCAGCAACGGGGAACTAGAAGCAGCAACGGGGAACTAGAAGCAGCAACGGGGAACTAGAAGCAGCAACGGGGAACTAGAAGCAGCAACGGGGAACTAGAAGCAGCAACGGGGAACTAGAAGCAGCAACGGGGAACTAGAAGCAGCAACGGGGAACTAGAAGCAGCAACGGGGAACTAGAAGCAGCAACGGGGAACTAGAAGCAGCAACGGGAACTAGAAGCAGCAACGGGAACTAGAAGCAGCAACGGGGAACTAGAAGCAGCAACGGGGAACTAGAAGCAGCAACGGGGAACTAGAAGCAGCAACGGGGAACTAGAAACAGCAACGGGGAACTAGAAGCAACAACGGGGAACTAGAAGCAGCAACGGGGAACTAGAAGCAGCAACAGGGAACTAGAAGCAGTAACAGGTAACTAGAAGCAGCAACAGGGAACTAGAAGCAGCAACAGGGAACTAGCAGCAGCAACAGGGAACTACAAGCAGCAACAGGGAACTACAAGCAGCAACGGGGAACTAGAAGCAGCAACGGGGAATTAGAAGCAGCAACGGGGAACTACAAGCAGCAACTGGGAACTAGAAGCAGCAACGGGGAATTAGAAGCAGCAACGGGGAACTACAAGCAGCAACGGGGAACTAGAAGCAGCAACGGGGAACTAGAAGCAGCAACGGGGAACTAGAAGCAGCAACAGGGAACTAGAAGCAACAACGAGAAACTAGAAAATTATATAAGTGGAACTAGAAATCCAAAAGAGGCAGAGTGAGGGAAGTTAACAAAGACACAACGTAAATAATAAAGTAGATAATGACACAAAGTAGATAATGACACAAAGTAGATAATGACACAAAGTAGATAATGACACAAAGTAGATAATGACACAAAGTAGATAATGACACAAAGTAGATAGTGACACAAAGTAGATAGTGACACAAAGTAGATAGTGACACAAAGTAGATAGTGACACAAAGTAGATAGTGACACAAAGTAGATAATGACACAAAGTAGATAATGACACAAAGTAGATAATGACACAAAGTAGATAATGACACAAAGTAGATAATGACACAAAGTAGATAATGACACAAAGTAGATAATGACAAAGTAGATAATGACACAAAGTAGATAATGACACAAAGTAGATAATGACACAAAGTAGATAATGACACAAAGTAGATAATGACACAAAGTAGATAATGACACAAAGTAGATAATGACACAAAGTAGATAATGACACAAAGTAGATAATGACACAAAGTAGATAATGACACAGTGTAGACGAAAATGATATATTAGCAAGGATAGACTAAACCCGTAGGGGATATTCAGCACTTGGAAACTGGGAGGTAATCAGGTTTGATTCAGGAAGAAAATGGTAGCTCAAATTCATTGGAACAAGAGCTCTTTACTGGTACCAAAGCACCCATCCTCTCTAAGAACAGGGTGAGAGGAGCTAGTTAATGGAATAGCAAAGGCCGGGCCAGAAGCAGAGCCCAACCCCAGACACACCTAGTTGACTACACACGCGCACACACCTAGGTGACTGCACGCACACACACACCCCTAGGTGACTGCACGCACACACACACACCTAGGTGACTGCACGCACACACACCCATAGGTGACTGCACGCACACACACACCCCTAGGTGACTGCACGCACACACACACACCTAGGTGACTGCACGCACACCCACACCCCTAGGTGACTACACACACACACATCCCTAGGTGACTACACACGTACATACGTCGTTCGTATGTTGTACCCATAGGAGCACAACATGTGATCCACACGGGTACAAATAAGAACCACACGGGTACAACCTAAGACCCACACGGGTACAACCTAAGAGCCACACGGGTACAACATATGACCCACACGGGTACAACATATGACCCACACGAATACAACATATGACCCACACGGGTACAGGAGAGCCTAATAACTTCCTTGGCTGCCTCAGGGCTGAGAAATAAGTTACTCGGCTCTTGGGTTCACTGCTCCATCAACTGAAATGTAAATTGAAGACTTAAGCTCACGATGTCCCCTCCATCCTTCCACGCCAATCTACTCCTTCCTTCCACCCCCTCCACCCTTATCCATGCCTCGTCCCCTCTCTTTCTCAAATCCCCTCCCTCTCTCTCTCTCTCTCTCTCGCTCTCTCGCTCGCTCTCTCGCTCGCTCTCTCTCTCTCTCTCGCTTCTCTCTCGCTCGCTCTCTCTCGCTCGCTCGCCTGCTCTCTCTCGCTCGCTCTCTCTCGCTCTCTCTCTCTCGCTCTCTCTCTCTCGCTCTCTTCTCTCGCTCTCTCTCTCTCGCTCTCTCTCTCGCTCTCTCTCTCTCGCTCTCGCTCGCTCTCGCTCTTCTCTGCTCTCTCTCTCTCCTCTCGCTCTCCTCTCGCTTCTTCGCTCTCGCTCTCGCTCTCGCTCTCCTCTCGCTCTCGCTCTCTCGCTCTCGCTCCTCGCTCTCTCTCTTCCTCTCGTCTCTCTCCTCTCTCTCGCTCTCTCGTCTTCTCGTCTCTCGCTCTCCTCTCGCTCTCTCTCGCTCTCTCCTCGCTCTCTCTCGCTCTCCTTCCTCCGCTCTCTCTCTCTCCTCTCTCCTCGCTCTCTCTTCCTCTCTCTCCTCTCTCTCCTCTCGCTCTCTCTCGCTCTCTCTCTCGCTCTCTCTCTCGCTTCTCTCTTCGCTCTCTCTCTCCCTCTCTCTCGCTCTCTCTCTCTCTCCTCTCTCTCTCTCGCTCTCTCTCTCTCTCTCTCGTCTCTCTCCTCTCTCTCCTGCTCTCTCTCTCGCTCTCTCTCTCGCTCTCTCTCGCTCTCTCTCGCTCTCTCTCGCCTCTCTCTCTCTCTCTCTTCGCTCTCTCTCCTCCTCTCTCTCTCGCTCTCTCTCCTCCTCTCTGCTCTCTCGCTCTCTCTCGCTCTCTCTCTCTCGCTCTCTCTCTTTCCCCCCTCCTCTCTCTCTCCTTCTCTCTCTCTCTCGCTCTCTCTCCGCTTCTCTGCTCTCCTCCTCTCTCTCGTCTCTCTCTCTCTCGCTCTCTCTCGCTCTCTCTCGCTCTCTCTCGCTCTCTCTCGCTCTCGCTCTCGCTCTCTCGCTCTCGCTCCTCTTCGCTCTCGCTCTCTCGCTCTCGCTCTCTCGCTCTCTCTCGCTCTCTCTCTCTCGCTCTCTCTCTCTCGCTCTCTCTCTCGCTCTCTCTCTCGCTCTCTGTTTCCCTTCCCTTACTCCATGCCTTCTCTTTCATTCCACTCTAGTATTATTATAATTGCTATTATTAATCCCCCTTTTTGGATACATAATAATAATAATAATAATAATAATAATACTGCAAATACTCAGCTAGATACCAATTATATTTGTCAACTATCTTAGGAAAGTTATATCAAGATTTAAGAGGAATCTTCCCGTGGAGACAGAGAATCTTTCTTATGAACGGGATTCATGTTATTATACACGAAACTAAATATCGTTCATGTTTCACCTGCTCTGCAGTGTATGAAATGTCTCCTCATCACAGCAGACATGGCACAAATGAGCATAGATCAATGGTACTTAACCTAGAGGTAATTACACTCTAAGAGAAAATTTTTTGCATTTTTTCAAGAAACTAATTTCAGGCACTGCTTATAATGACATCATTATTTTCCTGAAGGAAAACCTTCAAGTGGCAACCATAATTTTTTCCTTTTTTTTTTTTTGTCTTCCATTTTTCTTGTTCGACTATTACACGAGGCTTCATCTGAGCATCCTCAAGGGTTCAACGCAGATGTACGGTGTCTAGCCTAAGATTTTAGGAACAATTGGCATGTACAGGGGCTCTATGAGCAAAATTGTAGGACCTAATCCTAGCATCCTCAACTGGCTCCGATAACTTGCAAAAACCTCAGCAGTGTAACTTGAAACATTCGAGAAACGTGTACTTAATTCACTAACTTCGGAGAGTGAAATTTAAATGTATTGGTACACTTATCTCAATTTTATACATAAAATAGTGTGATATTTTGATTTCCGTTTAATCAATTGGAAAATATTTTGAAAGCTATTGAATAAGGAGTTCTCGAGCCATGAGCGAAATAAAATAAAGTTGGATGAAAAAAAGAATCGGATAACTTCTTAAAAGTATCCCTCGGGGACACCTGAAAATTTAGTGTTATGTTCCTAAAGCTTATTAAAGTTTATTTACTTAGTTACTTAATTCATTATTTAAAAAACCTAATAAGTTTTAGACAAATGTTGGATTGGTTCTGGGCTATGTAGGTTCAAATTTGTTTTTTGTTTTTTTAAGAAATTGGAAAGCTGAATTTTATTTGTCATGCTATAATTTCTGAGAGTCGCACCAAATTGGCTTCAGCCTTCAACAATACAACTTCTGAGCGACTACGAGCTTAATATAAAACTGAATTCTAGATTTTTTTTTAGATACCAAGAGAATGTCTCTTCAATTTAGCTTCACGACTGATGTTTCTTCGTGGAACGTTGGAATTAGATTTCGGCTGTGTAATCTCCTAATTTCCCATTTTTTTTTATTGAAGAAAGTGGGATATTTTCTATATGCTGACTAATGAATGCCTCTTTAGATTGGCCTCAAATCTTCATCTCCAATGTTTAAATGCATTACAAACTTATTCTGCACTCTGCACTATTCCTATCGCATGCTTTGAGGCGCAGGGAACTGAGGTAATGTAAATCAGGGATAACTTTCTCGGATACCTCAGTGACTGCAATAATTTTTATTTTATTATTTGGAATCCCTGGGGAAGAACTTTTAAGTAGTTGCCAAAGTTCTTTTCTCCTTTTTTTCGACAAATTTTTAGCTTTTATTTTGCTCATAAGACGAGACCTCATTCATTTTGTTACATAATTTCAGCGCTGGTGCACGGAAACTAGGCCAAGATTCTTTGAATAATTGACAGATCCAGGTGCCAATGACCAGAGCTTTAGACCTTATCCTGGAATTGCTCAACTAACTTCCATAATTCTCAGCTGCGTAGCTACAAACTCGACGATGGTGGAGAGTAAAATTCAAGTGTGTGTAGGAACACATCTGACAAATTTGTGGGTAAAATAGTGTAAAATTTTAAATCTTGTCTAATCTCGTTAAATATATTCGAGTCTACCTCTTCTGAATGGCTCACACAATACACAAATAACCCACACATAGAAGAGAGGAGCTTACGACGACGTTTCGGTCCGATTTGGACCATTTACAAAGTCACACTAACGAGAAGTGGAGCAAGACGGGTATATATAGGCAGGAAGAGGTGGTGGTGGTAGTAATAGTAGTAGTAGTAGTAGTAACAGTAGTAGTAGCAGTAGTAGTAGCAGTAGTAGTAATAGTAGTAGTAACAGTAGTAGTAGCAGTAGTAGTAGCAGTAGTAGTAGCAGTAGTAGTAGCAGTAGTAGTAGTAGCAGTAGTAGTAATAGTAGTAATAGTAATAGTAGTAATAGTAATAGTAGTAATAGTAATAGTAGTAATAGTAGTAATAGTATTAATAGTAATAGTAGCAACAGTAGTAGTAATAGTAGTAGTAATAGTAGTAGTAGTAATAGTAGTAGTAATAGTAGTAGTAATAATAGTAGTAGTAATAGTAGTAGTAATAGTAGTAGTAATAGTAGTAAGTAGTAGTAGTAGGGAATTAAGGAGGAGCCAGTCAAATACAAAGAAAGGGGAGCACTGCAAGGGAGCTAGGTGCCCACAGAGGGAGAGCAAGTGCACAGAGGTGGGGAGGAGGGGAAGTAATGAAATAAATAATGAAAGAACAGAAACACAAGACAGAAGAAAGAAAGACAACCCAGAAGAGGAAATAAAAAAGGAAAGAGGAAAGGGAAAGAGGGAGAAGAAGAAAAAAGGAGGAATCAGGTTAAGTCACGGGTGTTCTGAAGTTTGGAGCATTTTACAATGTAGTGGGAGAGGAAGGCATCTACAGAGATGAAGCCAGGACTAAGATTCATACAAGGAAAGTTGTATATTAGAGAGGATTCAACTAGACGGCGACTGTTAGGGTTGGAAGTAGGGAAGACAGTTTTAGCAGAAGACCAGTCAGTAGGATGGCTATGATCTCGGACGTGACAGAAAAGAGAATTATTAGTGTCGGCAAGCCTAACACTATTTTTGTGCTCCCTAAGTCTGTCAGAAAGAGATCGACCAGTTTATCCAAAGTATTTCTGAATGGCTTGTATATTTTCTAGCTGATTCATCTTCCGGCCACGATAATACCCATTAATTGCAGGCAAATTTATCATTGCATTAAGAAAATACAAATCTTTGGAGTCATTGCGATAAGTGGAAAATACCTCTTCAGATCAACTTCAAATTTTGCTTTCCAGACAGCAAAGTTGACTTTATTGGGTTCCACAAGTCCAAATCTGCCATTTTTTTTTTAATTAAGTGATACTGATTTCCATTTAACATATAAAGCCTTGTCAAATTGGCTTCAAAATATTAACGCTGATACATTCCATCAGAAGAAAGACGTCTAACAAAATTTGATATTTTGATATAGAAAACACTTGGAATCGTTGAATTTAGAGCACTTTCTTGAGAATGCTTTTTACGATAGGCTTCAAACTTTCAAACTGAAAAGCTTAATTAAAAAAAATACTTGGCTTTCACTTTGTACTATGTAATTTTTAAATTGCTAATTTTATTAAATAAATTAGTTTCCTTGTAATAACTAGAGAATAACTTTTCCGGAAGGCTTCAAACTTATATGTTGACGTAATTCAAAGTGTGTTAGTATTGAATCTGGGCCTTGAACTTGCCAATTTGCGAATTTTATAGATTATTAGCAAACTAAATCTTCGTAAAAAAAAAATTTAAATGTATTGTTTTGAAATAACAGAAATTTTTAAATAGAACTGAAAAAAAAATGAAAACTGATAAATATTGAAAACTCATGGTTTTAATTTTGACAAGATTATTAAACCTTTAATTTCTGTACGACTGAGGCTCATCCGATCAACTTAAAATTTGAACCTCGGTCAACTATTGCAAATTGAAAGATGGAGGAACAGTTGACAGCTGCAAATGCCCTCTGTTCAAGTTTATATAGATTACTCCTGAAATTATTTTCAATGAATTAAGTTTAAAAAGCCTCTTTCAAAATCAACTTCAAAATTTTAACCCCGGTGTATCCTACTTACAAGAAATTTGGAGTTGTTAACGGTGTGTGTTGCTGCCATTTTGTCAGTTTTAATCTAAAAAAGGAAAGGTATAATTTTATATTTCTGCATTATTTCTTGATGCTAGTGAATGGCTCTTGATGCAACGAAATGGATTTATCCTCCTGTTCCTTGGATCGAATCTGAGCACATTCTATTCCACAGGTGCTGTATGACCCCTACTAGGTCAGTAATCTAATAAAATGGGTGAAACGTGTTGAGGGCTGTGCAAGTGCACTTTTTTTTTTTTTGGGGGGGGGGCGATTTTGTGCAATAAAAGGATAATGTTTCTTGTGGTCAGCTTTTTTTTTTTTTTGGCCGATGTGTTTTCCTTATTTAAGCTTAAGTATTAATGTGCCAAATTAATCACATTGGTTTCTGTGGAAAATAATAAGAATATCTCTTCTGATCAGAAATCAGTCCGAGAGAGTGTGACTTTATTGGGTTATCTTAGGTTAAATCTACATAATGTGTCTACAACAGAGTGCCAGTGCCATAAATTCTAAGTGCCTCAACCGATTAGCTTCTCCCATCAACGATAGTAACTACATAGTGAAAATTCTTAGCGGCCTCCAACTCAGTGTGTTGATGTATTTTAGGCTCGTGGTCTCTGAGACAACAAAAGAATATCTTTTAAAGTCTGGCTTCAAGGTTGGTGTCTCTAGTGGATGGCTTGAATTAGTTTAGGACTATGTATTAACTTGCCATTTTTACTGAACAAACTGGATTATTAACGTCCCAGTGATAACTGGTAAATAACTCTTCTAATCTGCTTCAAATCTTCAACACAAATATACTGAAGAGGATCCCAGAAGGATGTCGAAATATATAGATCAATTAATCTCCTGAGTTTCTGTCTCCATGTAGGTTATTACTGAGCACTGACAAGTGTTCATTACGCTTTATTCACTAATATGTAACTGCATTAGAAACTCATGGCGCAGTCTGCACTATTCCTTTGCCGTGCATTGGTTTACAGGGAGCTGGAATTACGCAATACAGGGATATCATTCTCGGATCCGGGCAGCGATCGAAATATAATAATTATTATTATTATTATTATTATTATTTGAAATGAAAGGTTAATTACAATTAGCTAATTTAAGGATAAAAATGCAAAAAAAGTTTAAATACCGCTGACAAAGGAATGTATCGGAATAACAAGGCTTAATTAATGCTGAGATTCTATTAACTGCACTCAACAATTCTCTTTATGTATGCTCTTTGAAACTCGCTTAATGGTTTGTGAGTGAAAAGTGCTCTGAGGCGATTTCTAAAGTGTGAGCAGAGTGCAAAGCAAGTCGCTGGCAAATGTGTGAATGCAAGTATAGTCCAGAAGCGAGTTCGATTTGCCAGTGCCGAGGGATGGCAAGAATGTTAGCCCTGGTTCCCCCAGTAATAATAAGAAAATAATAATCTTCATTTGTACTAATACAGGATACAACTTATAAAGACCTAGCTGACATCAGTGACATACCATATAGAAAGCCCCTTGTTATGCAGAGCATTTCGGGCAAATTAGGTTAATTTTGTTCCCAGGATGCGATCCACACCAGTCGACTAACACTCGGGTACATATTTACTGCAAGATGAACAAGGACAGCAGGTGCCTGTAAGAGTCAGGGATTTAGTGTATGATTAGCACATAGGTGCCACATTTCACCTTCTTACTTGCATAGTATTTATGTCGCGTTTTAAAGTCAGAATTTACCCTCCTGACTTATAAAGCAATGAACTCTGCTAAATATGCCAAGTTTAAATGTAACTGTAGCTATAACTTTGTATCTGCATATATTTCCCTATATATTCTCCCTACGAGCCCCGTGAGGGCGGGGACTGTGGCTAGGCCTGGGGACAGTTGGTCCCAAAGATGAGGGGGTACTTGCGCCTCCTCCCATGGGAGACTTAGGTCTAGAGACACTCCCCAGATAGGGAGCCAAGGCCGGGTCACCACTACTTGGAAAAGACCCGGGCCGGGAGAATACCGGCGAAAAAAAAAAAAAAATTAAATAATACGTAAGTTTTCTTAAAATTAGGTTAGGTAATATGAAGTTCTAATATGTTACAAATTTCTTGTAAGGTAACGTTAGTGAATGTAAACAAGACATATTATTACCTTTTATTATTAAAGTAACTCGGTGAGATCTATAAATCCAACGATAGATCAGGTTACGAAGTGAATTTTGGTGTAAAAATCACACCATGTTAATCCTCTTTAAAATATCTACCAGTCTCGAAGACAAAAATGGGTAAAATAAAATTTATCTTTGATCTCTCTGGCTACAAAGGAAATATATATTTATATTTTTGGTGCTTTCTCTTCTGATATCTCGTGAGTTTTAATTGCGGTGATTTTTCCGTTACCCAGGAATTTAGAGTCCAGCAACGCTAAAAAAAAACGCGACGGTCTGGAGTTCTGAGGCTCTCTGATCGCGGGTTCTATCCCCGCCCGTAGTATGGTTTGAGTCGAGTCCAGTAACGCTGGCTTAATATGTCTCTGGAAACTAAAGTTACCGGTGAGCATGTAATCGGATACTATTGACTTGTTTAGCACTAAATTTTAGGAAAAAGATCCATTAAGAATAAATCTTTGTACAAAATTACCGTGTAGGTCGGTGGTTCAGAGGAAGTCAAAGAGGCAAGAGGTTGTGGAGATTTTATATGATGTACTTTAATATTTCTCTTATTAAACAAGGTGTTATATCTTGGGATTTCTTAGGATCTATGGTTCTTAACACATGAACCAAGAAAAGAACGATATCTCCACAAGGTTCTTGAAAATTTAATATCCATATTGGTTGAGCTTTAGTGCGTGAACCAAAGCCAATAAAAAATGTCTCTAAATCTTTCAAGACAAGTACTGACAATGCTAATTTATTCTTTACTACAGAAACGCCAACTACATTCGACAGTAACTTCGGAATTGTACCTTATTCCTCTAACATAATTGTGAATTGTAATAAAGTTGGTAGAATTACCGACAATATGTAAATTAAAAGGACACAAGTGCAACTAATGTGACATTTATTGTGGCAACGTTTCGCTCTCCAGGAGCTTTATCAAGCCATTACAAACAATACATGGACACAGAGGGTATATAAAGGCTCAGAGTGAGGTGTAATACTAGTGAGGTACCATTTCGATGTTCACTAGTGGTAGTAGTAGTAGTAGTAGTAGTAGTAGTGGTAGTGACAAAAGTAATACAATATGGTAGAGCAATTAATTCGTACATGAGTAAAAGGATATAAAAGCTATTACTTGGGTAACATAAAAATAGGTTGGACAAATATAGACTGGAATGAGGCAGCTTGTTTCAGTGTTCACTCTCTGTGCTTTGTGTAGTATAACAGGAGAGACTATGTGATGGCAGGGTTTACTGTTTTCAGGAGGATTCTTGCTAAGACTTCGGAGATGGTGAAGCTGCCGTTGTTTTGTTTAATTGTATTCGAAACAGCGATCAGTGCTGATTCGAGGCACTTGCGTCTGCGGAAATTAGTTTCTTTGATCACTAATTGGGCGTCTCTGAATTTCATGAGATGATTGGTGGAATTTCGGTGTTGTACACAGGCGTTGTTCAGGTTATCGTTCCTACATGCGTAAATGTGTTCATTGAGGCGGGTGTCGAGGTTTCTTGTTGTTTCACCTACGTAGATCTTGTCACAGCCTCCACAGGGTATTGTGTAAACTCCTGCATTGACTGGTTCGTGGTGCTTGGGTTTTGTCCTGGTTAGATCCTTTATTGAAGTGGTAGAAGCGATGGCGACTCTGGTGTTAGCTTGTGAAAGTACTTTTGAGACGTTTAGTGCAACCTGGCTCAAAAGTACTTTCACAAAAGTACTTTCACAAGCTAACACCAGAGTCGCCATCGCTTCTACCACTTCAATAAAGGATCTAACCAGGACAAAACCCAAGCACCACGAACCAGTCAATGCAGGAGTTTACACAATACCCTGTGGAGGCTGTGACAAGATCTACGTAGGTGAAACAACAAGAAACCTCGACACCCGCCTCAATGAACACATTTACGCATGTAGGAACGATAACCTGAACAACGCCTGTGTACAACACCGAAATTCCACCAATCATCTCATGAAATTCAGAGACGCCCAATTAGTGATCAAAGAAACTAATTTCCGCAGACGCAAGTGCCTCGAATCAGCACTGATCGCTGTTTCGAATACAATTAAACAAAACAACGGCAGCTTCACCATCTCCGAAGTCTTAGCAAGAATCCTCCTGAAAACAGTAAACCCTGCCATCACATAGTCTCTCCTGTTATACTACACAAAGCACAGAGAGTGAACACTGAAACAAGCTGCCTCATTCCAGTCTATATTTGTCCAACCTATTTTTATGTTACCCAAGTAATAGCTTTTATATCCTTTTACTCATGTACGAATTAATTGCTCTACCATATTGTATTACTTTTGTCACTACCACTACTACTACTACTACTACTACCACTAGTGAACATCGAAATGGTACCTCACTAGTATTACACCTCACTCTGAGCCTTTATATACCCTCTGTGTCCATGTATTGTTTGTAATGGCTTGATAAAGCTCCTGGAGAGCGAAATGTTGCCACAATAAATGTCACATTAGTTGCACTTGTGTCCTTTTAATTTATATAATTGTGAATTGCTTCACCAATGGGTTTTAAAAAGCTCATTTCTCACTTCACTCCAGGATATAATAAAGCGCCTAGGATAATGGTAAGCAATAAAGTGCAAAGTTTTAATGATTTGGCTCCTCCTTTGAGGGGCCGATGATTAAAACTTTGTCCTCTCCTCAGTGAACGTCATCTGCAATTTTACCGACCAAAACATTATCATTTAAATCATTCTAAATCAATCTTACCTTCCTCTGATATTTTCTTGACGATTTATTTTTGGGTCCTAAGGGAATTTACTCAAATCACTATTTATTCCCTTTAAAGTCATTAATGCAGATTATAACAACGGGCCCCAAAACTGATCTTAATGGAACGCCATTTCTAATAGTCACTCCATTTTTTCCAATCTCTTTGCTGTCAGCTTCGATCCAAGAGAGGAAAATTTCCTCCTATACAATGTATTGCCATTATCCAAAAGCCTTACTGAAAGAGACTATCAAAAGCCTTATTGAAAGGAAAGTACACATCCTATTTAAGTATCATAGACTACTGCGTCAAATACTTTATTAAAATCAGTAAATTTGTTATTCAAATACGGCCCCTTGTGATTACATGATGACTTGTTAAAGTATGTTCGTCAATGAGGATTCTAGTTAATTCCTCTATAATTGGTTCTAATAATTTTACCACTCCTGGGATAAGGCTGACTGGGCAATAATTCGAGGTAAGGAACTTGTCTCCTGATTTGCAGATTGTAATGTCAGCTATGTATGCGTGTATGTATATGTTTATATGCATGTATGCATGCATATATAGTATGAATTAGCTTGTATTAATATGAATATTTATGCATAGCTGTATTTGGAATATTTGTGTATATGTGCATGTATATATTATGCATGTAGAAGTACACCATTACATCCAAGTTATTGGAGAAATCCGGTACATGTTGCGTGGCGTGATACAGATGAATGACCTACACAGCCATGCGCGAGGGATGGTTGGTGCTCAGTATGATGGACATGCGCCACCAGATTGGAGCCATCAACTGTGTACATGAATTACGAGCTACGGTTTTAACATTATTTACTCGTTTACGAGCCATTTTACGTGTTGCAACACACACACACATTTTTGAGTCCCCAAATGAAGGGCCGAGTACCTGACGGGTAGTACTCGGTTTTCATTGCTATTTATTTATTAATTTGAATATTTATTCATTATCAGTATTACATTTATTTATTATCAGTTTGACACATACGTACATAATCTTAAAGCTTCCGTTCATTAATTTATAAATATATATTTACAGAGCTAGTTATAAGGATATTTATTTATATATACAATAAGATCACAGTAAACAGATGATATCACAATATGCAGAACAACTACTGTGAAAAAATAGTAGAATTCCAAGCGCTTTCGTGATTTCTCACATTATCAAGGAACTGTGAGATCACGAAAGCGCTTGGACATTTTAAGTATGTTTTAACTGACTCGTCTGGCCCAGCATGCTGCCTAACTGGCAGTACACTTCGCTCCCTGGCACAACAACACTTCGCTCCCTGGCACAACAACACTTCGCTCCCTGGCACAACAACACTTCGCTCCCTGGCACAACAACACTTCGCTCCCTGGCACAACAACACTTCGCTCCCTGGCACAACAACACTTCGCTCCCTGGCACAACAACACTTCGCTCCCTGGCACAACAACACTTCGCTCCCTGGCACAACAACACTTCGCTCCCTGGCACAACAACACTTCGCTCCCTGGCACAACAACACTTCGCTCCCTGGCACAACAACACTTCGCTCCCTGGCACAACAACACTTCGCTCCCTGGCACAACAACACTTCGCTCCCTGATCCTAGCATATTTTTTCGTAAAATCTTATATCGGGCAGAAATTAGTGCATTGTTAAGCGTGCCATAAAACGCCCGTTCTGTCTGGCGATGGTGAAGGATAACAGTTGGTGATAATAGCCTCTGGTAACTAGGAAGCCCTAGTTGAAGATTGTACTTCATGAGACACTAAACCCGTGTGGGCCATTCACAGCTCAATGCGTGGTGGAAGCTCGTTTCTCCGTCCGTTAAGTACAGTCCGGTCTCTGATCAATCAGTCCATATATTGGCAACCACCACGAAAGCAACAGTTAAATCACGGAAAAGAAAAACCGTTTGATTTTAGGAAAACGTTTTCGAATGTTCCACTTCCAACCAAAATAACGATTTAATGATGTATATCAAATGATAAAAACTGAATGCATAACACTGAAAAAATAGCTTCCAAGGGCTTTCGTGCTCTCTCACATTATCAAGGAGCTGTAAAAACAAAAGAACAGCAAAAGGCTTATAAGGCCAAGATAACACCTCACGGTCAACAACCGACACCTCATCTGTGCCTTGTCTGTCTCTCTTATTTGATCCTTTCCAACATCGTTGTTTTGTTAATTTCCACGTCTGTGTTTACACACTTGTGTCCACGTTTGTGTATCCACGTCCGTATGTGACACGAGTAAATTCTTTGATGAAATAAATTGGCCGTATACAAGATTCCGAGGAAGATACTACTGAACTTCAGGTAGATTTGGACAAACTAATGTAAAGGTCTGATGAGTAGCAGATACAGTTCAATGTGTATAAATGGTCCTAACTCTTGGAAACAAAGATGGCCCTCACATTTATAAAGCAGGTAATTAGAACTTGATCATTCAGAATATGAATGTGGTAAACAGTAATCCGAAGCCAAGACAACAGTGCCTGAGTGTGTGCAATAAGGCTAACAGAGTACTCTGATTTATATGAATGGTAACAGGAGCCCAAAAGTTATTTTCCAAGATCTATTCAACAATAGAGAGGCGAAGAATTAGACATGTGTAGTGACTTGGTATCTTTACGTAGATTTTCGCCAATTTCTGGCTTTATTAATGTAATTCAGGGACAAAACAGAAGACTGAAGATGAGGTAATCATTCATCTACGTCTGTGTCCACGCTTATTTATCCACGTCCGTATTTCCACGTCTGTTTTTCCTCATCCTTATTTCCACGCCCCAGTTTTCACGTCTGTATTTATCATGGCAGAAATTAATGCAACACCTGCGACAAGATGTACAATACAACTGTGTATATTTGATTTATTTAACAACAGAAGGATATTTCAGTGTTCTGTTTTGTACCTAAATTCTTTAACTTTCTCAGTACATCTGCACTTTCTGCAACACTGAACAATATGCAACGCTACTTTATTTTTTAGCAACACCTTTGAATTTCTTGGAGCATTACTGGAATTAAAAAGTTGAATTTCCCTGCAGATATAACCTCCCCGCAACACTGCTGACCATACAACACTAACTTTACTGATCGGAAAACTTTTCCAGCAACACCAGGGACCTTCCAGCAACAACACTCAATCCCACGCCCCAGCCCGTATGTTAAAATCTTATCCCCTTCTAACTCAATGAATCCATTACAAATGTGGTGATTTTCCAACTCGGTTAGACCGAGAACTGGTCCTTATGGCAAGCGCAAAGGCAGCAGGAAGACAGTGCCACACAGCAAGATTAGTCAGGCTTAATTAGTGAAAGCAATTAGGGTTTAGGGAAGGAGTGGAACAGGAAGAAGACATTTATATTATTTCTGATTAGGGGGGACTCGTGAGTGTGAAAAAACTTCTGTATCCATATATTTTAATATATTTTTATTAACATTTTTATTTTTATGGCTGTTATAGTAATAATTATGGTCATTATAAGAAATTAAATTTATGATTATTTATGTTTTATAATGTTTGTATTTTCTCTGAAATAGGGAACTGAGCCTTACCAAATCATGACTTTTACAACTCTATAAGGCTCTATACAGAGCTAAATGTTGCACAACCTTCATAGCTGTATTAGGTAATTGCAGAGAGGAGTGGTAGCAAATGACGTTAGTTTGTTTCTCTTCTCCACTAGCCTGTCCATAACAGGGAAAAAGTGAAGCGCGTCTGTCCCGCAGTATCGTGCGGAGTACCGTGCCTCAACCTCTCCCCTTGATCAATGGCCCACACTCTTTTGTGCTTTATACTACTAAATTATTATTAAATATTTAATAATCGTCTACCTGGAGGGTGTTTGAGGGGTCTACGTCCCCGAGGTCAGGTCCACAATAATAATTATAATAATAATAATCATAATAATAATAATAGCAGCAGGACAGCTATCTTTGACTCACCCTACCTAAGAACACTGACAATGTTTGATGATAATTAAAATAATAATAATAATAATAATTAATAATAATAATCTCAGTCCCAGAGAGATGCTCCCGTTTCATCTCTATTTAAAAAAAAATGACAAAATAAAACACTTGGTAGCGCTGTTTGTACCATTTATCAAAACGAGAACAATTTCAATACATGAAAACAAAATTCCCAATGAACTAATTTCCCATTGTGGAAAAAAAACAAATACGTACTTCCAAAACTTCCCTACGTGTCTGTATCTTACAGGACTTACGAGGAAGTTAAAGTATTGACGTTAGACTTCGAACTAAATTGGGCTCCGATGCATTAAGTGTAAGTGCAAAAAAATTACATTAGCATAAAGCAGCATTAATCACGAGAAAATTGTAACGTGCTAGACATTACATCGAGGGAGAGAATGAGAGAGAACAACAACAAACACTATACACAGCAACCCACAGCACAACACATATATAGCAGACTCCAACATACACAGTAGGCATCAACACACAGCGATCCACAACACGGCAGACCACAAGACAAATGAACGCTACACAGCAGAGAGCTACACAACAGAGCGCTACACAACAGAACGCTACACAACAGAGCGCTACACAACAGAACGCTACACAACAGAGCGCTACACACCAGAACGTTATACACCAGAACGCTACGCAGTAGAACGCTACGCAATAGAACGCTACGCAATAGAATGCTACGCAATAGAATGCTACGCAATAGAATGCTACACAACAGAGAGATACACAACAGAAAGCTACACAACAGAGCACTACACACCAGAACGTTACACACCAGAACGCTACGCAGTAGAACGCTACGCAGTAGAACGCTACGCAGTAGAACGCTACGCAGTAGAACGCTACGCAGTAGAACGCTACGCAATAGAATGCTACACAACAGATACACAACAGAAAGGTACACAACAGAGCGCTACACACCAGAACGCTACGCAGTAGAACGCTACGCAGTAGAACGCTACGCAATAGAATGCTACACAGAGAGATACACAACAAAGCTACACAACAGAACGCTACGCAGTAGAAGGCTACGCAATAGAATGCTACACAACAAAGATACACAACAGAAAGCTACACAACAGAACGCTACACAACAGAACGCTACACAACAGAACGCTACACAACAGAACGCTACACAACAGAGCGCTACACAACAGAGCGCTACACAACAGAGCGCTACACAACAGAGCGCTACACAACAGAGCGCTACACAACAGAGCGCTACACAACAGAGCGCTACACAACAGAGCGCTACACAACAGAGCGCTACACAACAGAGCGCTACACAACAGAACGCTACACAACAGAACGCTGCACAACAGAACTCCACCATACAGCAGAACGTTACACAACAGAGCAAAACGCAACAAAGCAACTCGCAACAGGGCGCAACATGGAACACACACCACAGCAACATGCACAGCAGACCACAACACAGCAGGCAACAGTCCATCCATCAATCACACACAAGGGAGGCTCCGGGCACAACAACAAGTTCTGCGTATCCAGGAAAGCGAATTTCCACCCACATCTCTGGACACCACACGACGATTTCCACGACCCACAATGATTTCCCCCGACATACAGCACACAAATCCCCTCTACACGCAACAAATCCCAGGGCGCATGCTTCACTAAATCCCGTGGCATACACCTCAGTAAATCCCCCCACCATACGCCACAATAAATCCCACAGCACACCACGCACAATATTCAATAAAATTCACATTAAATCCCCAGGGTTCATTCAGAACACAACAACCGTACATGTTTTGCAAACCGCAAATGCGAAACTTTAAGATTGGTTATTTGTTTGAGCTGAATGTTTTTTTTTTGTGAGTTTATTTGCAGAAACAACCACAGTCAAAAAGGAACAAACAACAGTACTGAAATTGATAAAGTGTAAGCAAAATGATTCCATGTATGTTTCCTACACTAAAGCACTCTTATTTATTGTTTATTTTTGTCCTTGCGTTGCTTTCTGTGCAATTGAATTGAGTGTCCTTTGCCCTGGTGTTACAAATATGCAAGCATGCGTGTGTGCATGTATGTGTAAACGGACACTGGCTAGTGTGCTTACAAACACGGGGTGATGAGAGTACACACACACACACACACACACACACACACACACACACACACACAGCGATCAGTGAAGAGGCAGGGCCAGGAACTATGAATCGACCTCTGCAACCACAAATGAGTACACACACACAAACACACACCCTCAACACCAGTACCCACAAGCCTGTCCTTGTATAGCCTCTCTCGCCACCGTTCCTACATTGACCGTAAATTTCCTCCTGGAAAAAAAAAATCATTACAAGATAGGAATGGAAGGGGCCAAAATCTTTACCCAGAGAGCAAGACAGGTAATTGTATTCTGAATCTCCTCTTGATTAGCACCAAAGGGTTCCTTGAAACGGAAAAAAACAAGTCTTTTGTTGAGAAACGCGATGATTTCCATCTCGGTCTGTCTTAGACAGGATGACGACGTGTGGATCTATCCTTTGGACCCAACACTGTATCCTAGATGGCACACACTGTATTCTAGAGGGTACACACGGTATACTAGAGGGCACACACTATATCCTAGAGGGCCACTGTTCCCACTCTACATCAGTAACAACACTAGCAATAATATCAATCATAATGAGGCAAAAGCCAAATTCTGCTCTAATTACAAGTTCGTAATTACCAGTTGGGTGGCCCGTGGCCTGGAAGGCAACGCTCTCGCTTCACACGCTGAGTATCTGTGGTTTGATCCCAGGCGAAGGTGAAAACATTGGGCGTGTTTCCTTAAACTTGTTGTCCCTTTCACCTAGCAAGCAAGTAGGTATTATTTGAGTGTTAGTCGACTGGTGTTGGTCGCATCCTGGGGTACAAGATCGGGGACCTCAATGGAAATAAGACAGTCTCCTTGATTATTCACTGTTTTTCTTAGGTTATCCTGGGCGGCTAACCCTCCAGGGTTAAAAATCCGAACAAAATCTTATTTTATCTCGCATCTCTAATATAGTTCACTTGGCTACCGCCTGACAAGGTCTACCTGGCCATCAACTTTCATGATCCAGCTCGTCTATCATAATCTCATTCGTGATTACCAAAGAACTTTATACAATCTGAACTGCTTGTAATGGAATCATCTTCACGAATAACTAAAGCATAACAAAAACCTTCGGTTTTGGAAATGCTTCTTGAGCTATCTTAAAACTTGTCCCAGGCACGTGATAAACCATACAGAACTTTCGCGGGGAAGTTGAGGACATTAGGGAAACATTGAACTAACTCGAGCCCCGGCAGCCGACAGTGTATCAAAAATGATGAAGAAAGTTCCGCCTTGGCAGAAGCTTCCTGTTAGGTTGCCAAGAAGCTGAAAAATACTTGTAGCCTAACAAAAGAAATGCGTAGGAGAATTAGGGAGACAATTATTGTGGAGGAGGAAGTTAAGAAAGTGGAGGAAGAAGTGAAGATGACAGAAGAGGTGAAGATGAAGAAGAGGTGAAGATGAAGAAGAGGTGAAGATGAAGGAAGACGGGGTGTACTGTAGAAGAAGAGAAAATGGACTCAGGCAAAGAATGAAGAAATGAATAAAGAAGAGAAGGTGGGGGTGAAACATTAAGTGGTGAGACAAGAGAGTAGACGAGGAACAGGATTATTTTTCTTTTCACTGGGAAGCTGTAAATCCGTAAGGTTCATACATCACCTGGGCAATAGGAGACAATGGAACTTGAGCCGAGGAAGAGGAGAGTAGCTCTTAATACCCTGGATCAACAGCTCTTCCTCAGCATCAAGAAACCCTATCCCTTCCGTTGAAGGATGGGGGGGGGGGGGGGGAAGAGGTAGTCAAGAAAAGATGCCGGAAGAGAGTTTTGCTCTGTTTGAAGTTTGATCAAGTATATATGAATTGATAAACCCCTACGGGTTTAACACCGGATACCGAGTGCAAATGGATAATATTGAAAACTTTAGCAACACAACGCATAAAACCTAGTGGTAAGAGTTGCGCCTCTCATGAAGATAAAAGCGATCGTAGATAACATGTCACGCAAGACAACATTAGCCGTGAGGATCATCGCACCACTGGTGAAGAAGACACGTAACACAACAAGCCTTTATTGGGACAACGTTTGAATCTATTAAAATCTTTATCAAGTCATCTAAAATGAGGTGCATCCTCTGAAGGCCTCAAAAGGGGCGAAAAGTTGTCGCAATAAAAGACTGTTTTGTAACGGGTCTTTTCTTCAGGTGACAGCAGCTCGCCATTTAGTTACAAGTTTGCAATACTGTTACATCGTGACGAGGGTCATTTTTTTATGGTCAGAAAGTGTGAAGGAAATGAGGGAATGAGGAGACAGCTACACGAGGGGAGTGAGGAGTGGTGAGGAGACAGCTACACGAGGAGGTGAGGATGTGTTGAACGGTGAGGACACAGTTACAATGGGGGACGTAAGGAGTGGGGAGGAGAGAGCGAAAGCGAGAATGTGAGGAATAGTGAGAAGGCACCTTCAATGACGGAAAATGAGGGGGATGGGGGAGGTGAGGAGACAGCTGCAGCAAGGATGGCTGAGGTGTAGACAGAGTCAGACGGAAGAACCGAATAAACTAACAAACAACTCGCTCCACCATTTCCATTCACTACACTTGAGTAGCCTTACGAGAACCAGAGGTAAGCTTCAGATAAGCTACAAAACTTGTTTACAGAGTCCTGCTGTTGCTGCCGCTGTGTGGGGGGGGGGGTTGATGAAGCACCATAATAAAGGCTGGAGCCATTACCGCCGGCTAGGACGAGTGCCATCTGCTAGCGTTATTGCTCTGGCGAAGTGCCATGATCATCCAGTGCTCTAATGTTTACATCTTACGAACACCAGGTGCAATACGTACGATATTTTTTTTGGGGGGGGAAGGGCGGGGGGGGGGATTCATGGCTCAAGACAACTCCAATAAGGCAGAGTATCAGCCACGCGATGTCGTGATGAACGAATGAATGATCGAGCCTCCACCAATCCTTAAAGTGAATGATCTGCAAAGGTTCAGCTCCCCCAAGTATAAGCGAGACAATTAATATTGGGTAACATCATGTTTGACACTGTAAAAACAAACTAACGAGCCATACTGCATATTAAAGACAATATGATTAAGTGATGCAAGTGGCTTAGAAAATCAATAAATTGAAGAATGAGACACTTGTACAACACTTAAGAATCTTTACTGAGGAAACGTTTCGCCTGCCATTGGCTTCTTCAGTCAAATACAAAGAAAACGGTGGAAGGAGAATGGGTAATAATTCCCTCAGCCTGGAGTCGATGTGTTCAGTTCATCTTCCATCTTGGACTGAAGAGGCTATTGGCTGGCTAAACGTCTCTTCAGTAAAGATTCCCAAGTGTTGCAAAAGTGTCTCATTCTTCACAATATAATGCAATTTGTTTAGAGTCGTATTGCACACAAGGAGGAAGACAACTTTCTTGGGACAAAGTTTCTACGAAGAACTTTTCAAAGTTCGAAAAAAAAAACTCCCAAGAGCAAATGGTTTTCACGGAAAAAAATGCCTTTCCTGCTACAGTGGATTCCAGATGGAAGGTGGATGAAATACGATTTCTCTCTGTTAGGTAAGACACATATGCGACAGTTAGTTATCTTTATTTCGAAACGTTTCGCCTACACAGTAGGCTTCTTCAGTCGAGTACAGAAAAGTTGATAGAAGCAGAAGATACTTGAAGACGATGTAATCAGTCCATCACCCTTGAAGTTTTGAGGTGGTCAGTCCCTCAGTCCTGTCACTTCATCTCCATATTGTTTCATACCATGGAACAATGCTCTTCTCCAGACTGAGGGACTGACCACCTCAAAACTTCAAGGGTGATGGACTGATTACATCGTCTTCAAGTATCTTCTGCTTCTATCAACTTTTCTGTACTCGACTGAAGAAGCCTACTGTGTAGGCGAAACGTTTCGAAATAAAGATACCTAACTGTCGCATATGTGTCTTACCTAACAACCTGTCGGTATTTTATACCTTTTAATGTTCACGATTTCTCTCTGGAGAAAGGTAGAAGGATCTACACAAAATAATAATGCACATTTTTCAGTACCAAGTCATAATAGCCCCCCCCCCAAAAAAAAGCGTTTTGCGCACAACTCGTTTAAGAAAGCTAAAACTGGCAAATGAATATTAAATCATGCCATAATATCACACTTTTAAAGACACAATGTGGATACTTTATGGGGATCACGGTGTCGGGATGTCAGTAATATCTATATTTATTCTAATAGCATATATACGCAGAGGTGCATATCCCTCAGGGTATATACGATCAGTGGTGTATATACCCTGAGGTGTATATATGCGAGAGGGGGAAGCATGCCTCGTGTTCGTGTGCCATGGCGGATAGTGGTCTAGAATCTAGATTATTATCACAACCTAGCGCTAAACCCACTAGGGTCAGGCAGCGCTGCCTAGAACAAGGGTCTCCAAACTGCGGCCCGTGGGCCACATGAACCCCCCCCCCCCCAAGATTTTATGCGGCCCGCAGCAAAGTGAAATGTTTATAAACAGTAAAACTAATAAGCCATCATTTTCAGTCAAAGACTTTGTTGCTTGCAACAATTTATATATCAAAATTGGTTCAAATTTTAGTTCTAATCTTTTGATTTTTCAGATATACCAGTCACTTCTTGTAGAAAAAAGGAAAGGAACAGTGCAGAATGAGTGCCGCTAGTGTAATGAAGAATGGGGCGTAAAGTACTTGTTTGTACAAGCAGGTGATAAACCCTCGTTTGTCGTATGTCACGAAACTATTGCAGTTTTGAACGAGCACAATGTACGTCGGTACTATGAGACCAAACATGAACCAAGTTATTCCCACGCAGGTTACTTTCCCAGCGAGGTTTGTTTTTTTTAAGGAGAAGAGAGCTGAAAGTGAAGCTTTAACCTGGGCCAGTTACAAATTAGCTTATGCGTTAACTGCCAGAGGAAATCCATTAACCGATGGAGATCTGATGGAGATAGACGTATGTACGTGTGTTTGTGTGTGTGTGTGTGTGTGTGTGTGTGTGTGTGTGTGTGTACTCACCTAGTTGTACTCACCTAGTTGAGGTTGCAGGGGTCGAGTCCAAGCTCCTGGCCCCGCCTCTTCACTGGTCGCTACTAGGTCACTCTCCCTGAACCATGAGCTTTATCGTACCTCTGCTTAAAGCTATGTATGGATTCTGCCTCCACTACATCGCTTCCCAAACTATTCCACTTCCTGACTACTCTGTGGCTGAAGAAATACTTCCTAACATCCCTTTGATTCATCTGTGTCTTCAGCTTCCAACTGTGTCCCCGTGTTGCTGTATCCAGTCTCTGGAACATCCTGTCTTTGTCCACCTTGTCAATTCCTCTCAGTATTTTGTAAGTCGTTATCATGTCCCCCCTATCTCTCCTGTCCTCCTGTGTCGTCAGGTTGATTTCCCTTAACCTCTCCTCATAGGACATACCTCTTAACCCTGGGACTAGTCTTGTTGCAAACCTTTGCACTTTCTCTAGTTTCTTTACATGCTTGGCTAGGTGTGGGTTCCAAACTGGTGCCGCATACTCTAATATGGGCCTAACGTACACGGTGTACAGGGTCCTGAACGATTCCTTATTAAGATGTCGGAATGCTTTTCTGAGGTTTGCCAGGCGCCCATATGCTGCGGCAGTTATTTGGTTGATGTGCGCTTCAGGAGATGTGCCTGGTGTTATACTCACCCCAAGATGTGTGTGTGTGTGTGTGTGTGTGTGTGTGTGTGTGTGTGTTAGTTACAAGTTGTCAAAGGTACTTGTCGCAAGACACTTGCTTTGTTTGTAGTTTGTGGTGTGTGTTGTGCATGTGGTAAAGTAGTAATTGAAATATTATAACCATAGCTAAGCGCTAAACCCACAAGGGTCATACAAATGAAATAATTAAGGCTAAGGAAGAGAGTAGGATTTGCATATGAAAAGGTTTGAAGAAGGTAAAAGTTTTTGAAGCATTATAGAACATAATGCAGTTTCCTTAGGCAGTTCCCTGTTCATTTTCTTTCTTTAACATTGACTTTTAGAGAAAACGGGTAACGTTTCATGGTAGACTATACTGCTACTCCTGTTTTCTTTCTGCTTGTAAAATCGATGCTGTTGTTACCGGAGTTTAATTTTCAGTGTATGAAATAAACTTTCTATTTTAATCTCACCCATCTTTTCCCATCTCCTCAGCTCAATAATCCTTCACACTTGCGAATTCTTTGTCCCCATTAACAGGTCGTCAAGGCTCGTCCATGTCAGGGGAAGACACTCTCATACGACCTCCTCTTTTGATACCTACCTACCAACCGGCACGACCATACAGTCATTTACTACCACCTAATGGTACCACCATATGAGGTCTTCGACAATCGCCAAAAAGTCCAGAAACCACCACAAAGTCCCAACATCATACGTCCAGTGACATTGTCCCACCACTACTACCCCCCAATATTCGGCACCAATAACGAGCATCTCAATACCACTCCCACCAACTCTACAAGCACCAAAAAAGCAAGGAAACGCATTCACCATTATTCGATCGGTGACTTGCTAGAAGTGCGCAGATATCTTCACATCATATAATCCAGTCCTTCAATGTCTCATGTCTGCTGTCGACAGTACGGTATTTGAATCTATAGTACATCTCATGGTATGTAATAATTTTGATAAAGATTTTCTTTGTATGCCAGTCATCTCTCGACGTCATCTCTTGCTCCTCCCTCTTGCCTGATCATGACCTGCGCGTGTCGCGAAGATTTTTTTTAATGGCCAAGAAGATTCGAGTCGAGACGGCAGATGTCAAATCTACAGCGTTAATGATTAGAAATGTTCCTGTCTTTCTCACCTACAAAAATCTGAGGGAGGTGTTAGGATAATGGCATGTCATTATTTTAATATAATCATGAATGATGTGACCCTTCCTATATATCTACCTTGTTCATTTAGCTAAGTTTTTCTAGCCTCAGCTGATGCTACCACCGTCACTAACACCATCACCATTCATTAGTAACACCATCCTTATTATAGCAACCATTACAAAACCACTACCTTAAAAAACCCATCACTATCACAAAAATTGCAGCCAGCATTACCACCACTACAACCATCACTAGCATTCCTCTCTGGAGGCATAGCAATCAACATACTCTTCGGAGACTCGGTGCACTGATACAGTACAATGGTGGCCACTCTACAAGCCATGCGACGAGTACTGGGGAAAAGGAAAGGGAATGGCGGATGGGAAAGACAACAATTAAAATGACTTAGAGGTTCTAGGCTCCTAGTCCTGCTGTTGCTGCTGTATTGCATTTCATGGATGTTAAACTTGTTAAACACCGACAAGTATATGAGAAAGACACTTATGAAGACATTTATTGACGATATTGATGGAATTTAAAGTAGAAAGAGACGATCAGAACGTGTTTTGATAATATACAGTAATCTAGGCTCCTGTTTATGACCCAGTAATAAATCGTGTAAACTATTTTCTATAAAATACTGAACAACAAAAATAATCATAAAGAATCGTAAAAATTCGTTGGCGCTGAGCACTGGTAGGCTAAGGGATCTTCTACCGTAGTATCATTAGGCTAATTCGCTTGTTTACCATCAAACCTAATATTTTTACTCACCTCAAACGATCATGATATTAAGGGAACATTATTAAATGCAAAAAGTAAAACTAAAATTGTGGTATTTTAAAAAGGGGTTCAAATAATGGCGTTGTCAAGCCGGCTTGACAAAGCTCCTGGAGAGCGAAACATTGCCACAATAAAATGTCGCATTAGTTGCACTTGTGTTTTCCCTAACATATTGTCGGTAATTCTACCAACATTATTACAAGTTCCCTCTTGAAGGCAGCCAGGGTTCTGTTGGTAATCCCCCTTATGTATGAATAAAGACTGTTGAAAAGTTTTGGATACTTTTCATTTACTGTTGTTATCCCTGGTGTTCTCATGGCACCCCTACACCACTGGATGGAAAGAATACTTATCAAAATAGTCATATTTTAAAGGGAGACGAGGCGCAGTCCTGCAAGAGGATGGACTTGAATCAGGGAGAATAATGTTTCATCAGGGTTGTGGTATGATTATGGCTGGAGAGGGCGGCTATACTGTGTCAAGGAGCAGGGAAGCTTTCTGTGTGGTGTTCCTCTTTACTGTGAAGGTGGGGGTAATGGATGAAAGTGATGGAAGGTTACTTATACTTGGACGCTGGATGGTTGTTTGGGGTGAGAGAGGAAGTGACGACACCATGATACTGGTTGGTGAAATTAATGGATTAGAATGAGGGTTGATGGCTTGGAATGAGTGTAGATGATTATTTTGTTCGAATTATTAATCCAGAGGGATATAAGCCAGGATAACACAAAACCATGTTATCAGAGTGTTATTTCCATCGAGGTCTCTCAAGCGTCTCGTCTTTAATCCGATCCACACCATTCAGCAACACTATAAAGTTACCCAAGTGTTACACATTCGTCTAATTCATCCACTTGTCGGTTCTCTGAGCTATTTATCTACAACACCCAGGTACCTACTTACTGCTAGGTGAATAGGTGTGGCAAGTGTAAAGAGAAATGCCAAATGTTTCCACATATCTGGGGTGTGTAAGCTGAGGTTGGCTGTTTGGAGGTAATGATAGTTTTGTGTAACGAAGGGAAGGTGGGGGTGATAGTATGGAGTAAGGGATGTTACCGACTTTTTTTGCATTAATGAAATTTGATACCTCATCAAAACACAGCAATGTTTCTGTGTCATACTCCATCGCCCAAGTTGAGGTTCATACAAGGTACTGAAATCTGTCAGCCTGAGCTGAGGCCTCACTTCAGTAGGGCAAAGATGATATCATTAAGCATTCCAATGGATTCATCATCTGAAGGAGCTTCAGAAGTTTCATTACAGCAAAACTGGAGTTTCTGTCACTTGGGAATTACCATCTCTCAGGACAGCCTCTCCCATACACAAGAACGACTGAAATTTGCTTAATAAAAATGGCTGATGCTGGAACAAGTAAAAATGGCTGATGCTGGAACAAGTAAAAATGGCTGATGCTGGAACAAGTAAAAATGGCTGATGCTGGAACAAGTAAAAATGGCTGATGCTGGAACAAGTAAAAATGGCTGATACTGGAACAAGTAAAAATGGCTGATGCTGGAACAAAGTAAAAATTGGCTGATGCTGGAACAAGTAAAAATGGCTGATGCTGGAACAAGTAAAATGGCTGATGCTGGAACAAGTAAAAATGGCTGATGCTGGAACAAGTAAAAATGGCTGATGCTGGAACAAGTAAAAATGGCTGATGCTGGAACAAGTAAAAATGGCTGATGCTGGAACAAGTAAAAATGGCTGATGCTGGAACAAGTAAAAATGGCTGATGCTGGAACAAGTAAAAATGGCTGATGCTGGAACATGTAAAAATGGCTGATGCTGGAACAAGTAAAAATGGCTGATGCTGGAACAAGTAAAAATGGCTGATGCTGGAACAAGTAAAAATGGCTGATGCTGGAACAAGTAAAAATGGCTGATGCTGGAACAAGTAAAAATGGCTGATGTTAGAAGTGAAAATTTCTGATACTGGAATGATACACTACTGATAGTCCTTTTAAGTTTGTAAACTTTATTGACCATACTGGAGGCTAAAATGTACGCCAAGAGGTCCTAGAATATCATAGAGGACATAGAACCATTAGAAGTATGCCAAGGAAGTGTCCTAGGTTCACCTTCAGGATGTCTCTCTGAGGCCCCCAGTCTGTCAGCACTTACCATCGCCGCTCTTCCTCCGCCAGACCATTGCTTACTGCCCGGTTAAGACACTGGACTTCTCACGAAGGCCAGTAGGCCTCTGATGGAGGAAAATGTCGTTTGGAGATCAAGCTCAGAGGTCGATCCGCTGATGTGCAGTGCTCATCCCACAGTCACTCAACCAAATCCTCGCTGTCACCACCGCTACAAACATCATTACCACCACAATCACCACCATAACCTTTATCACCACTGCCATTATCACCATCATCACCATCTCTACCACCTCAGCCCACCACAATGGCAAGGGGTCACAAACACCACCACCACCACCACGGTAAACTGATCCAGTGTCGACAGTAAGAAAAGTGTGTGTGGCAGTCGGCAGCATGTCTGTGTGAAAGATGAACACCTACCTTAAGAATTATTACGGGCAACCAGGGACTTCAAACAGGCAGCAACGGGATTATTACTCCTTCAAGAACCTGACACTCGTTAGTCTGTAGAAGAACATTTGTCAAGACGATGACACCTTGAGTGAAGGATTGCCGCAGTGATGTTCCTGCTATATTTACTCCTCCCGCCTCACTTCACACTCCTACTCTACCTATGTCTGTAATTCTGCCGGCGCTACTTACTATCTATCGTTGGTATCCGGTCCCCCCTCAGCCTACGTCTTTACAATCTGCGGCTGTATCTGGCCCATTCAGAATGCGGTTGTGATACCTGCCTTCATAAACTACACCAATCACCACAGCCTACGATTTAAACACATGTCACTCATATAGAACCTTAACAATAGGCAAATCTGTTACTCTGTTACTCACTGAGAAACTTACAATATAAACCACTAAATCCTCCGCCCCACAATCTGCGACTTTGTCATTCCATCAACCTGGGGCTATGATCCTGCCTCTTCCCTCACAGCCTGTTCCCAAACAACCTACCTTCCTAACAACCCTACAACTATGATCCTCCATCTAAAACCTGCTGCTAGCACAAACATTTCTCCACTTTTAGCATCTCCTTCCATGCTGGATCGTCTCTCTCAATTGCACATACCTTTCCCCCATCCATCATCACCAGCCGGCGCATCCCTCGTGTCCGTGTAGTCGCTGGAAGGCAGAGGTGTCCTATGCTTGGAACTAATGCAAGAAACTTGTGATATTTGTGCTCGTAATGGAGAGAAGATGCACATTAGGCAAGTTATCTGGAGGAATGCTGGCTTCCGCAGCAAGAAGAATCTGTTTATACATCTCTGCCACATTCTTCCCCTCGGATCCCGCTCTCATTCCCAGGGAATGCTGCCCTGAAATATTTAACTTCGTATTATGTCTTCCGACTGCACCAGCAGAGTTGGAATGCATCATCTGATCTCTTACCGAGCTAAAATAGAGATCCTGAGCTGCTGTTTTGCGAGGATAGGTTTCCTCCTTATTAACTTTACCCCATCTAGGAGCGCTGCTGAATCCTCATGTGAAGTTGCTAGCATACATATAATGGTATGGTTGAAATACACGTGTAGAGTAAGCATTTACAGAGCTTCATCAACCTAAAGCGAAGCGCAGTTGAATTATCAGTTTCCTCCGCATATAGTCTCTCTAAAATCTTGTCTTATACATTGCGCATACGAACACCTGTTTCTAGGTAAATGACCGTTTTAAAGCTTCTAGCTATTAAAGTCTCTTGCAGCACGAAACCCCTTTCGGAGAGACCCCCTATTACCATAAATTGTCTCACGGTAATATATTTACGTGCAATACTACCGTGAACTTCGATATAACCATAGCCAGGTAGTTAATGGGTCCACCTGTGTGACAATTCCAAGTAGCTATAGAAGAACTTCACTACTAACCATAAGAACTATCTCTGGAGGAACTACAGTACTCAGCTCTCATACACTAATAAAGTTGTCCTTATCGTGCTTCCACTAAATATTTATTTAACATCATTTACGACATTAGCAGTATTTATCACTGACTCATATATGTAACAGTTCCATGGTTGGGTAGATGTAGCGGGAGCTTCAATTTTCGTTTTAAATGACGGATTTGTGATCATGCTTAGATATCAGTGACGAGTCTCATGTGCTAAACAAACATGTTAATTTCCAAAAAGATTAATTTATATAGCCTTTTACTTTGACTGAATATCCTCTGTAAAAAAAAATTTATATGCCGCATTTCTCCTTCCCTCATATATATATATATATATATATATATATATATATATATATATATATATATATATATATATTTAAATATATAGGGAAGTACCACCTGTATGGCTGGACTGGGGACCCTCATCCTCAGAGAAGACAATAAACGTACCTCGGGGAAAACTCAAGGTTCTCCCCGGAACTGTTTGAATATTTTCTTCTACCACCCTTTATATTTTATATTTTATGTGAACATTTCTTAATAAAAAGAATACATTTACAGAAAAACACAAACATGAATACAATGGTACAATGTATTAAAGATCATGAATTTCCTTCAGCCGAATAGGTAAAACTTGCGATTTTGACTTAAATAGCAACGCTATAATAATTTCGGAAAAGTGATTCTGAACCTAACGAAAAAAAATATATATTTCATTTCGATTATTTATTATTAAATTTTTGTAAACTTATCTAAAATATATCGAGATGGATTAGACTAAATTAAGCTGCGCTTCTTATAATGTTAGGTAAGTTTTCTAAGGTTCTGTTGGGACAAAATTATTAATTTTTACGTTAACATAAATGAAAAAAAATATATCTTAAAAGGTATAAGATAAAATTTTAGAAAGGCCTTAATTTTAAGCGAGTTCTTGCTAATTGACCAAATTTACTTATCTCAGTCCACAAACACGCAATTGATGCTGCGAGTTCTATGCTTACAGGTGTATCAACCAATGACCCACTGATATTATCTTACTTGGAACCCCTCCTAAAACTAATGACAGTGACGGAAATGCTAGACAACCCAAACCTAAGGTAGTACGACAATTTCCAGAGGCAAAGAATAACAAGAGTGTCTAACTTTATTACTTTCCTCTAGAGATGGAGAGTTTGACCAAGCTAAGGTACAGGTGTCCGCAAAGCATCGTAGTGCTTCCTTCATTCCTGTCTTCGTGTGTGCCGTTTAATGAACTTGTAGTGGCGAATCTTCTCTCACACCACAGAAATACTCTTGGAGTTCGCAACCCAGTGTTCGTTAATCGAGCCAGGCTCTGGGATACAATCGGGCTCCTCAACTAGACCAGTTAAATCCAACAACTAGAAAAATATAGTCACATTTGTCTAGCGTCTCTAGCCTGACAGTTGATAATAGAGCCTCAGAAATGCTTGATACGTCTGGGAAGGCCAGAGCTCGCCGTCCGTAGGTGAGAGCTTCTCATTCGGCAGATTTTATTTTGAACATCTCCAATTCCTCAGCTCACAGAACACTCGTATTAGTGTTGCACTTTGCCTTGCCACCCTTATCTTCCTCGTACATAGGTATATCTGTGGCAATGCATGGCAAACCGGTTCGGGTACCATGGTATTGCTTGCCGTAGGTCTTAGGGAAAGATCAAAAGGCAGGAAGAAGTTAACATCAAAAGAAGACTTGCAGTAGCGGGATACACACCAATATGGTAGCGGCCCCAACTATGCAGATCCAGTGACAGCCTATAGCATCCAGATAGAATTATGTTGGAAACTTAGACAAATGACAAGTAGGTGGTTTGGAATAACAAATGTGCCTCCACACTGGCTGATACCTCTCTTCAATACAGTAGAAACGAAGAAGTTGCATCTGTCAGCATCAGAGAGTTCCAAAAGTCTTAAAAGGAAAATAGTTCGTTTGTTTGTTCCCATACGCTCATGGAGGGAGAGAGAACATCCACTTTCTTGAAAGTATTAGAAATAAAGACTCATCAGGAAAATTAAAAATCCCAGAGCAACTAATTTTCTGTCCCAGCAGCTCTGTGCTACAGTTCAGAGGGATAATTCCTGTTGTATCCTGGATACACGTTTCATCTCTGAGGAGATGAATGACGTGTTTCAAATTTAATTGACACACAAACCTGTGTATTTGTAATATATGTCTCAAATTTTTGCATTTATACATATGCTATGCCAAAAAACTTGTACTTTTAATACATCCTCTAAACCTGTATACCATTTTACATTATAAATTGAGTGTATTTATATGCATATACACACCTTATATTTTCTATGTGGAAGTGGAAAAGAATCTTTTCTCACCAATGTTGATTAATCCGAAAAATAATATATTGCTCAGCTTTTTGCCAATACAAATTAGAAAAAAAGACTTGCTGTTGAATCGAAGGTAATTGCATTAGTCCCAAATTTTAATTTATATGATGAACAATTTAATTTCAGCATGATAATTCAAACCCCAAGAGAATAAACATTTTGTCAATAAGGCTGGACAACACTTGTAAGTGCTTGGAAATATGAATCGAAAAATTTTCGGTACCAAATCACTGGATTACAGGTAATACCTCCTCGAAGTCGCTTAGTAACTCTTACTTTTCTCATTCCAACTGAAGAGGTCATGTGATATGGCTCTGTGATACTGGTTCCTCGTCTTCGTTAAATAGTGGAACAGAGCATCATTACAGGGGACACGAGAAAAGTATTGTCTCGGGAAGCGCGTAGTGGCATTCCAAGGAGACGGGAAAATATCTGAGAAAATGTAGAAGAGTATAATTTCATTGGAAATAGGGGGAGTATATCTTCAGGTAAAGAGAGGGAAAGGAGAAAAATAGTATCGCTCGCGGAGGAAAGAACTTCGTGGGAGGAGGAGGGGACTAATTCGCTCCAAGATAAGGAAAGTGGTCGTTCCAACGGGCATGGAAAACGTCGTTGCAGAGAGAAGATCAGGTAGTTCCAGGTTAAAGGGTATCGTACCAAAGAGAGAATAATGCTCTGGCATGGTAAAGATCGTTCCAGGTGAGGAGAGAAAATCGTTGCAGATGGAAGGTGAGGGAGAAGATCGTTTTACATAGGGGAGAAGATCGTTCCATGTTAGGGATAAGAAGATTCTTTCCAGCCGCCTACTTGTCCACGTAGCACTCTGTTCCTTCAGTCCCGTAACCTTCTGTTTTCCAGTCTCCATCGACTCTTCCAGTGGATAACAGCTGCTGTATTCCATGTCAATTACAGTGGCAGTAACTGTATAAACGATGCAACTGAGCGACTCTAGGCAACGTAATCTTAAATTTACGCGGGGGGGGGGGGAAGGGAGAGGGGTATTCGAGATGTCTTCCAATTGGCTGAACTACTGTACTGGGCCATTCATCAGCCCGCGGGCCATTACCAACTCGGTCCTCTCCCTCTCCCTTCCCCAGTAGAGGCACACATGCAAGTATTGTGATGATAAAGTAGCGTAGACAGCTTCCAGCACCTGACAGCAAGGCCTTCTATCTCTTCCAGCTGTTGCAGACGGCACACAAATCAGTCTTTAAGATCCGAGTATCTTCATTGCATGCAACGGAGCAGAGGCGAAAGCCAAGACTCAGAGCCCAAGCTTCAGAAACCAAGTTATGCTTTAGCCAAACTTCCCATATCAAGTCCCAGAAGCCAGGCCCCAGAACCTGAGCGCCGGAACTCGAACCACGAAACACGAGCCCTGGAACCCTAGCACTGGAATCCGAACCCTAGAACCAAAGCGCCAGAACCCTAGCCCCGGGAACTGTGCCCGTGTCGGGCATGGGTGACTTGGTTAAATGGGAAAAGCACATGGATGTTATATGATATAGCACCAATAAATACTGTACCATCAAGTTAGGGAAATAAATGAATGTTAGAAGCTTAAGTCTCTCATGTTACCTTATCGTCGTCTCTCAGTCTTTTCCTTCACTTATCCCCCAGGCCAACTCCAAAAATGCAAAGTCTGAACCACCATAAAATCCACCGCCGATCAAGGGTAGGACTGCATCATCAAGGCTGTGCTCCCAGGGTTTGAGTCATAACTCATGACCTCAGAGGTAAGTGATCACCCACCGCGCTGCAGGACACTATCACATACTCTACCACCTCTAGTCCCCACTCAATCCCTACCCATGACTTTTCCTAGACATCCTCTCCCCATTGCCTCTAGAAAAGCCTTGCTGCACACTTGCAACTTCTGTAAGGATTTAATGTTAAGAATTAATCTAAGTCTGCCCGAAATACCTAGCCATGCTAGGTGTCCTAGTGGCCCCCTCTGTAATTAGTATTTTATAACATGTAAACCACACAATATCCAAATCCTGTAAACCCCACATTGTAACCCTTACAGAGAATAAACTTGATTTGATTTGATTTGGATGACGCCGAAGATGATAGTCAGGTTTCTGCAAGTGTAGATGACCTGTTTACGTCCATTAGAGTTCTCTTTCAACTATTTTAGCAGTGCCTGAAGAGGGTCTCTAGTAGACTTAAAATACTTATGTTATTTCTGTACTCTAATGTGGGTCACCTGAATGCATGACCCATATGGTCAATATATGGTTCACAGAATACTTACATTGCATATAATCCATAGATACATTATATACATACAAACACTGCATACATATTTATATGCAAACACATATCATACATTCATATACATAAATGTAGGATATATGTTACCAATGAGTGTAAGAGGAATAAGGATATTTGACATGTAATGTTGTATTTGCTATGTTAATGTGTAACATGCGGCCATAAGATGAAGATAAGATTTGTTTTATTTTTAACCCGGAGGGTTAGCTATTCAGGATAACCCAAGAAAGTCAGTGCGTCATCGATGACTGTCTTATTTCCATTGTAGGTCTACAATCTCGTCCCCCAGGATGCGACCCACACCAGTCGACTAAGACCCTGGTACCTACGTACTGCTAGATGAACAGGGACAGATGGTATAAGGAAACATGCCCAACAAGGAAACATGCCCTACACTATTTCCGGAGCCTGTACTAAACAGAGGCCTATACCAATCCACTAGGGCTTCAGGGTAATGTAATAGACCGCTTCACAATCAAATAGCCTATTTAACATTTATTAATATAGGCCAAAGTGGTAGGGCCACTTGTCTTTATTATCCGTCTCCTCTGTCCCCTATCTACCCCTTCTCCACATGCTATCCGTACCCATCCTTCCTCCTCCCCAACTTACCAAACTTTTCGTTAAAGAACTGAATTGAAATGAGCTGCTGTAAACTGAGAAACTAATACACATCTACTCTTCATCATTGTCTCAGCCCGTCGGTACCTTCTCTGGCTGGTTCATTATGTTTGGTAAGTTTATTCAGGTACAGGTACACATAAAGAGAGTTGCATAAATTGTTGTACATAGCAATATATGTATAGATTACCTAAGTCTATGGAATACACAAAGACATGTAACTTGTTCACTACCAGTCAAGGATAATTTAAGTCTTCAAATGGGCATTAAAGATAGCTCTCAGCATCTTGAATGGGACATGCACCTCATGGGTATCTATAACCGTCTCACCCTGGGGTTGATTACTACCCCCTTGCATTGCCATCAGTCAACTGATGGCACACTGCTATCATCCCTAACCATATGTCTACTCTGAACTACCAGACATTCAATATGCCCACGTAACATCTATATCCTTCGTCACCACACCCCAGTCCTTCATCACCACACTTTAGTCCCTCGTCACCACACCTCAGTCCTCCGTCACCACCCTACAATCCTCTCACTACACCTCCTGGCATCTACCCTGCCCCACCACACCTCTACCTTCCCAGTCTTTGGCTCGCTGCATCTCTGAATTACAAGATACTCTGGATTCTTTTTATTCCTCTTAATTTAGGTGCGGAGCTCGGGGTGTAAAGGTTTTAGTGTTTGATGATCTTGAAATATTCAGGCGACCTTTACCGGGCCGCCGCAGCTTCCACGGGCCGCCCCAGTTTCCACGGGCCACCTCTGCCTTCCAGGGCCACCTCTGCCTTCCAGGGCCTCCCTAGCCTCCCAGGGCCTCCCAAGCTTCCCAGGGCCTCCCCTGCCTTCCTTGGCTGCCCCGGGAGTCACATTTGTAAATACCGAAGAGAAAATAAGAGTCTCTTGATCTTCTGAGTGGAAGATGAGACGCTTTTTAGCGCAGCCTCTCTATGGCAAGGAATATCAGCATTACTACTTTTTTGGAACCACGGCAAAACCCTAAACCCGTAGGGGTTATACAACATCAAGGTTACCTTCTCAATGATTTGACTCGGTTCCACTATTATATATTTTTAATTAGCCATTTAAGTTGTGTCTTAAGAATATAAAAATCATGGAATACTGCAATAGGCCAATTGGGCCATACTAGGCAGGTCCCACCCAAATTCATGTGGCAACCTGTTCAGCCTGTTTTTAAACCTGCCCAAGGTTCTCGCCTCCATGGCAATACTTGGAAGTTTCCTTCACTCGTTGATAATTCTATTAAGTTAGGTTAGGTTAGGTTAGGTTAGGTTAGGTTAGGTTACGTTACGTTAGGTTAGGTTAGTTAGGTTACGTTATGTAACGTTTGTCCATGGCAATACTTGGAAGTTTCCTTCACTCGTTGATAATTCTATTAAGTTAGGTTAGGTTAAGTTAGGATAGGTTAGGTTAGGTTAGGTTATGTAACGTTTGTCCATGGCAATACTTGGAAGTTTCCTTCACTCGTTGATAATTCTATTAGGTTAGGTTACGTTACGTTACGTTACGTTATGTAACGTTTGTCAGGAAACAGGACAAGCTCTTCCTGACTAGTGTCAAACTTGTGCTTTCCTATACCCTTTCAAAATGTAAATTTGTTCAACTTGAACTCATTGTCGAGAGTCGTATTTTCGTTGCATATTTTTAACACGTTGCTTGTACCCCCTTTATTTTGGTTTTCCCCTTGCATACTGCAGCCATATTCAATCTAATTCTACACTTCAGCAGACTGCAAATTCAAGGACATCAGCCTGTCATCGTAAGAATGACATCAGCCTGTCATCGTAAGAATGACATCAGCATGTCTTCGTAAGAATGACAGCCTGTCTTCGTAAGAATGACAGCCTGTCTTCGTAAGAATGACATCAGCATGTCTTCGTAAGAATGACAGCCTGTCTTCGTAAGAATGACATCAGCCCGTCTTCGTAAGAATGACATCAGCCTGTCTTCGTAAGAATGACATCAGCCTGTCTTCGTAAGAATGACATCAGCCCGTCTTCGTAAGAATGACATCAGCCTGTCTTCGTAAGAATGACATCAGCCTGTCTTCGTAAGAATGACATCAGCCTGTCTTCGTAAGAATGATACAGAAAGTTGAAGAATAACCCGGGGGACTTCTATTATTTATGCTTCTTGATAAAGTCAATAATTAGGGGACTTTTAAGAGGCCGCCTGATATTTTTTCCTCTTTTTTTTCTTCCTCCAACTTTTGCTTTTATTTCGCTCATAACATGAAAACCCCTCATCTAACCCACTTCAAGTTATAAACGTCTGTGCACGGTAACGAGGACTAAATTCTTGGAACAACTGGCATGTTCATTTGTCCTATGATCAAAAAGGTTGACCCTGTTTCCAGCATCCTGGAATGGCTCAGATAACTAACAAAATCCATGATACGACGAAACTTCGCGATTTAAAGAGGGGTAACCTTATTTTTTTAACATTATAGTTTGCTTTCTCGCAGATTTTCGTTTATTACTCGAAAACGCCTTATTCGATCAGGTTCAAATTTTCAACGCTTATGTAATGTATCTTGGGGCAAGATTCATGGGATTATTTGCATGCATGGGTGTCCCATGCACGACGCTACACTTGTCATTCCCAAATTATGTTTCCATGTCATTATTGGAGACAGGTTCCTTTGATAGCCTTCAAAATTTCAACTCTGGCGTGTTGAAAATTAGAGTGGACATACTATTTTGCCTCACGAAATCGTAATGACACGATTGCAAACAAACCATAACACGGGTGGGGTTAGAACCAGCGATCAGAAAGTCAGAAAACTCCAGACCGTCCCGTTAGCGACGTGGTATTTTTTTTTTTCACTATTTTGCCACCTTTAATCTCAAATGGTACATTATACATCACGCATTATTTTGTCTTTATGATGGTGAGGGCTCTTGATCTAAGGAACCGGACTTATCTTCCCTTTCTTTCGAATTTAAATGCATTCCATTCCTCAGGTGCTACACGACTCCTACGGGTTTACCACTTTCCTCTTTTTAAACAATTGTGAACGGTAAGTTTTAAATGTTTAAATTATTATTATTATTATAATCAAGGGGGAAGCGCTAAACCCGGAGGATTATACAGCGCCTGGGGGGGGGGATGTGGAAGGCATTCAGGCTTAATTCGGGGAACTGGAGCACAGATCCAATTCCCTAAATCAAGAGCCCCTCACCAACATCAAGGAACCTTCCTTGAGGGGTAAACTTTTAAAGTTTGTGTGTTTTTCTTCAAAGAAAATAGTATCTTGCTGCTAACTTATGTAAAGTGATGTTCAAATTTTATCAATGAAATTACTTTCTGTGGAAATACTGGAGAATGTCTCCTCTGTTCAGAAATAAATCCAGGTGTTTGACTGTTTGCTTATCCAAGGTTAAATAAACAATGCTTTTTAATGTACCTAAAATTTCTGCGTAACCTCACGACCCTTGTTAAACATTTACATGTTGCATATACTAACATAAAACTGACTGACAGGATACTGCTTTTTTTTTTCGTCTCTTTCAGAGGTTTCAGTTGGATTTATGCAGCGTAATATCCTAACCTACCATTTTTATTGAAGAAATTTCGATATTAGTTCCCTCATGATGACATGAATGCCTTCACATCTCTAAGTCTAATATTTAACTTCATTATCAGCTTATGCGGCACTCTGCACAGTCCAGGCCATAACACTGATGCACTGGGGACTGTGGTCGTGGGGATACTCTGAAGGCAGTTTTATAACAGTAGTGTGATCGTGCCTCTGGCAACACAGTGATGGAGTGAATGATGGTGAAAGTTTTACTTTTCCGGGCCACCCTGCCTTGGTGGGAGACTGCCGATGTGTTGGTAAATAAATAATTTTAGAGAAGCAATTGAAATACATCTAATCTATTACCTTCACAGCGAACACAAGTGCACTGCTGTCTTGGTTTTAAATTACTGCTAACCAGAACTCCCAAATATCTTTCGGTTTCGGTATGTGTATATACACAAACTCCGTGTATATACTCCGTATATACACGGAGTTTACTTTAACCCCTTTCTTAGTGATTACGTTATTTTTTTTTGTTGATGCATAGGTGAAATTGTAGCCTCAATGACCCTCTAACCAAGCAACCGGTTTCCATTCATGGATTTCACGGAGGTTGGTCGGCGGCTGGGTGCTGATGGGAGGTTAGATTGTTTTGATGGGCGGAGGGTCATAGGTATTGCGTACAGGTAGTGTGGTCAGCTTTAACACCGTGCGACCTCACCTTGAAAACATGAATCACACATGATGAACACCGTGCGTGTCGTGCACACCTTGAACACACGGCAGATGAACATCGTGCGTGTCGTGCACGCCTTGAACATACGGCAGATGAACACCGTGCGTGTCGTGCACACCTTGAACACACGGAAGATGAACACCGTGCGTGTCGTGCACACCTTGAACACACGGAAGATGAACACCGTTCGTGTCGTGCACACCTTGAAGACACGGCGGATGGACACCGTGCATGTCGTGCACACCTTGAACACACGGCAGAGGAAAACCGTGCGTGTGGTGCTCACTTTGAACACACGACAGATGAACATCATTGCGACTAGCCGGGGGATCGAACCCGTGTTGTTTTAGCCCGCCTCATGGTGAGCGAAAACTACACGACGCTCTAACCCACGGGACCATACAGTCCTACAAGAATCATGCACCCAGCAGATCTAGGTGTTATATCATGATCCGAGGCTATACGGTGGCTAGTACACTAAACGGGGAGAAGAATGAAATTAGCTCTGAGGCACCCACACCACCGTATGTCCTCGAATCACGGAACAACACCTAGCTCTGCTAGGTGCGTCGATCAGGCAGGCAAGCAGGAGGGCTGCTTTGGAAGCAGGAAGCAGGGGCAGTGACTCCAGAAATCCACTACAGGTAGACTCCAGGTAAATACATACATTCATATCTCACAAAAAAAAAAAAATACCCAAAAGTTTGGAAAGTTTTTACACAAACATTTTCAGACATTTTATTTCCTCGTATTTTTTCGATAGTTTTCTTTAAGAATAATTTAAAAGTGATATTATATTTCTATGACATAAGAGAGGTTAAATATTTCAGTAATATATCTTGAATATCATGGATATTTGTGTTGTGTTTGTGTAGGGAGGTGTAGTGTTTGTGTAGGGAGGTGTGTGTTTTGTGTAGGGAGGTGTGTTTTTTTGTGTAGGGAGGGGAGTTTGTGTAAGGGAGGTGTGTTGTTTGTGTAGGAGGGTTTGTGTTTGGTAGGGAGGTGTGTTTTTTGTGTAGGGAGGTGTAGTGTTTGTGTAGGGAGGTGTAGTGTTTGTGTAGGGAGGTGTGTTGTTTGTGTAGGGAGGTGTAGTGTTTGTGTAGGGAGGTGTGTTTGTGTTTGGGAGGGTAGTGTTTTGTGTAGGGAGGGGTAGTGTTTTGTGTAGGGAGGTGTAGTGTTTGTGTAGGGAGGTGTAGTGTTTGTGTAGGGAGGTGTAGTGTTTGTGTAGGGAGGTGTAGTGTTTGTGTAGGGAGGGGTAGTGTTTGTGAGGAGGTGTAGTGTTTGTGTAGGGAGGTGTAGTGTTTGTGTAGGGAGGTGTGTTGTTTGTGTAGGGAGGTGTAGTGTTTGTGTAGGGAGGTGTAGTGTTTGTGTAGGGAGGTGTGTTGTTTGTGTAGGGAGGTGTAGTGTTTGTGTAGGGAGGTGTAGTGTTTGTGTAGGGAGGTGTAGTGTTTGTGTAGGGAGGTGTGTTGTTTGTGTTGGGGGGTTGTAGTGTTTTGTAGGGAGGTTTGTTGTTTGTGTAGGGAGGTGTAGTGTTTGTGTAGGGAGGGTGTTTGTTTGTGTAGGGAGGTGTAGTGTTTGTGTAGGGAGGTGTGTTGTTTTTGTAGGGAGGTGTAGTGTTTGTGTAGGGAGGTGTAGTGTTTGTGTAGGGAGGTGTAGTGTTTTTGTAGGGAGGTGTATGTTTTTGTAGAGAGGTTGTAGTGTTTGTGTAGGGAGGTGTGTTGTTTGTGTAGGGAGGGGTAGTGTTTGTGTAGGGAGGTGTGTTGTTGTGTAGGGAGGTGTAGTGTTTGGTAGGGGAGGTTAGTTTTGTGTAGGGAGGTTTTAGGTTTGTGAGGGGTGTGTTGTTGTGTAGGGAGGTGAGTTAATTGTGTGGGAGGTGTATGTTGTGTAGGGAGGTGCAGGTTGTGTAGGGAAAGGGGTAGTGTCTGTGTTTCGGAGGTGTAGTGTTTGTGTAGGAGGGGTAGGTTTTGTAGTAGGAGGTTGTTTTGGTTAGGGGGGTGTTATGTTGTGAGGGAGTGTAGTGTTTGTGAGGAGAGGATCGTGTTGTTAGGGAGGGGTAGTGTTTGTGTAGGGAGTTAGTGTTTGTGTAGGAGGTGTATGTTGTTTGGGTGGTTTTGTTTTTGGTAGGGGGTATGTTGTGTAGGGGTGTATGGTGGGAGGGGGGTGTGTGTTTGTTGCGGGTTTATTAAATGATTTTGTAGGAAGGTAAGTGTTTTGTGTATAATGTATGTTTGTTAAAAGTTATTTATGAAAGTGTACTTGTTTGTGTAAATATTGTGTTAAAATTTTTATTTTTTTTGTTAGTGTATGTTTTGTAAAATTAGTTTTGTTAGAATTATTTTTTTTAGAGATATTTTTTGGATTTAAAGGGGGGTTTGTAGTGTTTGTATATTGTTTTTTGTAGGACTGGTTTAGGGGGGTAAATATTTTGAGTAATATTTGATAAAAGAAGATGTCATACAAAAATATACTTTCTTATACATAAATATACTGTCTTATATAAATTATACTGGGCTGTATACGATAAATATACTTTTTAATATAAATATACTTTATGGAGATGGTATTTGTTATGATAAAATAGTACGTGCTTATACTAAAATATACTTCTTGATATAAATTACTTTTAGAGGATAAATATACTTTCTTATATAAATAAATATACTTTCTTATACTTAATAACTGTTTTTATATAAAATATAGCTTCTTATACTTAAATATAATTCTATATTTAAAAAATAACTTTCTTTTAAAATATAGTTTTTATAATAATATACTTTTTTACTATAAATATACGTTCTTATTATAAAGTATACTTTCTGAACATAATATAAATATAAAAACTGTCTGTATATAAGGAAATATTTCTTTCTTATATAGAAAGTATACTTTCTTATACTATAAATATACTTTCTTAAATATAAATATACTTGTCTTTATATAAATATACGTTCTTATACTATAAATATCTTTCTTGATATAATTAGACTTTTTATATAATAAAATACTTTCTTATATTAAATATACTTTCTTTTAATATAAATAACTTTCTTATATATAAATAACTTCTTATCTATAAATAACTTCTTATATAAAATATACTTTTATACATAAATAACTTCTATAAAATAAAAAAATACTTTTTTTTACTATAAATATACTTTCTTAATAAAAAATACTTTTTTATACAAAATTACTTTCTTATACTAAAATAACTTTCGATACATAAAATACCTTTCTTTTATTTTTATCCCCTTAAAAAAACTTTTTTATATAAAAAATATTACCCTTTTAACAAAATATACTTTTTTAACTATAAATATACTTTTTTAACTAAAATAATTCTTTTTTATACCTTTTAAAAATATACTTTCTATCTAAATTTACTTCTTTTAATAAAATTTCTTTTTTATCCCAAAATATACCCTTTTTTATCCATAAATAACTTTTTTAACTATAAAAATATTCTTACTATAAATATACTTTTTTATCATAAAAAAATTTACTTCTTAAAAAATTTCTAAGTTAAAAAACTTTTTTAACATAAATATACTTTCTTATTATAAAATTTCTTTCTTATAAAATATCGTCAACTAAAAAAACTTTTTCCAAAAAAACCTTTATAAAATAACGCAACTATAAATATACTTTCTTATAATAAAAAATACTTTTTTAACATAATATACTGCTTTTAAAATTATTTTTTGGGGTGGTTTTTTGTTTAATTTTATTTTTTTAGGGATTATTTTTTAAAATTTTTGTTTTTAATTATTTTTAAAAATTTTTTTTTAATTGTTTTTTTAAATTATTTTGTTAATTAGTTTTTTTAAGGGGGGTTTTTTTTGGGGGGGTTTTTTTTTTTTGGGGGGGGTTATTTTTAGGGTTTTTTTTTTAAAAATTTTATTTTTTAATTTGTTTTTGTAAAATTATTTTTGGGTTTTAAAGGGTTTTTGTTAGGATGTTTTTTTTAGATTAGTTTTTGTAATTAGTTTTTGGGGGTTTTTTTTTTAAAAATGACTTTGTTTTGGGGAATATATTTTTTAATTATATTTTTTAAATTTTTTTTTATTTATTCTTTGTTGGATTTTGTTTTTACTTATTTTTTTTGGGTTTTTTTTTAAAGGTATTTTGAAGTTATTTTGTTATAAGGGTTTTTTGTAATTATTTTAGTGTTATTTGTGGAGTCTTAGTGTTTGTGTAGGGAGGTGTAGTGTTTGTGTAGGTAGGTGTGTTGTTTAAGGGAGTTAGTTTTTTAGGGAAGTTCTTTTGTAGGAGGTGTAGTTTTTAATGATATATTGATTGTTGGGAGGTATAATTTTTTGGGAGTGAAATATTTTTATTAGGAAGTGTAGTTTTTTGGAGTTTAGGGATTTATTTAGTAGAGGTGTGTTTATTAGGAAGTTTAGAAAGTTTTGTGTAGGGAGGTAGTATTGTGTAGAGGTTAGGTTTTTAGGGAGGTTAGTATGTTTGTTAGGGAGGTGTAGTTTTGTGTAGGGAGGGTAGCGTTTGCGTAGGGAGGTTAGTGTTTGCGTAGGGAGTGTGTGTTTTGATAGGGAGGTGCGTTTTGTGTAGGGAGTGCAGTGTTTGTGTAGGGAGGTGTATGTTTGTTAGGGAGGTCAGTGTTTGGTAGGGAGGTGCAGTTTTGTGAGGGAGTTTTTGTAGTAAGGGTAGGTGTATGTTGTAGGAGGTGTAGTGTTTGTAGGAGGATGTAGTGTTTGTGTTAGGGAGGTGCGTGTTTGTAGGGAGGTGTAGTGTTTGTGTAGGGAGGTGTACGTTTGTGTAGGAGTGCAGTGTTTGTGAGGAGGGAAGTGTTTGGTAGGGAGTGTAGTGTTCTGTGTATAGAGTTCAGTGTGTGTCGGGGCTTAAATTCCTCCCCCCCACCACCCAATACTCCCTTACCTAGCTAGACCCTCACTCCCCATCCACACCCTTCCCTTCCCCCCTCACCACCTCCCCCATATTCCACTCTTTCGCCAGTTCTCTTCTTCCCACCACGTAATTTCAAACGAACAGGGTAGTAGATACATCAATATTAATTTAAATAAAAATAAATATACTTACTCATACGCTTCACAGATTTATCACAGAAAATTTTCTGACATCCAAAACTACGCATTACTTAAGGTGAAAAACCTGAAATTTGGCACACACATGAAAATTAATTGCAATAATTTAAAGGCTTTTTCAAATGTTTGTGAAAAACTGAAGCGTAAATGAAAATATTGTAGTGCCTTTGTTGCAGATTTTTATATACTTTATATATATATATATTATATATATAGGTATTATATATATAGGTAGATGGGATACAAGGAGAATAGAAGCATCAGGGAAGAGAGAGGTGAAGGTTTATAAACTAAAAGAGGAGGCAGTTAGGGTAAGACATAAACAGCTATTGGAGGATAGATGGGCTAATGAGAGCATAGGCAATGGGGTCGAAGAGGTATGAGGTAGGTTTAAAAACGTAGTGTTAGAGTGTTCAGCAGAAGTTTGTGGTTACAGGAAAGTGGGTGCGGGAGGGAAGAGGAGCGATTGGTGGAATGATGATGTAAAGAGAGTAGTAAGGGAGAAAAAGTTAGCATATGAGAAGTTTTTACAAAGTAGAAGTGATGCAAGGAGGGAAGAGTATATGGAGAAAGAGAGAGGTTAAGAAAGTGGTGAAGCAATGTAAAAAGAGCAAATGAGAGAGTGGGTGAGATGTTATCAACAAATTTTGTTGAAAATAAGAAAAAGTTTGGAGCGAGATTAACAAGTTAAGGAAGCCTAGAGAACAAATGGATTTGTCAGTTAAAAATAGGAGAGGAGAGTTATTAAATGGAGAGTTAGAGGTATTGGGAAGAAGGAGGGAATATTTTGAGGAATTGTTACATGTTGATGAAGATAGGGAAGCTGTGATTTCGTGTATAGGGCAAGGAGGAATAACATCTTGTAGGAGTGAGGAAGAGCCAGTTGTGAGTGTGGGGGAAGTTCGTGAGGCAGTAGGTAAAATGAAAGGGGGTAAGGCAGCCGGGATTGATGGGATAAAGATAGAAATGTTAAAAGCAGGTGGGGATATAGTTTTGGAGTGGTTGGTGCAATTATTTAATAAATGTATGGAAGAGGGTAAGGTACCTAGGGATTGGCAGAGAGCATGCATAGTTCCTTTGTATAAAGGCAAAGGGGACAAAAGAGTGCAAAAATTATAGGGGGATAAGTCTGTTGACTATACATGGTAAAGTGTATGGTAGAGTTATTATTGAAAGAATTAAGAGTAAGACGGAGAATAGGATAGCAGATGAAAAAGGAGGCTTCAGGAAAGGTAGGGGGTGTGTGGACCAGGTGTTTACAGTGGAACATATAAGTGAACAGTATTTAGATAAGGCTAAAGAGGTCTTTGTGGCATTTATGGATTTGGAAAAGGCGTATGACAGGGTGGATAGGGACGCAATGTGGCAGATGTTGCAGGTGTATGGTGTAGGTTGCTGAAAGCACTGAAGAGTTTTTACGAGGATAGTGAAGCTCAAGTTAGAGTATGTAGGAAAGAGGGAAATTATTTACCAGTAAAAGTAGGCCTTAGACAAGGATGTGTGATGTCACCGTGGTTGTTTAATATATTTATAGATGGTGTTGTAAGACAAGTAAATGCGAGGGTCTTGACAAGAGGCGTGGAGTTAAAAGATAAAGAATCACACAAAGTGGGAGTTGTCACAGCTGCTCTTTGGTGATGACACTGTGCTCTTGGGAGATTCTGAAGAGAAGTTGCAGAGATTGGTGGATGAATTTGGTAGGGTGTGCAAAAGAAGAAAATTAAAAGTGAATACAGGAAAGAGTAAGGTTATGAGGATAACAAAAAGATTAGGTGTTGAAAGATTGGATATCAGATTGGAGGGATAGAGTATGGAGGTGGTGAATGTATTCAGATATTTGGGAGTGGACGTGTCAGCGGATGGGTCTATGAAGGAAGAGGTGAATCATAGAATTGATGAGGGGAAAAGGGTGAGTGGTGCACTTTGGAGTCTGTGGAGACAAAGAACTTTGTCCTTGGAGGCAAAGAGGGGAATGTATGAGAGTATAGTTTTACCAACGCTCTTATATGGGTGTGAAGCATGGGTGATGAATGTTGCAGCGAGGAGAAGGCTGGAGGCAGTGGAGATGTCATGTCTGAGGGCAATGTGTGGTGTGAATATAATGCAGAGAATTCGTAGTTTGGAAGTTAGGAGGAGGTGTGAGATTACCAAAACTGTTGTCCAGAGGGCTGAGTAAGGGTTGTTGAGGTGGTTCGGACATGTAGAGAGAATGGAGCGAAACAGAATGACTTCAAAAGTGTATCAGTCTGTAGTGGAAGGAAGGCGGGGTAGGGGTCGGCCTAGGAAAGGTTGGAGGGAGGGGGTAAAGGAGGTTTTGTGTGCGAGGGGCTTGGACTTCCAGCAGGCATGCGTGAGCGTGTTTGATAGGAGTGAATGGAGACAAATGGTTTTTAATGCTTGACGTGCTGTTGGAGTGTAAGCAAAGTAACATTTATGAAGGGATTCAGGGAAACCGGCAGGCCGGACTTGAGTCCTGGAGATGGGAAGTACAGTGCCTGCACTCTGAAGGAGGGGTGTTAATGCTGCAGTTTAAAAACTGTAGTGTAAAGCACCCTTCCGGCAAGACAGTGATGGAGTGAATGATGGTGAAAGTTTTTCTTTTTCGGGCCACCCTGCCTTGGTGGGAATCGGCCAGTGTGATAATAACAATTATTATATATATATATATATATATATATATATATATATATATATATATATATATATATATATATATATATATATATATATATATATATTGTGCACTGCTGCGTTTAATTTGTTTCCTGCTTTTCTCATCCCCAGGTTCGTTTACGTATATGAGGGTTACAACGGTGTTGTGTGTGCTCATATGCATGAAGATGTGTGTTTTCATATAGTCGCTGTTTTAGTAGTAGTAGTATAGTAGTAGTAGTTAGTAGTAGTTGTAGTTGTAGCAGTTGTAGTTGTTGTAGTAGTTGTACTTGTTGTTGTTGTTGTTGTTGTTGTTGTTGTTGTTGTTGTTAGTGGTGGTGGGTGAGTGATGATAACCGAGGGTGAGTGGTGGCAGTGGGCAGGTAATGGTTTTGGTGGTAGTAGTGGTGGTAGTGAGAGGGTAGTAGTGGTGGTGGTGGTGGGCAAGTAGTGGTTTTGGTGACAGTGGGCGGGTAGTGGTGGTAGTAGTAGTAGGCATGTAGGGTTATGGTGGCAATAGTAGGCGTGTAGGGGTGGTGGTGGTAGTGGGCGGGTAGTTGTGGTGGTAGTGGGCGGGTAGTGGTGGTAGTGGTGATGGACGAGTGGTGGTAGTGGTGATGGACGAGTGGTGGTGGTGGTGATGGACGAGTGGTGGTGGTGATGATGGACGAGTGGTGGTGGTGATGATGGACGAGTGGTGGTGGTGATGATGGACGAGTGGTGGTGGTGGTGATGATGGACGAGTGGTGGTGGTGGTGATGATGGACGAGTGGTGGTGGTGGTGATGGTGGACGAGTGGTGGTGGTGATGGTGGACGAGTGGTGGTGGTGATGGTGGACGAGTGGTGGTGGTGATGGTGGACGAGTGGTGGTGGTGATGGTGGACGAGTGGTGGTTGTGATAGTAGGCGAGTGGTGGTGGTGTTGGGCGAGTGGTGGTGAAGGTAGCGAGTGGTCGTACTAAGTGGTTAGTAGTCGTGGTGGAGAGTAGTAATGGTGGTGGTGTGAGAGGCTCCAGATTTCTGAGCATCTATCACAACTTAAATCCCACAGTAACACTACTCACAAACCCCTGCATTCTAAAGTCATTACAGACAGAGCTCGCAATATTATGACTATTTCAATCTAAAATTCGTGGGGGGGGGGGGGGGGAGAGAGAGAGAGAGAGAGAGAGAGAGAGAGAGAGAGAGAGAGAGAGAGAGAGAGAGAGAGAGAGAGAGAGAGAAGAGAGAGAGAGAGAGAGAGAGAGAGAGAGAGAGAGAGAGAGAGAGAGAGAGAGAGAGAGAGAGAGAGAGAGAGAGAGAGAGAGAGAGAGAGAGAGAGAGAGAGAGAGAGAGAGAGAGAGAGAAGCACTCAACCTTGTGGACTTGTGTTTCCTACGTTTGAACTTCACCGACATAACCTCTGACCTTAAAAAAAAAAAAAAAAAAAAAAAAAAAATAATCCCTTAATGTTTGACACATATTCGGGGGGTTTAAAAAATTAATTTGGTAAAGCCGAAGGTGTTAGAAGACAAAAATCTACAACACTGTTAGTAGCACACTGCAAGGTGCACAATTTCTTGCAGGTCGGTAGGCATGGGCGAGATGTGCACTCCCCATTCTCCATCTAGAGAGGACAATCTTATAAAGACCCTCGTGGTAAGGTGCCCAGACTCAAATGTCTTGTCGATTCCTCTACAGGTGGGTGTTCATTTGTAGGTCCACTGGGTCTGTCACTTGCAATGAGATGATGTTCTATGTAGCCCATGAAGTAACTGAGACAGAATCATGTTAATGAGCTAGCTGTATTTGCTTTCATCTCAACATCCATCTCAGCATCCATCAGCATCCATCTCATTACCTGGACCCCGACATGTCCCAGACACCAGTAAAAAATATACATCCTTATGTCAGGCAGGTATACACTACACTATACTAAGATCAACAAAGCACTCAGAATCTAGGAATATCGATGTGATCGGGAGTGGTTGATGGTGATGGGTGAAATTTATCTTACCCACTAAACAGCAAAAATCATTTTCGCATGCCTTGCTCTATTAAAAAAGAGCAGACCTCGATGAGTCTGGCAACGAGGTAGCCGTGATAAAACAGGCATCGCTCAAATTTAAGCGATTATCACTGGTGAAGAAAGAATGCTGATACAGAGGCGGACTGTGTCCAGAAGAGACGTAATAGCAAACAACTTTTGCGCATGGCCGCCATAATGTCAATCGCGGGGGGAGATGCCCTTTTGTCAACATCGTTCTATCCAACAGGTGAGAGGCTGGACAATGACGCAAGCGGATGTTAAAGCCGATCGTACGGGAGGCTCACGGCAACAGAGCTATCACATAGTTCCACAGCATCACATACGCAGGGTGACATAGCATAATATACAAGGAACATCATCTTCATCCCCTTCCCCCAAGGGTTGCAGAGTAACAGCACAGGACTTACGATTCAACAGCGTTCCAGGGTTCTAAACAGCACCACACACATGTGCTCCAGAGCAATACACAGGAGTCCTCAGCATTACGCAGTAGGTTCCACGGCCACACCAAAGGTTCCACGGCTTCGCATTCGTGGTTCCCACAGCGCCATATACACAGGGTTCCACATGAACATACACAGCGTTCTACAATAAACACAATCTTTCATTACTCCCAGAATACAGATTTTCATTACTCCCAGCATACAGGTTTTCATTACTCCCAGCATACAGGTTTTTATTACTCCCAGCATACAGGTTTTTATTACTCCCAGCATACAGGTTTTTATTACTCCCAGCATACAGGTTTTTATTACTCCCAGCATACAGGTTTTTATTACTCCCAGCATACAGGTTTTTATTACTCCCAGCATACAGGTTTTTATTACTCCCAGCATACAGGTTTTTATTACTCCCAGCATACAGGTTTTTATTACTCCCAGCATACAGGTTTTCATTACTCCCAGCATACAGGTTTTTATTACCCCCAGCATACAGGTTTTTATTACTCCCAACATACAGGTTTCTATTACTCCCAGCATACAGGTTTTTATTACTCCCAGCATACAGGTTTTTATTACTCCCAGCATACAGGTTTTTATTACCCCCAGCATACAGGTTTTTATTACTCCCAGCATACAGGTTTCTATTACTCCCAGCATACAGGTTTTTATTACTCCCAGCATACAGGTTTTTATTACTCCCAGCATACAGGTTTTTATTACTCCCAGCATACAGGTTTTTATTACTCCCAGCATACAGGTTTTTATTACTCCCAACATACAGGTTTCTATTACTCCCAGCATACAGGTTTTTATTACTCTCAGTGTATAGTCTAACGTTTCGTTGTCCTTAAACTAATTTTGCAGGATTTTTTCCCTACATTGTCTACAGTACTCTCTATTTTAAATATATTGAAAGCAATCGTTTAAAAATCAAGGCAGTGCAATTCATAGGCATCTTTCTCACCCATTAATGCGAATGTCAATTTTTTTATACACAGTAAAACATCAGGACAAGCACTGATCCTTGAGGGACGCCACTAATTTCATCCTTCAAAGACGTTTCCAGTTATATTTTGCACGGCTCTTTCGAACACTAATTCTTTTTAACGCTTCGCAGCAATTCACATTTTTTTTTCACAAGTGTGGTCGCTCAACGCCGCGTGTGAAAACACGCGGCGTTGAGTTTCCTTCGCCCACACGCAAAGAGAAATGTTGATTTTCGTGAGGTAACTGAGCAAGGTAATAAGGCAAGGTGATGACAATGAGTGTGTGTTGTGTGTGTGTGTGTTGTGTGTGTGTGTAGTGTGTGTGTGTGTGTGTGTCTGTGAGGAGATTGAGGAATTTGTTTCCCTCATTGCAAGTACTCCTATTTACACAATTGGCATCTTAAATCAGCATGCCATTCATATGCATCATTTCTCACCATTATCAAGTCAATTTTTTATACCAGTAACATCAGACAACCTGATCCTTGGGACCACTATTCCTTCATAAGACGTTTCCATGTTATTTTGGGTTTGAACCTATTCTTTTAACGCTTCGACATGCTTACATTTTTTTCACAATGGTTCCTCACGCCCTTGATAAACGCGGCGTGAGTTTCCTTCGCCCAAGCAAAGGAAATTGATTTCTATAATGTTAACAAGATGACAATGTTGTTTGGTGTGTGTTTCGTGTTAGTTGTGGTTGTATGTGTGTGTGCAGGAGGATGATAAAGTCGCAGAAACACTATACCACCATAATCATACACCTTATTAAAAAACACTAAAAATCATACAACCATATTATAAGCGATTACATCTGTATACCTGAGTGAATACGGGTAACATTTGACCTTACTTTCGATTTTTTATTAATGCTGTGAATTACTGCCAAATTTGAAAATTTCTAAATATGTAAAAAATATTACATTGTATTCAGGTTATATATAGTATGTACGTGACTTAAAGGTAACAAAATTATATTTTTATTTAATCACCAGAAACTCGATTAAAGGTCAGTAAAATTTGGGTAAAATTTGTTTACATTTAATTTTTTGAAATCACATGTGAAACATGACAGACTTTGACTTCTATAAGTCACTGTACCAACCGACCAAGTGTATGGTTTATCTAGCCTGCTTTAAACTACGAGGAAGATTAGTTTATCTCCACGAAGGGGTTGTTAAGTTCAATTTCGACATATGGTTTATGCTTATTTTTCCCCACCACTTTCCAAGTTGCATTCTCCACCACCACGGGGTTTTAGCTTCATTCTCCACCACCACGGGGGTTTAGCTTCATTCTCCACCACCACGGGGGTTTAGCTTCATTCTCCACCACCACGGGGGTTTAGCTTCATTCTCCACCACCACGGGGGTTTAGCTTCATTCTCCACCACCACGGGGGTTTAGCTTCATTCTCCACCACCACGGGGGTTTAGCTTCATTCTCCACCACCACGGGGGTTTAGCTTCATTCTCCACCACCACGGGGGTTTAGCTTCATTCTCCACCACCACGGGGGTTTAGCTTCATTCTCCACCACCACGGGGGTTTAGCTTCATTCTCCACCACCACGGGGGTTTAGCTTCATTCTCCACCACCACGGGGTTTAGCTTCATTCTCCACCACCACGGGGGTTTAGCTTCATTCTCCACCACGGGGGTTTAGCTTCATTCTCCACCACCACGGGGGTTTAGCTTCATTCTCCACCACCACGGGGGTTTAGCTTCATTCTCCACCACCACCGGAGTTTAGCTTCATTCTCCACCACGAGTTTAGCTTCATTCTCCACCACCACGGGGGTTTAGCTTCATTCTCCACCACCACGGGGGTTTAGCTTCATTCTCCACCACCACGGGGGTTTAGCTTCATTCTCCACCACCACGGGGTTTAGCTTCATTCTCCACCACCACGGGGGTTTAGCTTCATTCTCCACCACCACGGGGGTTTAGCTTCATTCTCCACCACCACGGGGGTTTAGCTTCATTCTCCACCACCACGGGAGTTTAGCTTCATTCTCCACCACCACGGGAGTTTAGCTTCATTCTCCACCACCACGGGGGTTTAGCTTCATTCTCCACCACCACGGGGGTTTAGTTTCATTCTCCACCACCACGGGGTTTAGCTTCATTCTCCACCACCACGGGGGTTTAGCTTCATTCTCCACCACCACGGGGGTTTAGCTTCATTCTCCACCACCACGGGGGTTTAGCTTCATTCTCCACCACCACGGGGGTTTAGCTTCATTCTCCACCACCACGGGGGTTTAGCTTCATTCTCCACCACCACGGGGGTTTAGCTTCATTCTCCACCACCACGGGGGTTTAGCTTCATTCTCCACCACGGGGGTTTAGCTTCATTCTCCACCACGGGGGTTTAGCTTCATTCTCCACCACGGGGGTTTAGCTTCATTCTCCACCACGGGGGTTTAGCTTCATTCTCCACCACGGGGGTTTAGCTTCATTCTCCACCACGGGGGTTTAGCTTCATTCTCCACCACCACGGGAGTTTAGCTTCATTCTCCACCACCACGGGGGTTTAGCTTCATTCTCCACCACCACGGGGGTTTAGCTTCATTCTCCACCACCACGGGGGTTTAGCTTCATTCTCCACCACCACGGGGTTTAGCTTCATTCTCCACCACCACGGGGGTTTAGCTTCATTCTCCACCACCACGGGGGTTTAGCTTCATTCTCCACCACCACGAGTTTAGCTTCATTCTCCACCACCACGGGAGTTTAGCTTCATTCTCCACCACGGGAGTTTAGCTTCATTCTCCACCAGCACGGGAATTTAGCTTCTTCCTAGTCACTGCTTCCTTATGGAGGACTACTCTTCCCTGGGACACCTGGCCTTGGCCGTGAACTCTATTCACCTTTCCTTCATTTCTTGTATGTGATCCCACTGCATCATTCTTAAAGAGCAAAAAGGCACAATAGCGTGATAGGAACAATACACGAATAACCCACACATGGGAGAAAGTGGCTTACGACGACGTTTCGGTCCGACTTGGACTGTTTACAAAGTCACACTGTGTGGCTGTAAATGGTCCAAATAGGACCGAAACGTCGTCGTAAGCTCTTCTCTCTCTCCCATGTACAGCTATATGTGCCTCATTTATATTCCTTGGTGCCTACCCTTTCATTCTGCACCATTCGACCACTAGTGTGTTCCCAGCCCTGTTCGTGGATGCCCTCTCACTTCCTTTTCTGGTTTCGTAATTAAGCCAGGCTGAGAAAATTAAAGTTTCCTGTCTTGCGATTAGTGGAAGGATGGTTAAGCCTGCAACAGTCCTCGCACTAAATGACCTACACAAGCTTACCGCCTCGTATTAAATTTAATATTAGTCTTTCCTCATTTGTAGTGAGGATTCAATATTTTTTCCCCTCACTCCAGTTGAATTCATAGTTACGTTCCCTTCTGTCTTCAGAGTATTCTTATGTAAGCTGTTTCTAGGATCCGGCGTATTTCTCTCTCTCACTCTCTTTCTCTCACTTTTTTCTCTCACTCTTTCCCCTCCCTCTTTTTCTTTTTCTTTGTCCCCCGCTCTCTCTATCCCTCTCTTCCCCCTCTCTATCCCTCTCTCCACCTACATGATATCTGGATCTTTCTCTATTTCCATGGAATCCAGAACTGCACCTGTCCCTCTTCCAGATTTCCCATGATTCCTTTCTCTCTCCTGGACTTCACAAAGCCCAGTGTTTCATTTAGTCCCTTGGGTTTAGGATCCTCTCTTTACCTGTCTGCAGGAAGCCTCCTATATCCTCTCTTTCTGTCCTCAAAGCTCCATGTCCTTCCGTTACCAGGACTTCACAAAGAGTGCATATTCTTCACTCTCCTAGACTCCGTTATTATTTGCTCCCTCTCACTAGTTCTGTCATGCCCCTCTCCCCATTTCTATTTTCTTCCCTGGGGTTCACCATGTCATCTCCTCATGACTGTCCCCTGGATGTCCAACATGCGTTTCCTGATTTCTACCATGCCCTTTCCTCTACAAGTCCTTTGGAATCCTCCACGATATCACGCTTTCTACCTTCTTCCTGTTATTACAGTTTCCCAAGTAAGGCTTTTTCTTACAGGAAGAGCCATGTGGGGGAAGGGTGAGAAAGGGTGGACCCTCTCACGGTAAACAAGATAGAAAAGGGATCTCGTTATCATGTTTCACACCTGTTTACTCAGTAGTCGGGTATGTCTGAGATATATACACCGGGTGTCTTCCAGATACACACTGGTTAATGGAAAGTGATTTTTTTTCCGGGGAAAAAATAGGTGGGCAATTAAGGGCAGTGAAGGCAATTTTCAGGAATGTTGGTGGAAAGGTTTAAACATCCCGGTATAGCCAAAGAATGGAGAACACTGATAACCTGGGATAGAGTACTTGTTAAGCTAGTTCACAATACGTTTCTTTAACAGGCCTGAAGTAAACATGTTAAACTGAACTTCATGGTGATTAAGATGGACCAGAGCAAATTAAACCCCTTACTGAATATGGTTATTCTTCAAGTGTAGACCATGTTTGTTCTGATGTTTCACAGGATAGACTTACACACACACACACACACACACGTGGAAGCAAAGAAGTTTATGAAACACTCACAAACATGTATATTCTCTTCAGGTACACAATCTACTGAAATTAAAATTCACGAATAATAGTGTGTGTGTGTGTGTGTGTGTGTGTGTGTGTGTGTGTGTGTGTGTGTGTGTGTGTGTGTGTGTGTGTACTCACCTAGTTGTACTCGCCTAGTTGAGGTTGCGGGGGTCGAGTCCAAGCTCCTGGCCCCGCCTCTTCACTGGTCGCTACTAGGTCACTCTCCCTGAACCATGAGCTTTATCGTACCTCTGCTTAAAGCTATGTATGGATCCTGACTCCACTACATCGCTTCCCAAACTATTCCACTTCCTGACTACTCTGTGGCTGAAGAAATACTTCCTAACATCCCTTTGATTCATCTGTGTCTTCAACTTCCAACTGTGTCCCCTTGTTACTGTGTCCAGTCTCTGGACATTTCTTACGCTGAAAAATCCACACGAGATTAGCGTTTGGTATAAATATAATGATAATGTAAGTAAATGGGCTTATTGAAGCTTACCAAGATAGGCTGATAAAGCAATATTCACGGGAAATGCGAAACGCATACGAGCTAAACATCTCAGGAGGAATAGAAGACGAGGCTTCATACAAGGGAAGGGAAGGTAGCCCCTACTCCTTGGATCAACAGCCCTTCACCCGTAGAAAACGTCAACTCACCTACCTTCTGTATCTAGCTTCGACAGTCAATTGCATACCTGCAAGAAAAGCAAAGAAAATTATTATATTTCACGTAACACTAAACCCGTGTGCGTCATTCATCGCATGGAGCCGTGAAGACTGCATCCTACGTCAACAAATTGCAGCCCAGTCTCTCGCCAGTCAGCGTGAAGTTGAAGGCTTAAGGACAATAGACTGGACTGGTGGAATGCAAAGGACAAGCGACCATGAAAGGCTGATCAATGTTAGTTTCTGAATATTTAATTACATATGTAAAGGTAATGATGTTGGGATTTGGTAAAGGGAGATATTATATTGTGGGGGCGAGAGAATAGCACATTGTGGGAATAGAACTTAGTTCTGTGGGAGTTGGAGACCAGGACTCCTTGTTAGTGTGAGAACAGAATATGTTCGCTAGTGAAAGAACAGGGCACCAGTAGAACAGAACAGGGTGGGAGTGGAAGAAAGGAGCACTATGCAAGAAAAGGACACTGTGTTAATGGGGTTACAGTGCTATTCAACCTGGATGGATGGTCCACTCATGGATGGATGGCAGTCTGGGAGTGGATGGAAGAGTGGACAAGATCTGAAAGCGAGTACAGGAATCCTCCTCTATAAGTCGATGGAGCGGCCTGTTTTCTCTAACGTTACAGTAAGAAAGCATTAATTTGCTCGTTAGGACAGGTTAGTGTGATGCAAGATGCATGACTTAGGTAGTTTTAGAGATTTAACTAGGCTAATATTAAATTTTCATGCCAAATTGCAACATACATTGCTGATAAATGCTAGTTGGAAGGTCGAAGAAACCTTGACAAGGCAATGTTAACGTTAATGCATGAGAGTTTTGATGAACCGAGTTTACACTTTGTATACATATGCACATATTTAATCCCCCCCCCCTTATAGTAGATACAAAGACTTTTGACAGTAAAAATACTGGAGTACCATAATAATATTGGCAATAATACGGATAAAAAAAATAATCATTTTAGAAAATAAATCATTGATGAGGAAAATTTAGAGAAAAATGAGGAGTGTGTTGGGAATGTTCCATGTAGAGGGATAGGCTTATGGACCTCTCACAAAATGCCCGAAAATCAGCTCAAAAGGGCTGTACCCGGTCGATTCCAGCGCGTCAGAGAATGTGTACAGGCTGGGATGGATGGATGGATCAATCAATCAATATCTATCTATCTCTCTCTCTCTCTCTCTCTCTCTCTATCTCTCTCTCTCTCGTAACGCTTGCGTCATCTCTTTCCTAATAACCTTAACTACGTCTTCAAGACTGATTCCAATGTCTGTGGGTTTTCCTGTTTAATAATTACTAAGATGACTTAAGAAATCGTAATGACACGATTGCAAATAAACCATACCCCCGGCCGGGATTGAACCCGCGGTCATAGAGTCTCAAAACTCCAGCCCGTCGCGTTAGCCACTAGACCAGCTAGCCACCTAGTTGGATGAATCTTATTGTGGCTAGCTGGTCTAGTGGCTAACGCGACGGGCTGGAGTTTTGAGACTCTATGACCGCGGGTTCAATCCCGGCCGGGGGTATGGTTTAATAATTACTAAGTTCGGGTTTATGTACGAAGTTCCCAAACTGTGCGCGTAAGCTCCTCATTAACCAATTTTTTGATGGGGCGATGAAAAATTTAGTTCCATTATTTGTCACTGAAAATAGCAAAATAGTCAATGTAAATTTAGAAAGAAAATGGTCGCCAATTGGGGGTGGACAGCTTTTTCAATTTTAAAAAGGTTGAATAGTACTAGTTATCTGTAGGTTACCTACAGGTTCTTCTAAAAGGTCATCGCTGCCGCTGCCCGGTCTCAGACCAGGCTTACTGGTTGTGCTTTTTCCATCTGATACAACTTAAATTCTTGTTTTAATCTTTCGGTAAATATTATCTTTTCTTCGTTGTGACATTTACGATTTTAAGCATCTCAGTAATCTTTCTCCCTTCTGTTTATTCCTCTACACTCTATATTCAATCAATTCGGGTTTTCTCAGTGGTATATATTTACTACAGATAGCCCGCACATATGAGAGGAGCTTATTAGGATGTTTCGGTCCGACTTGGACCATTTACAAAGTCACACTGACACGAGTGAGGGAGCCGATATATATAGGCGAAGGGGACAGGATCGGGACAAAGAGATGGAGAAATAAGTGGAGAAGTAGTGGTAGAGGTAATGCTGGTGGTGGCAGTAGTAGTGATAGTAGAAAGTGGGTGGAGTAGAATATTTAATGCCTACCTTATATTCAGCTTTTCTAAGTGATTGTTTACAGTTCTCATGACATCCATCAGATATTCGTCAGACTACAAGATATACCATGTTTCCCAGGGTGTCTGTTAGTTCTCTGTTTATTTTGCCCTAGACAGTTCTCTCATTGTTGAAGCTAAATTTACTTAACACCCCTTCCTGAATTAATACTTTCTTGTATTTCTACGACGTTGTAATCAGACTATTTTGCATTTGTGATGTCGTTCATTAGTTCTTTGTTGTTCGTGAAGGTTAAATCTAGTCTATGTTCGTTTCTAGTAACTTCTATTCTCTGTTGGTTCAAAGTAAACACTTCACAAAGCCCCATTAGTTCTCTTATGTATCTGTTAAGCTAACGACATTAAAGGAACTATTTCTAGCACAACGTTGTGATTTACTTCATTACTTTCCGTTTTATATTTGTAGAGTTTAAATTTCTGAGAGCGACAATATTTGCTGCAGGATTTTGAAGCCATCTACAGTACTTTTCTTATCTGTTCCTTGAATTCCTCCGCTTTTGCTGATGGCGGTTTATGTGAAAGGATACTCGCTAGACTCTTATTTTCCAATTTACTATCTAGAACCTCAATTGTATGATTCGTTGATTTCAGCAGTTCCGTGCAGCAAAATCTGTCTTTCACACAGTGACCTACGCCTACCTGTGACCTATTCACTCTGTCAGTTCTATAAACTCATTTTTCAGCCGTATCTCACAGTCCAAAATTTCCTTTGTATGCACTTCTGTAAATGATCCAAACATTGTATTTGCCTGTGTAAGAAGTCCACTTATATAGTTAACTATTTTTGTGTTCAATCTCTGAATTTTAGCATAAAAGGAGGATGTACCAGTTCTGTGGGTTTGGCTAATATCTCCAGTACAGAATTACCTTTTAATATGGCTCTCTGTGTACATATTCCCGGTCCCACCAATACTTGTAATGTGAGCTGACGTATGCTTGGCCCGGGAATGTGGAGTAATGTGTCACTGTGTAGTATTGCCCCTTGTCCATATATTCCCTGCTGTCCTTCCTTGTACCTCTTTCTCTTCCCCTGAAAAACTGTCTGTTTCCATTTTCTCGTTACGCATTTCAATATCGTTGTGTCCTCATCACCAGCAACTTTGGATAGCTCAGGTCACAACATCCCCAGGCTGCTACTGATGACCGACTCATCTTTGGGTAACAAATACCTTGTGAATATGAAAAAGGTATACAATACCGATAGGTTGATAAGTAAAACACATGTGCAACAGTTAGGTATATTTATTCCTAAACGTTTCGTATACACAGGAATAATGATACCTAACTGTTGCACATGTGTCTTCTAACAAAAATACCTTCAGTGTTTATCCAAGCGAAACCATCCTTTCCTCGATATAATGGACCCTCTTTGATGAGCGGATATTTACGTCTTCCAACACAGATGCAAATTAACATATTGACATGGCAAAATACAGCACTAACATATTAAATCTCTTATATTTTTTCTGCTGCAGTTTCAGCTTTATCTAGTGGAATTTCGTATTTGGTCTCCTTACGTAGCATGCTCTGAGCGTAGTTTTGTTTCACTATGGTGATATGTATCTCATGTGTACTGTTGATTCTGATTTGCCTGTGGTGCTATACACCTTTCTTTCTGATGTGTGCTACTCTGCATATGTGATTCCATACCGGTACTGTTTTACACCTGTGTTACTTTGTGTACGATCCTAAAACATCTGGTAATTTGCTTAATTGTTTTTCATATTTCTTCACTTTACCCATATATATATATATATATATATATATACACACACACACACGTCGTGCCGAATATGTAAAACTGGTCAATTAGCAATAACTCATTTAAAATTAAGTCCTTTCTAAAATTTTCTCTTATAGGTTTAAAGATATATTTTTTTCATTGATGTTGATGTAAAAGTTTATAATTTTGCACCAAAAGGAACTTAGAAAACTTACCTAACCTTATTATGACAAGAACAATTTATTTTAGCCTAACCCAACTAAATATATTTTAGATTTGTTTACAATAATTTAATATTAAACAAACACAGTGAAATATAATTTTTTTCGTTAGGTTCAGAATGATTTTGGAGAAATTATTGCATACAAAAATTTTCGTTTGTCCTATATGGCAAGATGAGCGTTGCTATTTAAGCCAAGATCGCAAGTTCTGCCTATTCGGCACGACATTTTATATATATATATATATAATATATATATATATATATATATATATATATATATATATATATATATATATAAATTTATCAATGCATATTTTGTGGCTGTAGGTGGCAGTGATGGAGGGGGCAGTGATGGAGGGAGCAGTGATGGAGGGGGCAGTGGAGGATGCAGTGCTGGAGGATGCAGTGCTGGAGGATGCAGTGCTGGAGTTAGGTTTCTGATAGCCTCCAACACCACTAGCAGCTTACAGACTGTTCCCTTTATTCAGCCAACCTTCCCGCACCAACACCCACACACTCCTCCCTCACTATCTCCTGCCCTCACAATTATATACACTCCTTTTAGAAATATATAAACAACCTAAAGTCATGTTTCAAATTCTTCACAACACAGGTATACAATTTCCCTATCCCTTCAAATTATATTAACTCTCTCCTCGCTGTATGTATATACATCCTCTCTGTATACAAGCTTGCTCCTCCCCATATAAACCTTCCTCAGTATATACTCCCACTTACTACACACACACACACACACACACACACACACACACACACACACACACACACACACACACACACACACCTCCTCTTATCCTCAGGAGGAATTTAACTTCATTACTGAACAGTGATATGAACGCTCCTCATTGGAGAGGAATTTAAACTCGCCCTTTCCTCAGGTATATAAACTTCCGTTCACTACAGATAAATATACACTCTCCCCTCATTATAAAGGTATTTAAATCTTTCCCCCTCATTACAAATGAGAGATGCTGCAAAAACCCACAAGAAGAAAGGTCTAGGAGTAAGCACAGCACCAAGCATATCACCAGCAGTTCATATTTATCCTTCTTATCCAAGATGGAATGGGAGGAGGGAAAAAAACGCATGCATGGCAAGAATAAACTGATTAGTGATGCGTTTGTATCGTGCACAGTAGACGGAGGGTTGAGCCTCCACCATTCCATGCAATAAACGACCTACTTCATATAATAATTTTCTATTTTAAAAATTATTTTCAGCAACCTGAGCAAAGATTAATTTAGGATGTTATACACAACGTGTGTTAGAATCATCTTAGGATATAAGGAAACAATTTAGTAGGGAACACGAACCTGGTAACTCATATGAAGGAATGTGATTGGTGCTAGAGCTAAGAAGGATTGAATACGCAGATATTTCAAGAACTAATGTTATAAGTGGTGCTGTAGTAGTAGTAGTAGTAGTAGTGAAATAGGAAGATATACAAAATGCTCGGAGGACTATACTGAGGGTATTACAGTCTGTTCAAGATGCGGGTAGAGAGCCAGGAGACGCAAGTAACAGCTTACGTCTGCTGGCACTCTTCCACAGTGACATTAGGTAGCACTTTTTCAGTCTTGTTATGGTAAGTGCTGAATGCACTATAAACAGTAGTGAAGGCAAACAATATACACAGTACCTAGCTTAGACATGAACGGCCGCTGGAGAACAGCTATCAGTGAAATTGATCAACAAAAGCTAGGAGACGGGATCAAGAGTTATAAATTGATGATCCCTGCAAAAAATAGGAGAATACTCATTTTCACACACATGCACACAATATAACGTGATGGAACCCATCAGGCATAAGAATAAAAGATGAGGCAATGAGAAAAATAATGCCGGAAATGGTGTAGGAGGCAGAGGACAGAGACTCGTACACCAGAAAGGGAGACTTCTTTAGTATTTTTGGGGCTATCAGATCAATAAGTAGAGACTAAAAGTGAATAAAAAAAAGTTCAGAGTGGGATCATACGCAAAAGAACATCACTTAGTGAAAGTGATCTTTCAGTCAGAAGGGATAAATGATGAGGTACTTAACACGAAATCAATCCTCGGGAAGTGGCAAAGGTATGATAGAATATTTATACAGAGGGACACGTGTGTAGAGGCAGAGGAAAGCTGCAAAACTGATGTGGGAAGACAACACAAAGAGGTAATCGCAGAAACAGGAGGGGAGGTGCAAGATTCAGGACATCCATGTAATGCACTACCAGCTAGCAACCAGGTGTGGAAACTGGCAAACCATTTTTCTCCCTATCTCGTTACCTCCTAATCCAAATAACAATGATCCACCCACATTCCCTCACTTGCTCTTCTCCCTTTTCATTACAGCTGTAATGATAACGCTTATCACTCTCCCTCTCCCACTCAAACTATATGTCTCAGCATAAAGCGAATAAGGGAATCAGAATATAGTATAAAATTGCAGATAGTATCACAAAATTGGTGAACTAAAGAACAGAGGAGCATCCAGATATTATAGCTATCACAGAGACAAAACTATCTGGAACATTAACCAATGCATTAATCTAAGAGGGATATATTATAGCGAGGAAGAAGAGAGATCAGGAGAAGATGGGGTGGCACTATTAGAAATCAGTGCAGTTTTTGATGAGAGTGGTAACATGGATTGGTAACTTCAAATTGTTATATAGTATGAAAAATATAAACTGGGGGATTCATCCAGAGATCAGTGGTTTACATTCCCCACTGAACAACAGAAGACCGAGGCAGGAGTATGATGTGAACAGAGCCACAACACAAATTCTAGAAAAAGTAGCAGAGAGAGTAAGACCTCAGCAAAGCTACTGATTGTAGGTGATTTCCATCACATGAAAATAGACCAGAATAACTGGGACCCACATGAAGGGCCAGAAACATGGAGAGCAAAACTGATGGATTCAGCAAGGAAAAAAAATCATGACCCAGCATATAGAGGCAGCAAAAAAAAAAAAGGGGGGGGGGGCAGGAAATAAACGAACTCGACTAGACCTGACTTTCACCTTAAATGAATCCTGCATAGATGAAACTGAATATGTGCTACTGATAGAAGCAAGTGACTACATGGTGCTCAGCTTTGAATACTCGGTACAGGTGGGAGTGGAGAAAACAGGAACAAATAGTACACCAGATTACAGATGATGGGACTAAACAGGGATTACAGATCTTCTAATTGGGATCCAATGAGACAAGATAATGACTGGACAGACGATTCTTGCGATGGAGGACCTCGCCAGAAAGTGTAAGGAGGTAGCAGCAAGATTTATACCTAACAGCTGGAATAAGAGGTACAGATGTGGAGAACACAGACTGTCGAATCATGCCTGCAGAGAGATCAAAGGAAGGCACAAAAGAGCATCGGAAAAACACAAAATACAGATGATGGCAGAGAATAGGGAGACAAGCAGAAAAACGTGGAATGAATATGAAAGGATAAGAGAAGCTGAAAGTCAGTCTGAGAAAGACATCACACTGAAGGCCAGATCAGATCCAAAATTACTACAGTCACATAAGGAAAAAGATGACTGTAAAATACATCCCGATGGGAGAACATTGTGGCCTCCATGAACTAAACCAGTTTTCCAGACAGACCTCCATCAGGAGAGTTCAAAGTTGGTAGGCACTGAGTCCAGCGTGGCAAAGGCCGACTTCCTGTTCACCTTCGGGAGTGACTGCGTTCTACGGAAGCCCCATGTTCGGGAGTACATCTTGGAGTGAACGTCTCCTTAGTGGCAGTGAAGCCGAACATTATAAGTGTTTAGCACTCTTTTCCCTAGAAGTGCACACTTTTCCCTGGGAATGCACATTTCCCCTAGGAAGGTTTACACTTTCCCCCCCTGAGAACGCGCACTCTTCCTTGAATGGTTTCACACTTTTCCCTGGGAGGGCTCACACTTTTCCCTGGGAGGGCTCACACTTTTCCCTGGGAGGGCTAACACTTTTCCCTGGAAGGGCTCACACTTTCCCCCTGGGAAGGTTCACGCTTTCCCCACGGAGGGTTCACGCTTTCCCCTGGAAGGTTTCACATTTTCTCCCTGGGTGGGTTCACACTTTTCCCCTGGGAGAGTTCACAATTTCCCCTGTGAGAGTTCACACACTCCCCTGGGAGAGTTCACACTTTCCCCCTGGGATCGCACACGTCCTTGGGGTTTCCCCGAGAGTTTCACAATACTAATAATTATTTCACTTATATCTGGCAGTAGGTGACGGTGGAGGTTGTCATCCACACCTTGATAACAAGCTAATTAACGCCTCTCAGACGAGACAGACATATCCCCTCATGTGTAATGAGAATAGAGGACACAATCCACTTTGATCCTAGAAGCAGGATATGCTACAGGAGGGATGTGGGGGTATATCTGAGGTTGAAGAGAGGATCCGACCTTGGAATATAGAGTAGGGGCGATTTATATTTTATTTAGAAAAATGGGTCCATCAGCAAAGTGATGTTACTGTATTTATTATAACAGTTACACAATAAGAGCAAAAGCTAGCCATGTTTCCCAGTCAAATTCCATCACGCAGAGTGGATGCCTTGGTGTTGAATTCTGTAGGCCTAAGCAGGGCAATGAGGATAGCGTCAAGTATTTTACCAAAGGTACAGCAGCTACAGTCCACCAAAACTGGAGTGACTATTACTTGGGAATTATCGTTTCTCAGTGTCGATTTATCCAATATACGGAAGAAATTATTCTTTTTATGAAGATATCTCGGTCACAAAGAGAGGCAACAATAATTATATGTAGAGGAGAATGAAGAAAAGAGAAGGGGAGGGAGAAGAAATTTGAATTAGTGTACATCAAAAAATGAAAGATAACTACAGTAAAAAAAATCAAATTCAAAGCAGATTCAGTTTTTTTTGCAATGACGTTTCAGCATTGCAAAAATTTATGTCTAAAAATTCATACTTGCACCAGCTGGCTTGACTTCAAAGTCAAGTAAATAATTCGCGAGAATGACTGACGCAGATGCAAGTGCTTAGGAGCCATGATAGTGATCATGAAGGAGCCATGATAGTGATCATGAAGGAGCCATGATAGTGATCATGAAGGAGCCATGATAGTGATCATGAAGGAGCCATGATAGTGATCATGAAGGAGCCATGATAGTGATCATGAAGGAGCCATGATAGTGATCATGAAGGAGCCATGATAGTGATCATGAAGGAACCATGATAGTGATCATGAAGGAGCCATGATAGTGATCATGAAGGAGCCATGATAGTGATCATGAAGGAGCCATGATAGTGATCATGAAGGAGCCATGATAGTGATCATGAAGGAGCCATGATAGTGATCATGAAGGAACCATGATAGTGATCATGAAGGAACCATGATAGTGATCATGAAGGAGCCATGATAGTGATCATGAAGTAGCCATGATAGTGATCATGAAGGAGCCATGAGAGTGATCATGAAGGAGCCATGATAGTGATCATGAAGTAGCCATGATAGTGATCATGAAGTAGCCATGATAGTGATCATGAAGGAGCCATGATAGTGATCATGAAGGAGCCATGATAGTGATCATGAAGGAGCCATGATAGTGATCATGAAGGAACCATGATAGTGATCATGAAGCAGCCATGATAGTGATCATGAAGTAGCCATGATAGTGATCATGAAGGAGCCATGAGAGTGATCATGAAGGAGCCATGATAGTGATCATGAAGTAGCCATGATAGTGATCATGAAGTAGCCATGATAGTGATCATGAAGTAGCCATGATAGTGATCGTGAAGGAGCCATGAGAGTGATCGTGAAGGAGCCATGATAGTGATCGTGAAGTAGCCATGATAGTGATCGTGAAGGAGCCATGAGAGTGATCATGAAGGAGCCATGAGTGATCATGAAGGAGCCATGAGAGTGATCATGAAGGAGCCATGATAGTGATCATGAAGTAGCCATGATAGTGATCATGAAGGAGCCATGAGAGTGATCATGAAGGAGCCATGAGAGTGATCATGAAGGAGCCATGAGAGTGATCATGAAGAGCCATGGAGTGACATGAGGAGCCATGAGAGTGATCATGAAGGAGCCATGAGAGTGATCATGAAGGAGCCATGAGAGTGATCATGAAGGAGCCATGAGAGTGATCATGAAGTAGCCATGATAGTGATCATGAAGGAACCATGATAGTGATCATGAAGGAGCCATGAGAGTGATCATGAAGGAGCCATGAGAGTGATCATGAAGGAGCCATGAGAGTGATCATGAAGGAGCCATGATAGTGATCATGAAGTAGCCATGATAGTGATCATGAAGTAGCCATGATAGTGATCATGAAGGAGCCATGATAGTGATCATGAAGGAGCCATGAGAGTGATCATGAAGGAGCCATGAGTGTGATCATGAAGGAGCCATGAGTGATCATGAAGGAGCCATGAGAGTGATCATGAAGGAGCCATGAGAGTGATCATGAAGGAGCCATGAGAGTGATCATGAAGGAGCCATGAGAGTGATCATGAAGGAGCCATGAGAGTGATCATGAAGTAGCCATGATAGTGATCATGAAGGAGCCATGATAGTGATCATGAAGGAGCCATGATAGTGATCATGAAGGAGCCATGATAGTGATCATGAAGGAGCCATGATAGTGATCATGAAGGAGCCATGATAGTGATCATGAAGGAGCCATGATAGTGATCATGAAGGAGCCATGAGAGTGATCATGAAGTAGCCATGAGAGTGATCATGAAGGAGCCATGAGAGTGATCATGAAGGAGCCATGAGTGTGATCATGAAGGAGCCATGAGTGATCATGAAGGAGCCATGAGAGTGATCATGAAGGAGCCATGAGAGTGATCATGAAGGAGCCATGAGAGTGATCATGAAGGAGCCATGAGAGTGATCATGAAGGAGCCATGAGAGTGATCATGAAGGAGCCATGAGAGTGATCATGAAGGAGCCATGAGAGTGATCATGAAGGAGCCATGAGAGTGATCATGAAGGAGCCATGAGAGTGATCATGAAGGAGCCATGAGTGATCATGAAGGAGCCATGAGAGTGATCATGAAGGAGCCATGAGAGTGATCATGAAGGAGCCATGAGAGTGATCATGAAGGAGCCATGAGAGTGATCATGAAGGAGCCATGAGAGTGATCATGAAGGAGCCATGAGAGTGATCATGAAGGAGCCATGAGAGTGATCATGAAGTAGCCATGATAGTGATCATGAAGGAGCCATGATAGTGATCATGAAGGAGCCATGATAGTGATCATGAAGGAGCCATGATAGTGATCATGAAGGAGCCATGATAGTGATCATGAAGGAGCCATGATAGTGATCATGAAGGAGCCATGATAGTGATCATGAAGGAGCCATGAGAGTGATCATGAAGGAGCCATGAGAGTGATCATGAAGTAGCCATGATAGTGATCATGAAGGAGCCATGAGAGTGATCATGAAGGAGCCATGAGTGTGATCATGAAGGAGCCAAGAGTGATCATGAAGGAGCCATGAGAGTGATCATGAAGGAGCCATGAGAGTGATCATGAAGGAGCCATGAGAGTGATCATGAAGGAGCCATGAGAGTGATCATGAAGGAGCCATGAGAGTGATCATGAAGGAGCCATGAGTGTGATCATGAAGGAGCCATGAGAGTGATCATGAAGTAGCCATGATAGTGATCATGAAGGAGCCATGAGAGTGATCATGAAGGAGCCATGAGAGTGATCATGAAGGAGCCATGAGTGATCATGAAGGAGCCATGAGAGTGATCATGAAGGAGCCATGAGAGTGATCATGAAGGAGCCATGAGAGTGATCATGAAGGAGCCATGAGAGTGATCATGAAGGAGCCATGAGAGTGATCATGAAGTAGCCATGATAGTGATCATGAAGGAGCCATGATAGTGATCATGAAGGAGCCATGATAGTGATCATGAAGGAGCCATGATAGTGATCATGAAGGAGCCATGATAGTGATCATGAAGGAGCCATGATAGTGATCATGAAGGAGCCATGATAGTGATCATGAAGGAGCCATGAGAGTGATCATGAAGGAGCCAAGTCACACCCACTCAGGTACTTGTCTAAGCTATTTTTAAAGCTACTCAAGGCTTTAGCTTCAATAACTACTAATGAATTTGTTGCACTCATCCACAACTCTTACCAAGCCAGTGATTTCCTGTATCTTTTATATATCTATTTTTTTTCCAACTTACACAAGTTGGTACGAGTCCTGTCGTGGTTAGATATTTTTAACATATTATTTACATCGCTTTATTTATTCCTATTTTCTGTTTATACATATCAGTCATATCCTCCCTAATACTACGCCTATGTACAGTGCAGATTCAGTGTCTTCAGTCTATTATCTCGTGAAAGATTTCTGATACATGGGATCAAATTTGTCACTAAGTTTCCCAGCGCATTTATGTCCATTCTGTAATACTGTGACCAGAACTGTGAAGCATAATGTAGACGAGGCCTAACCAACGATGTACTGAGTTCAAGAATAACTTGCGGACTCCTGTTATTTATGCTTCTTGATATGAAGCCAAGAATTCTATTCGCTATATTACGAACACTTGTGCACTGTTGTCTTGGCTTCAGATTACTGATAATCAGAACTTCGAAATCTTTTACGCATTCAGAGTAAGATTTACCTTTAGTTTATAAGTGTCAGGGTCATTTTTTTCCAAGGCTTAGAACTTTTCATTTGTCTATATTAAACTGCATCTGCCATCTCTCCATCCACTGAATCAGTTTATTTAAGTCTTCCTGCAGCGCTCTAATAACCTCGTCAGAATTAATCCGACAGCCTATTTTGGTGTCGTTGGCAAACTTGTTTCACCTCATCTATGTTGTTTATGTATGTTGTGAACAAAAAAGGGCCCAACATGACCCCTGTGGAACACCGCTCGTGACGCGTCCCCACAAACATCCATCCAGCTAAAAAAAATTCTCCTTTTCCGCGCGCTTCTACTTTCCTCAGCAGTCATGATGTGGAACTCTATCAAAAGCCTTACTCAAGTCCACATACACAATATCATACACATTACCATGGTGTACCTCCTCAAATACCTTAGTAAAAAAAATTAGTAAAGTTGCAAGGCAGGAACGCCTCTTTGTAAAACCGTGATGAGATTCATTGATCAATTTATGTCTTTCAAAGTGGCTTCGAATAACCTCGGCAGTAACAGAGTCCATCAATTTCCACACAATGGAGGTTAGGTTAATTGGTCTATAATTCGAAGATGAGGTGAAGAAACAGAACTGCCGAACTTCGTCCTGACTTCAACCTCCAGAGCCTGAAGAGTCAGCAGTGAGGCTGACAACACCCTCACCAAGAGTCAGCAGTGAGGCTGACAGACCCCGCCTTATCGGCCACCAGGCAGCAGGAACAAATATAACCAACATTATACAAACACAAGAGCTTCTAAATTAGGACTAAGTAGGTCGTCGGGGTATGAGACCACACTGTATGACAGGGTTGGGGAGATGGGGAGGGTTAGGGAGACGGAGTAATGAAGAGATGGGGGTATGGGAAAATAGGGAGGGATGAGGAGATAAGGAAGATGGTGATATGGTAAGGAATAGGGAGATGGGGAGGGATGGAAAGGGGAGGAGATGGGGAGGGATGGAAGGGGGAGGAGATGGGGAGGGAGGAATGTATATAAGGGAGAGGATTACAGATATGGGTATAGAGAAAATGAGGTAAGGTTTGTAGAAGGGAAGAGTGATGAAGAGGGAATGTGAGAAGAGTTCAGGGAAGAGGGGAAGGATGTGTAGAGTAGGGAAGAGGAGAAGGATGTGTGGAGTAGGGAAGCAGAGAAGGATGTTTGGGAGTAGGGATGAGGAGGATGTGTGGAGTAGGGATGAGGAGGATGTGTGGAGTAGGGAAGAAGAGAAGGATGTGTAATAGGGAAAAGAGGAAGAATGTGGGGAGTAATGAAGAGGGGAAGAATGTGGAGTAAGGAAGAGGGAAGGATGTGGAGTAAGGAAGAGGGGAAGAATGTGGAGTAAGGAAGAGGGGAAGAATGTGGAGTAAGGAAGAGGGGAAGAATGTGGAGTAAGGAAAAGGGGTAGGATGTGGAGTAAGGAAGAGGGGAATGATGTGGAGTAAGGAAGAGGGGAATGATGTGGAGTAAGGAAGAGGGGAAGGCTTCCGTTCATCCATCACATCGGCTTTGTGTACTAGTTTACTTTGTTATCCGTCATTCTACCGCGTCACCCGTCATGCCACAACGTCATCTTTCATTTTACCGTCCAGTGTTCCATGTCATTTTATCACATTATCTATTATTTACTGTCTTACCAACAGCTTTCTTGTCAATCCGTCAGCGTGCTCTTCAGCGTGAACACCTGCGTCCTCTGCAGACGGTTGAGATCAGCCTCTATAGTTTTGATAACTGAGACACTTAGGCAAGTGTCTCGGTTATCAGCTTGTCGACTTTCTAAGCCTTTTATGCAAATTCTGTCAGACACAGCAGCATCTTAAGATCTAGATGCAGGGAATTCTTCATAGCTTCCCTGACCTTATAGACATGACATTCGTCCATTAATGGGTTTTTCCGCCTACAACTGCTCCACCTCATCTGTCTACAATATATGTAAACCCCTTCTACGCAGTTACGCTCTATCTTTATCAAGAATGATGGACTGGACGCATCGACTCAAGGCTGAGGGACTGATTACCTCAAACTCCTCCTCCTATTCCACTGTTCTTTTCTGTATTGGACTGAAGAAGCCACTGGGCGGAGAAACGTTTCCAGAATAGAGATTCCCAAATGTTATCCAAGTGTCTCAGTTATCAGCTTCTCGGCTTCCTAAGCCATTTATAAAAACTGTCGTTTTACTCACTCATTTTTTAGATGCCTGTCAAAGGTCAAGGGTGAGGCAAATTGCAGAACTTTTCACAAATGTCAGGTTTACATTTCTGACAACTTAAACCGTCTGAATCTAAGAGCCATAAGGTTCAGATGGGGTTCACTGTGCGTGCCGATAGGTTTTGGGTGGCCCTGTTAAGGTGTAAGGTTCTGGCTGGCCCTGTTAAAGGTGTAAGGTTCTGGCTGGCCCTGTTAAAGGTGTAAGGTTCTGGCTGGCCCTGTTAAAGGTGTAAGGTTCTAGCTGGCCCTGTTAAAGGCGTAAGGTTCTGGCTGGCCCTGTTAAAGGCGTAAGGTTCTGGCTGGCCCTGTTAAAGGTGTAAGGTTCTGGCTGGCAATGTTAAAGACCTAAGGTTCTAGCTGGTCCTGTTAAAGGCCTAAGGTTCTGGCTGGCCCTGTTAAAGGCCTAAGGTTCTCGCTGGCCCTGTTAAAAGCCTAAGGTTCTGGCTGGCCCTGTTAAAGGCCTAAGGTTCTGGCTGACCCTTTTAAAGGCGTAAGATTCTGGCTGACCCTGTTAAAGGCCTAAGGTTCTGGCTGACCCTGTTAAAGGCCTAAGGTTCTAGCTGGCCCTGGTAAAGGCGCAAGATTCTGGCTGGCGGTGACAGCACGAGGGTTCAAGCAAGGTACAAAGGGAATTCCCAAGAGTACAATATGAAGTCTGCCAATGTTTTTGTCGTCAGTTAACGGTCACTTGTTAAGGCGAGTTAGAGCTGAATACCATAACAAAAAATAATTCATGTTAAGCGCTAAGCCCTACATGTAGGTCATTCAGCGCCAGGCGTGCTGGTGGCTTGAACCTCTTTCTCCTCAGCAAGAGACAGACCAGCTTCCTAATTGTACTCGCCCGGCACTATAGCCGGGTACATACATCGACGTCTCCGTTGTCGGGGATCATTGGTTCAAACCTAAAGCGTTAACGCAAGGGTTGAATTGAATGATTTGCGAAGCAATAGAAGCCCACTGTTTCACTCAAGAGCCTAACAGAGTGAAAAATCAGCCAAATAAAGGCTTCTTTCGCAATTATAATAAAAAAGAAGCGCTAAACCACAAGGGTTCTTTCGCAAACTGGTTCTCTTTGTCAATATGGCTGTCTGTGCTACGCCGTTTTAAACTGTTGGACCAGTCTGTAAAATAAAACGTCGTCAATATCATTTCCAATCTTCAATATAAGTTTCTCATATTAGTTATGATTTCAATATCAAAATACAAAATTTGTTATTCGTAGATTTGAACCATACCTAAAATTATTTTTAAGTTATAGGCTATCCTTAAAAATATTTGGATCCCAAGAGGAAAAATATCCCTGATATTTAGGTCGATAAATTGGTTGATGGTTACACTCCTGTTTATATATATATATATATATATATATATATATATATATATATATATATATATATATATATATATATATATATATATATAATATATATATATATATATGTCGTGCCGAATAGGCAGAACTTGCGATCTTGACTTAAATAGCAACGCTCATCTTGCCATATAGGACAAGTGAAAATTTGTTTATGCAATAATTTCGCCAAAATCATCCTGAACCTAACGAAAAAAATATATTTCATTGTGTTTGTTTAGTATTAAACTATTGTAAACAAATCTAAAATATATTTAGTTGGGTTAGGCTAAAATAAATTGTTCTTGTTATAATAAGGTTAGGTAAGTTTTCTAAGTTCCTTTAGGTGCAAAATTATAAATTTTTACGTCAAAATTAATGAAAAAAATATATCTTTAAACGTATAAGAGAAAATTTTAGAAAGGACTTAATTTTAAATGAGTTCTTGCTAATTGACCAGTTTTACATATTCGGCACGACATATATATATATATATATATATATATATATATATATATATATATATATATATATATATATATATATATATATATATATATATATATATATATATATATAATATATACATACATACATACATACATACATACATACATACATACATACATACATACATACAACAACATACATACAACACACACACACACACACACACACACACACACACACACACACACACACACACACACACACACACACACACACACACACACACACACACACACACACACACACACAGACATTTTATAGTCACTATTCTTGAAATATATCTGCCTGCCCGAACCTTTTTAAGGTTTTTATTATTACAATTAGGGATGAGTCACGGAACGGGTGGGATTTAACTCATGGCAAGCGAGTCCTAAAACTCACAGGTGGTTAACGCATTGGCCTGAGAGTTTAAGGATTCGTTTGCCACGGGTTAAAACCCCATTCGTTCATTTATTTGTATGCAATCGTGTTATTACGATTTCGTGAGTTACAATTAGTTTTTATCCAAGGAAATAATCCTGAAAGAGGGCTGGAGAAACCTGATGGGATGCACAAATATGTTTATGTCTCTCAGTTTGTAAATACTTGAAGCTTAAAGCCCTGAGAATATTTTCACTAATGTTTAATATTCAGTATGTATACAGTAAGTTTAATTTTTTTGTCTTTAGGGACTAAAAAAAAAAAGCAAGATTTAGGCTATAAGGCAAGAAGACGTCGCAAACTAGTTAACAGTATTTTTGGTTAATGGCAAGGTTAGGTTAGGTAAGATTTCTCAGGATATAGGATAAATGTTTCCTGATAAGAGTCATATGACGACCCGCATGAACGCCTCCTGAGTGCAGTGTTGAGTCTCACCCTTGTAAACCCTCCTTCGTGGTCACTATCTCCTGCGACAGGTAACAAGTTTGATAATCAAATGATCTTTCTTCTGCAGTGGTAGCAGAAGTGATGCTGGAGATGAAATGTTCTTGTTTCTGCTGCCACATTACACACACTGGTCAATGTTTTATTTTTTGTTTAATATTTTATACGATAAAGACAATAAGAAAATGCAGAAAAGCGTGAAAAACTGTTGAGGGGTCCATGGTACGTCCCGTGTGGGGTCCTGTAGTCTTATCCTAGTCGCTTCTGCAATTTCTTTCGGTTTTCGACAAAACTGTCTCTTCTTTAATTTCATTCCAGCCGCCAACTACTCAATTTGTAACATTAATTTTTTTTTCTTTGAATCTCATTTACACAAACTTTCACCGTAATTAAAGTTACGAACTCAACCTCTCACTTATACTGGAACCAAGAAATAAATCCCCGAGTGAATACCGTCATCCGGGATGATTATCTCGTTTTCTGTCTCCAGTTGCAACACCAGATTTCCTCTGCACTGAATGACCAATGATTAGAAACTACAGCTATTACTTTTCATTACATTGGTGCTGCATGACTTATTGCTTTCACTGAATGTAATAATGATAATAATCTTCTCGTCCTGGCTTCCAAGAATCAAGTTCAAATATAATTTTTGTTATAATTTACATATTTTACCCCCTGTGTGGAAATACATATATAAATGCACATGTCTGAGTTCGCATAAAAGTGGATGTACATGTTAATATTCACTTAAGTATATATGCAGCTGTCATAAAATTAAAATAAAATTCGCTATTCTATTGAAATGGGAAAAAATAAGGAAAAACTCGTCCCAAGACTAGTTTATAATGACCCCCATTATTATCTTACCGATGAATGTACGTATTAAGATGTATTAAGATATCCATACTCTTTCCCCTTTGCCTCTCTTTCCTCTCTCTCATATGTATACTCTCTTTTGCCCTCACGATGGGATAGATATTTGAGATCTCTTCAAAAATACCAATTTAAATGTGTATGGGATAGGAAAATTGCCATTTCTCAGATGGCAATTTTCACTTGATAGTGACTTCAGCTCTGCTGCAAAGAAACCTATTAAACTGACGTAGCTGATGAACCTTTGCTGGAATACTTGACGATATCCTGTGTGATGGAATGTGTTAGCGATTTTTTTCACACAATTCGGATGAATCAATTAAAAAAATTTCCTTAGACCCTCCCCCTTCATCTTTTCAGTCTAATATCTAATACTTCCATTTCCCGCTTATCGCCCATTTCTCCCTTACACAACATTTTTGCCCTAGTTTCTGCTCTACATAACATTGTTCCCAGAATGAACTTTGAATCTCTTCGGTTTTCATTTCACTAACGTGCACCTGTTTCCTCTCACCGTTTATTTACCTTGAACTTGACACCTCTCCCACTCTCTCCAACCCCGTGTCTGTGGATTCATTATCTCTATTCTCCTATTCTCCTCTTCCCCCTCCTATTCCTCTCTACTCCCTTTACTCCTCTTCCTCTTTCTCCTCAGACCCATCTCGATTTTAAGTAACATTTTTGGCTACAATGTTTTAAGAACATGCTTAAAAAACATATGTAACTTTTCACTAGACAGCTAAGTAGCTTAATGCTTCTCAAGTCCTGCTGATACTACTCTTAAAAAACACCTGCTAGATTGTTGCAAGTTTGTGATGTATTGATCACGTCTTTATTATATTCACAGGAAATCGCTAAACTAATAGGTGTTACATCCTTAGTTATGACGAAAGTTATATTTATTGAAGCACAGTTATAATAATCATTATTATTAATTTATTATTAATGTGTTAGCTAACACAGTAATAACAGAGACGGTGCATTTGCACACAAGCGTGGCCTCTCTTAAGTGCAGAGTCAATAACACTACATAATGGAATGATACTTGGAGGCAATATATGCAACACAAACTTGTGTAAATTTTTTTCACACATATCAGAATGGAACTACCCACTGAAGCTGTAACCGCGAGAACAATACTGTTATTTAATAATAAGCTGATCAAGGACTTGACAGACAAAAGATTCAACCAGACACCATGCAGGGAAAAAACTGTGGTCAAAAGATTCCTGATGTTGGTTCAGCAACATCAGGAAGAACAGTTAATAGTGAGCCAACTAAGGAATAATGCTGAGAGAAACAGAGGTATCGGTTGTGTTTGTGGTAATCCTAGCAGGCTCTAGCGTTATCCTGGTAAATGCTCCGAAGCTGTTCAGGATATCCATTTGTTTGTGTCCACCTGCGCCATTGTATTCAGAATTAAAACTAGTGTTGACTACACGAGGAACCACTGGTATAGTGTAGCAACATGAGCGGTTGCGATAGAATGGAGGTGGTTACTTAAAGAGGGTTACTCAAACTCGCTGTCATCGCATCCTTTACGATTACCGGGCACAAAAAACACCACTAACTTTATAAATGTAGTTATATGTAAAATTCGTTGTTTACGTTGGTGAAAATCCTCGAGGCTTAGCAACTTGCATTTCGAATACAAGTATACCCTCTTAGCCGATAATTTCAACACGCACATTATGCCTCATTATACATATACATGTAACCACATTATGAAATGGATTGAAGCTGAATTAGTCATCCGAGGAGATAACCTTAGTGACTGGGGTCTGCTCCTAACACGACGTTCAACGCAATTGCCTAAAACAAAGGGAGTTTACAACTAAAATATCATGGGTTCAATCCCCGGCTAGTTGCAGTATTATTTGCTTAAAACCACTTGTTTCGTGGTTGCAATAACAATGCAGGTTATAAAAATTACAAAAAAAAAGCATGACTTTACATTCAGATGTGTTTACTTCCAATCATTAAGAAAAATTTATGATGAACGTTCAAGAGAGATACATCTTGCACATGTATGAGCAAAAGTCCGTCTCTAACAAAGCAGCAGTGTGAAACAAGCCTCGAACTACTTCTCTCTTTGTAAAATACGTCAAACTTTGAACAAATGTTTACTTCTCCTTTAAAAAAAGGGAGAGAGGAGGGTGTAGGAAGAAGCCAATTTGCTTCTTAATTCAATAGCTTTTAACAGCATCTTCCTCACGGCTCTTAAGGCTTAGCTTCACTTCATCGAGATGATGAGTTTCCTGGTCCAGACTCCTCGCGATTTTTTCTCCTCGCTGTTAAGAACTTTAGCAACTTTAGATATGGCTGGTGGGGGTAGTCTGCTGCGTTAGCGGGAGAGGATATGAAGTGCTTCATATCTCAAGTTTTGCTCTGTTTTATGCTCTTGTGGATCCCGAGGCGTTTGCTGATGATGCAGACCAGTCTTTAAGATGAACTTCCACCAGCATCATCCCCGCTATACACGCCAGCACGCACACACGCACGTAAACGACATGAAAGAAGAAATAAAGTCAGAGGTATTCCTGGTTACAGATGACGCGAAAGTAATGAGAATACAAAGGCAGATCAGAAAAGACTAAAATCGGATATGGACAAGCAGCAGATTTTGATGGACAAGTGGCTGTTAGAATTTAACCCCAGCAAATTTTATGAAAATCGAGGAACGGCGAATATAACCAAAAACAGTACTGGTTTGGGAAACAAAGACTGTAAATCTCCCTGAAAGAGCAGGACCTCGGGGTTAGCATATTTCCGAACATATTGCCTGATAACACCCAAATATCCTCCACAACAAATGCAAGATTGGCAAATTTAAGGTTGGCTTTCAAGAACCTCAATAAGGAGTTGCTCACGACGCTGTATATAACGTATATCAGACTTATCTTCGAATATGCAGTACCAGTATGGAACTCACATCTGATGCAGCACAGAAAAAGAAAATGTAGAAAAAATGCAAAGGTCTGCAATGAAACTTAAGGGGTTATTAACTATAGAGGTTAGAGAAGCTAAACCTGATGACGTAGAAGGGAGATAATACAATGAAGTGACAAGATGGATAGGCCAAGTCCTTTCGAGAGGAGGGAATCAGGTACACGAGGGCTGAATCACACAGAATTTAGGAAATACTTCCTTAGCCAAAGAGTGATCAGGAAACTGAACGACCTAGACTGCAATGCTGTAGAGGCAGGATTCACACAGTTTCAAGAAGAGGTATAATAGGGATCAGGAAGCCAGGAGATAAAAACAAAGTAGTGGTCAGCAGACAGGCGGAACCAGGAGCTACGACTAGAAAACTGTAACCACAAAAAGGTTAGTGTACACACATACACACATTCTTCCTCAATTGGAGCTCTCTTGCACACACTTTCTCTGTCTCTCTCTCTCTCTCTCTCTCTCTCTCTCTCTCTCTCTCTCTCTCTCTCAGTAAGAAGGGAAAACACGCAGCTCCGCGTAATGGCAGTCTTCTCTTAGCGAAGAAAGTTGAAAGAACGATAAATGTTAAATGGACATAGGAAGGCGAACTACAAAAACACTACAACGAATTCTCAGTTACTTGAAAATTTAGGATCCAGAAGTGTTAAAACAGTGATGATGCGATGGAAGAAGATAACTAGTAAGAGGAGGAAGAAGAGGAGGACGTTGATGCAAAGAGGAAATGGGGAGATGAAATAAAGAGAATGATAACGAGGTATAATCGTAGTTAAAATGAGGGAAAGGAGGAATATAAAGTGGATGAAGAAGGAGAAAGATAATTAAAATAAAGAGGAAGAAGGTATCAAGAGAAAAAAAAAGAGAAAGTTAAAATGAAAAGGAGGAGGATGTGGGTAACTAAGGGTAAAAAGGCGAGTTGAAATGAAGGGCAAGAGGAAGATGGTAAAGTTAAAAATGAGAAGAAAAAGGATGGACATTGAGCAGAATAAAAAAAATGAGGAGGAAGATGGTAGAAGCCTCTTTAGTGTCTCTCTTGTTTACCTCGCGGGTTGGCAGACGAGGTCGTCCGTATTACGGTGTACTCTGACTTTACTGACGCAGCATCATCGAATGAGAGAGAGATAGAGAGACAGAGACAGAGAGAGACAGAGAGAGACAGAGAGAGACAGAGACAGACACAGACAGACACAGACAGACAGACACACACAGACAGACACACACACACACACATACACACAAAACATAAGAAGGAACACTGCAGCAGGCTACTGGTCCATGCCTGGCAGGTCGACAACCAGTAATTAACATTACAGGCCAAGTAATAAGTTATGACATGATCACAGAATAATTAACTTGTTTAATATTCAACCTTCCCATGTTATTGGGAATAACAATAATCACTCTTAATTTAAAATAAAAATAAAAAATGTGGCAAAAGTATCGGTATCGGCCGAAAACTGGGTAACGAGATAGCCAAAAGTTTTGGCATTGTCCCATCCCAACTTCAATCCTATATTTGGGATTAAAATATCCTTAATCAGTGAATTACACGTTAAATAAACCTTCATGCATAGGCTTCAAACCCAATAATCCATTACTTCACGTAAGTTTTTTTTTCCAGCTCCTGTAAACGTTAGTGAACCTCATAAAACAAATGTAGGAAATGATTAGAAATATTTCCTCGCTGTTCCGTCATTTCTTCTACAATCTTCAATGGAGCGGGGGTCATTCTGAAGCAGTGTTAATAAGCTTTACGAGTTTTAGAAAGTTATGAAGTGTTTAATTGAACTTTAACTGTTTGGAAGTGAGTGGTAAGGGTGTGGGAATGAGTTGTAAATGTGTGTGAGGAAGCTTAAAGTGTTGTAATGCTGTGCTCACCTCCTGCTACCACAAGCATTGCTGCGGCCACCAGAACTATCACAACGAAATGAAATTATCTGCCTGTCAACAGCAACTCTTCCCTACATTACCGTAGTGTGTGCCTTCCCCTGTGGCCCTGCCGTTATGAAGAGGCTCTGAGCTCAGTAGCAAATACACAGCCAGATAATCACTGTTTAAGGCTTGTAAAGGGTCACCCATTTGATCGTCTTAGCAATAGTGAAATATTGACTTACTAAAGGACGGTGTGGTCAGCACTACCACCGAAATTTTGACTTTTCCTGGAGTCATTTTATCTCTTTACAGTCTCAGATGAAACATACCGTAATTGTAAAGCGTTATTATTTCCTCTTCCTCCTCTTCTTTCTCATAATTTTCTGCATTCAGCTCTTCCTTTTTTTTCCTTTCCCTCCTCCAATACAAATGGTATCTGGTATTCGTTACAAAAAGTTCCTTTCTTGTAATCTCCAGGAAGACCCGCTCCTGGAAAAATCTCGGATCGGATCTTCGTATTTTTTTGGGGTAATACCTTTTCGACTCGACAACAGAGGGTCAAGGTTATGATTTTAGATGCCCCTAAATCAGCACAACACTTCCTCCTCCGTATTTTCAGTTACACAAATAACCCGCACATAGAAGAGAGGAGCTTACGACAACGTTTCGGTCCGACTTGGACCATTTACAATGTCACACTTACGAAAAGGAGAGGAGGGAGTATATATATATAGGCTAGGAGGTGGTATTTATTTTCAGTTGTAGACGAAAGTTTGCAGTTAAATAAGTTTTGTATACACTATAATCAAATTAAAAATGAATAATATTTTAACTCTTACAGTCACTTTCTAGAATACAATTTAACTATCCACTTACCGAAGAATATAAGACAGAGATACGTGAATCTATGTAACACGTAGCCACATCAGAGTAACGAAAATATAACAGAGTGACAAAATATTATGAAATTGCTTTGATAAATTTTGTATGAAATGAAAAAAAAAACTGGAAGTATTAGCAAACATCCTCTTATTAACTTTCCCCACAACTTTCTGCTTTCGCACTTTGGCAGAAGAATGTTAAGTGAACGAGACACACTCGCCACAGATCATGCTGTCTAAAAGTAAACAAAACTATAAATGGGTTGTGAAAACATCCAACTGAATATATTTTTATAATGTGCATGAAATATATCTTTGTAGTCAAAATTAACACTTCATTTCTCCAAGGAAGCTGTATTTATTTAATATGACATCCTAAAGCCCCTTTCTAATAATTACTTAATTCGCTAGTAATTCGCTAGTAATTCCTTAAAAGATTTGCAAAGAAAAACTAGACGTTTCTCGCATAACTGTTAGTATACCACATATTAAATATACCGAGCTGAGTCTCGACCCCTGCAACTACAATTAGGTGAGTAGTTGTGACAGTGAGCTTAACTCCTTGATCATCACGACCCATGTCATCAATGAAGGCACTTTACTTACATAATGAATAAGCTCATTGTAGAAGTCAGGTACTGGTATTAAAAAATCAGAGAGAAGGGAATTAATGTACAATTTCTATGATTCGCAAAATAATTTTTGTGTAATCTGTATTAGGCATAAGACAGAGTATTATGGGAAAGTACATAATAACTGAATGTCTTAGGAGTGCTTCTATAACACACTATAACATGTACGTAGGTAATCGCATCCACGGATTAACTAACGATGCAGAGAGATTCACTGATGTACAGTAGTACTGAGGCTTTGGTTTGGCTGCCAGTACTTCTGTCAATGTTGTATATATACACAGACGACGATCAAGCTGAAAGCAACGCATGTGGTTAGTCTTATGGTAATTTTCTAGAACACTTTATGCTAGATTGTCCATTTACTGGAGAATGTAGAGGCAATATAATAACCTATGTGATATATCAAGGTATCATAACGAAAAAAAACTGGTCAATTAAAAAGAACTCATTTAAAATTAAATCACTTCTAAAATTTTCTCTTATACAAAAGGGAATAAGGCTGTTGAGTATACCTGGTAAAGTGTATGGTAGAGCAATTATTGAAAGAATTAAAGAGTAAGTCGGAGAGTAGGATAGCAGATGAACAAGGAAGCTTTAGCAAGGGTAGGGGGTGTGTAGACCAAGTGAAACATATAGGTGAACAGTATTTAGATAAAGGTAGAGAGGTTTTTGTGGCATTTATGGATTGGGAAAAGGCGTATGACAGGATGGATAGGGGGCAATGTGGCAGATGTTGCAGATGTATGGAGCAAGAGGTAGGTTTTTGAAGGCAGTGAAGAGTTTTTACGAGGATAGTGAGCCTCAGGTTAGAGTATGTAGGAGAGAGGGAGATTATTTCCCAGTAAAAGTAGGCCTTAGACAAGGATGTGTGATGTCACCATGGTTGTTCAATGTATTTATAGATGGGGTTGTAACAGAACTGAATGCTCTGGTGTTGGCAAGAGGTGTGGGGTTAAAAGATAAAGAATCTAACACAAAGTGGGAGTTGTCACAGTTGCTCCTTACTGATGACACTGTGCTTTTGGGAGATTCTGAAGAGAAGTTGCAGAGGTTGGTGGATAAGTTTGGTAGGGTATGTAAAAGAAGAAAATTAGAAGTGAATATAGGAAAGAGTAAGATTATGAGGATAACAAAAAATTAGGTAACGAATGATTGGATATCAGATTGGAGGGAGAGAGCATGGAGGAGGTGAATGTATTTAAATATTTAGGAGTGGACGTGTCAGCAGATGGGTCTATGAAAGATGAGGTGAATCATAGAACTGACGAGGGGAAAAGGGCGAGTGGTGCACTGAGGAGTCTGTGGAGACAAAGAACTTTGCCCATGGAAGCAAAGAGGGGAATGTATGAGAGTATAGTTTTACCAACGCTCTTAAATGGGTGTGAAGCATGGGTGATGAATGTTGCAGCGAGGAGAAGGCTGGAGGCAGTGGAGACGTCATGTCTGAGGGCAATGTGTAGTGTGAATATAATGCAGAGAATTCGTAAATTGGAAATTAGGAGGAGGTGCAGGATTACCAAAACTATTATCCAGAGGGCTGAGGAGAGGTTATTGAAGTGGTTCGGACATGTAGAGAGGATAGAACAAAATAGAATGACTTTGATAGTGTATAAAACTGTAGTGGAGGGAAGGCGGGGTAGGGGTCGGCCTAGGAAAGGTTGAAGGAAGTAAGAGGTTTTGTGTGCGAAGCATGTGTGAGCGTGTTAGATAGGAGCGAATGGAGACAAATGGTTTTTAGGACTTGACTTGCTGTTGGAGTGTGAGCAAGGTAACATTTATGAAGGGATTCAGGAAAAAAGGCAGGCCAGTCCTGGAGGAGGGAAGTACAGTGCCGGCACTTTGAAGGAGGGGTGGTAATGTTGCAATTTTATAACTGTAGTGTAAGGGCGCCTCTGGCAAGACAGTGATGGAGTGCATTATGAAAGCTTTTCTTTTTCGGGCCACCCTGCCTTGGTGGGAAACGGCCGATGTGTTAATAAAAAAAAAAACGTTTAAAGATTAATTAATAAATTAATAACTTTGTACTAAAAGAACCTTAGAAAACTTACCTAACCTTAATAAAACAAGTGCAATTTAATTTAGCTTAATCCAGCTAAATATATTGTAGATTAAGTTTACAATAATTTAATAATAAACACAATGAAATATATTTTTTGTTAGGTTCTGAATGATTTTTGCGAAATTATTGCATACACAAATTTTAGCTTGTCTTATTCGGCAAGAAGAGCGTTGCTATTTAAGCCAAAATCGCAAGTTTTACCTATTCGGCACGACATACATTATATATATATATATATATATGTGTGTGTGTGTGTGTGTGTGTGTGTGTGTGTGTGTGTGTGTGTGTGTGTGTGTGTGTGTGTGTCGAATAGGCAGAACTTGCAATCTTGGCTTAAATAGCAACGCTCATCTTGCCATATAGGACAAGTGAAAATTTGTGTATGCAATAATTTCGCCAAAATCATTCTGAACCTAACGAAAAAAAATATATTTCGCTGTGTTTCCTTAGTATTAAATTAGTGTAAACAAATCTAAAATATATTTAGTTGGGTTAGGCTAAAATAAATTGTTCTTGTTATAATAAGGTTAGGTAAGTTTTCTAAGATTCTTTTGGTGCAAAATTAAAATTTTTACATTAACATTAATGAAAAAAATATATGTTTAAACGTACAAGAGAAAATTTTAGAAAGGACTTAATTTTAAATGAGTTCTTGCTAACTGACCAGTTTAACATATTCGGCACGACATAATTATATATATATATATATATATATATATATATATATATATATATATATATATATATATATATATATATATATTACTTTTTTTTTTATCACACTGGCCGATTCCCACCAAGGCAGGGTGGCCCGAAAAAGAAAAACTTTCACCATCATTCACTCCATCACTGTCTTGCCAGAAGGGTGCTTTACACTACAGTTTTTAAACTGCAACATTAACACCCCTCCTTCAGAGTGCGGACACTGTACTTCCCATCTCCAGGACTCAAGTCCGGCCTGCCGGTTTCCCTGAACCCCTTCATAAATGTTACTTTGCTCACACTCCAACAGCACGTCAAGTATTAAAAACCATTTGTCTCCATTCACTCCTATCAAACACGCTCACGCATGCCTGCTGGAAGTCCATGCCCCTCGCACACAAAACCTCCTTTACCCCCTCTCTCCAACCTTTCCTAGGCCGACCCCTACCCCGCCTTCCTTCCACTATAGACTGATACACTCTTGAAGTCATTCTGTTTCGCTCCATTCTCTCTACATGTCCGAACCACCTCAACAACTCTTCCTCAGCCCTCTGGACAACAGTTTTGGTAATCCCGCACCTCCTCCTAACTTCCAAACTACGAATTCTCTGCATTATATTCACACCACACATTGCCCTCAGACATGACATCTCCACTGCCTCCAGCCTTCTCCTCGCTGCAACACTCATCACCCATGCTTCACTCCCATATAAGAGCATTGGTAAAACTATACTCTCATACATTCCCCTCTTTGCCTCTTAGGACCACTCACTCTTTTCCCCTCATCAATTCTATGATTCACCTCATCTTTCATAGACCCATCCGCTGACACGTCCACTCCCAAATATCTGAATACATTCACCTCCTCCATACTCTCTCCCTCCAATCTGATATTCAATCTTTCATCACCTAATCTTTTTGTTATCCTCATAACCTTACTCTTTCCCTTATTCACCTTTAATTTTCTTCTTTTGCACACCCTACCAAATTCATCCACCAATCTCTGCAACTTCTCTTCAGAATCTCAAAAGAGCACAGTGTCATCAGCAAAGAGCAGCTGTGACAACTCCCACTTTGTGTGTGATTCCTTATCCTTTAACTCCACGCCTATATATATATATATATATATATATATATATATATATATATATATATATATATATATATATATATATATATATATATATATAGCAATGAAATCACGAAACAAGTTATTTTAAATAATTTATCAAACTGCGGCAGGCCAGGACTCGACCCTACGAACCTTATACCGCCTCCTGAGGCAGCACAATGTACGCATCGCCTTACCACTGGAGTCAGCGATCCTACAAGAATCACGCATGCACCTGAGCTACATGTTTTTCTCGTGATCCGAGGACACTCGTGGCAGTGGTATCTCGAGGATTAATTTCAGCCTCCTCCTGTTTGAATACCCACCTCAACAAGCAGTCTATATAGCAATGAAATCACGAAACAAGTGCAGTCTCTGGAGGCAGTATAAGGTTCGTAGGGTCGAGTCCTGGCTTGCCGCAGTTTTTTAAATGATTTAAAATCACTTGTTTCGTAATTTCATTGATATATATATATATTATATATATATATATATATATATATATTATATATATATATATATATATATCATGTTGTCCTGTTAATCCTTTATGAATCTAGTTTCTAGGGCTTTTGTGTATCCATATACTCTTGCGCTAACGTCTACAGGATGGATATGGAGTGCGCAATAACCTAGCCACTACAGCGACATTTAATTTAATGTAATCCAATCCAAGTTCAATCAAAACACATCTTTCAGTGTGGTTCAGTTTCCCCTTAGTCGTCCTCTCATCGTGTCCCCTTCCCCCTCCACTCACTGTCTCTATCGCTCATCGTGTCCTCGCCTCTTCCCACATCCACTCATCGTGTGTTTCCCCTGCCCTTCACCGTGTTCTTGTCATTACACTGTTCTCTATGTCTATCATTCTTTCTGTTAACCTGTTTCACCTGACAAAAACATCAAAATATGTATTTCATAACATTTTCTTTCTGGTTGTGGGATATTTTTTTGTCACTGGCAGATGTGGGATCATATTTTTTTGTCACTGGCAGATGTGGGATCATATTTTTTTGTCACTGGCAGATGTGGGATCATATTTTTTTGTCACTAGCAGATGTGGGATCATATTTTTTTGTCACTAGCAGATGTGGGATCATATTTTTTTGTCACTGGCAGATGTGGGATCATATTTTTTTGTCACTAGCAGATGTGGGATCATATTTTTTTGTCACTGGCAGATGTGGGATCATATTTTTTTGTCACTGGCAGATGTGGGATCATATTTTTTTGTCACTGGCAGATGTGGGATCATATTGTTTTGTCACTGGCTGATGTGGGACCCACAAATTGTTGCTTTACCACGTGTGGAATTTCTCATTTCGTGACCAGGTATGTAAACAACCAGGCATGTTAACATCAGACCTATGACATGACTTGCATATGATTATGCATATTTCTATCATAATTCGTATAATCTTATAGTGAAGCACTAAGCGAGTTGGGGTCATACAACACCTGGGAAATGAGAGGCACTTAGATTTGATTCTGCTAAGGATGGAGTAGCAACTCATCACCGCCAAGGCACTCCTTAGAAAGACTTATCGGGAAGAACAGAGCATTCGTCAGGCGACTTCAATCTCCTCTTGTTTACTTGTTGATGTCCGTAAAACCAAGAAATATCAAACACTGAAGTGGTTAGTAATATACATTTTTATTAAGTGGGGGATGTAACATGGTGGCAGCCCCTTGGATGCCAATCTGAAGTGTTTATTATGCCAAAATAACGTATACATATTTGCTTGTTAGAAGAACGTCACTAGAATTAGCATCCTTCCAGGTGGTACCAGTGCAATGGATGAATATCATGTGTGGACACTGACAGTGCAACAAAGGCAGTAATTAGGTATCTCAAAAAGGTATCCAAGTGTTGCACATGTGTCTCTTTCAACAGCCAGCCGGCATTTTGCACAAGTAATATAATGGTAAGGGTGGTATTTGTTGCCACAATATAAGTCTTCTAGTAAGGAACAGCAGCATACCGTCGATATAGTCTGTTAACTCAGTTTACCTGTGAACTCATGGATTCTTATTTGTTTATGTACTGATAGTGTGGCTGACTCCTCCGTCAACCTCCACCAGGTAGTGTAGTGAGAGACCTGCTGACACCTGTTCATTGTATGTCAGCTAGTTTACTGAGCGAGCTGCTGATGCCTGTTCATTTTACGTCAACTAGTGTAGTGAGAGCTGCTGACGCCTGCTTCATTGTATGTCAGCTAGTGTAGTGAGACCTGCTGACACCTGCTCATTGTATGTCAGCTAGTGTAGTGAGAGCTCCTAACGCCTGCTTCACTGTATGTCAGCTAGTGTACTGAGAGACCTGCTGATGCCTGCTTCACCCTTTGTCAGTCGTTGTGCCGACATCTTGTCTTGCCAACTATTGACCTTTGCTTCAGTTTTATTGGGCCAATATGTTGCTCTCTGATGTGGAGGCGACGGGACTATGCTGGTCCCCCTCCTCTACTACCTCTCTTTCTCGACCCCTCTCTTTCTCCTCCTCCCTCTTTCTCTCTCCCCTGATTTTCCCTTTCTTCACTTCTCCCTGGTTTTCATACGTCATTTCTTTTCCTCGAATGATTTTCATTATCAAGCCGTTTCGTTTAATTCTTCTCCACCTAACCCCTCCATCCCTCCCTCCCTCCCCCCTTTCTCTCTCTCTCTCTCTCTCTCTTACTAAGATTTTCCCGTCTCTAAACTTTACCTTCCACTAAGTTTTAACTGTCAGTAAACTTTATTTGTTGGCAACTTGAAGGGGGAATGGAAGGAAGAGGTGGTTCACCTCTAGTTACATCACCTTGAACCGCTTAACTTCCCATAATCAGTATCTCAAATAGGAGGGGAATAATACTTAACTTATCCCTCGGGTATAAGGTACAATTCGTCAGTCTACTACTGCTCACTTATAAATCACAACTTCGTTTTCGGTCTTCGCCCATGGCCAAGGCTCGGGACCTTTCCCTCTGCGTCCTCTCAAGCCAATGCTTGGCTCCTTATGGCTTTCTTAAAAGTGTGTTACTCTGCGCTTAGCTAAAAGTAACTAATCACATATGACCTTGTACATATCTTAGAATATGAAACTAATAAGATTGGCCTTAGGTCAGCATTTCTTCAAGCAAAGAGGAATAAGGCTTCATCCTAGGTCAGCCCTTCTTACATACTGGGGAGATAGGGATATCACTCAGCTGAGCGCTAGTTAAGACGAGGCGATAACGCCTACACTACTTACGAACAGCTGGACACTGGATGAAGCAACACTGCACTGTTAGCAAACATTACCTGACAGCCGGCTTTATATTTCACTGATATTTACGTATCACTAAACTCTACATGTCAATAAACTTTACCTGTTAGTATAGTTATATCAAGAAGCTTTACCTGTCACTAAGCTGTGCCTTTCGCAAAGCTTTATTCACCATATTTTTTTTACCCTTATTTTATCTCCTGTTTACCTGTTATTACTGTACCTGCGTCCGTTTACACTGAGTCCGGTGGTTAGGTTAGGTTAGGTTTGTCAGGAAACAGAACAAGTGTTTCTTGACTCGGGTCTTAAGCATATGATGACACGCAGCTGGAGCTTTTGGTCATCTGACTGAGGCCTTCCGCTGGCTTACCTGTCCAGTAGCAACATGTCAACTCCGTTTACAATACTCTACACCAACCAAGCTGCCACCACCGAGTATCTTCTTCCACTAACTGGTTTTAGTATTTTGTAATGCGTATTCAAGTTAGGACTCCATACGTCCTTGTAAACCACTGTCATTTCTTCTATGCTTAGTATAGGCCAGTAGGCCTGCTGCAGTTTTCCTCCTTTATGTTCTCATGCTTGAAGCTCCCCTTCATTGATTTGCCTTAGATTCTTCCGAACTGAAAGTTCCAACTGTGGATTTCAGATTCATTGGAGATTTTTTTTTTTTTTTTTTTTTTTTTTTTTTTGCACGAGATGTGCTAGCCAGTACTTTGTTAAAGCCTGTCTTGAATGGTTGTACTAGTTTTTAAACTAGGGAAATTACCCTTGTTGTGCTAGTAAAAAATCTGTGTAAAGGAAGAAAAAAGGCATTTCATTCATTACGTCAGAATGGGTAATAATTTTTAATATGTAATTACCAAAAAATTTCTGACGTAAAATTGCTTATTCACCCAAATTAAAACACAGCAGACAGGTAGGTAGGTAGCACCAGCACCACCACAAGCAGCACCAGCAGCAGCACCAGCAGCAGCAGCAGCAGCAGCAAGCAGCAGCACCAGCAGCAGCACCAGCAGCAGCACCAGCAGCAGCACCAGCAGCACCAGCAGCACCAGCAACACCACCAACACCAACACAAAAGTACTCTAAATAATTCTGCGTACAGAAAAATACCTCTGGTAGAGGGTAGAGGAAGGGAAAGAAATCAGGGTGTCAATCGTCAAACAAGTGTGTTGACAGCCTTTGACCTGATCCCTCGCACCAACCTCACCTCCTGACCTTTTACTCGTCAGTGTCTTCAAAATGTCAGCCCGGCTAACTTTATCAGCAGTCATCGCTTTCCCCTGCTCGTTCTCCTTAGGCATTCAGATTTTCCTTGGATATAAACTAAGGGAGGGATATATTAAGGTAAGCAGTGAATGTCCTCCTGTGATAACCTGTGATAACCTCCTTTGATAACCACGGAGAAGCACTGAGCAAACAAGGTCCGGGAATGGGAGGCAATCAGATTCGATCCGAGGAAAGGGAGCAGCAGCAAGAGGAGCAACAGCAACACTTACGGAGGACTTTGACCGCGGAAAGGGAGAACAGCTATTTCCTCGGATCGCGAGCTTCCTATCAATGAGGTACACCTCATGAATACCCAGGAATACTTAGAGTAAAACCTGCTAGGCTCGTCATATATTTACCAGATATAAAATACCGGCAATACCTGTTCACCTAGCAGCAAATCCTGTCCACTTAGCAGCAAATCCTGTCTACCTAGTAGTAAATAGGTACATGGGTGTTAGTCGACTGGTGTGGGTCGCATCCTGAGGGAAAAGATTGAGGACCCCAGTGGAAATAAGACAGACAGTCCTCGATGACGCACGGCCTTTCTTGGGTTATCCTGGGTGGCTAACCCTCCGGGGTTAAAAATCAGAACGAAATCTTAATGTGATGAATAAGACACAGCTGAATATGCGTTTCGCTCATCAACATCATGTGCTGTAATTCATTTTACAGCTTCCGGTGGCTGTATCACATGTCGTGTGGGGACGCCAGGTCTGACCTGTTTACTCTCTTACGTCTCTATTTGAACTGCCTTGCTGAGTGCCTTAGAGGGTGAGCGGTCTTCAAATCATACTAGGTCAGCAGTAACGGTCAGTGATATAACAGTCAGTGATACACGCAGGCGGCGTTGAATCAGTGACGGTTGGACGAGTCATTACTACTGATACTACTGGTAACTAATACTGTTGAGACACACACCATGGACAGCACTCACAACATGGAAATGCAATGTTTTTCTTTTATCATTTGGTACAAAAATAGTGCTGGTATTACAGATTTTTTATGAGAATTTTTAAAGAACACTGTGTATTTAAATCAGTGTCATACACTGGAAGGGCTACAATTCACCATTCAAAAGATGACATGGATATCATACTGAGAGAGACATTCAAGCCAGTGTTCACCTAAGTGAAAACCTCAAAGACCAACACATTCAACAATTTCTTATAATTTACTAGCGAATATGCATTCCTCGCGAGTTGCGCCTCTTTTTTGAACACCTTGTACTACAGGACAGAAGTGGAAGGATAGGGATGCCGCTTGCCTCTATCTCCTTTCCACCTCCTGTTCCACTTCCTCAATCCAGACCTGTCTCATCCACTACCTCTTCCCATGAATTCCCACTATTTATTAGCACATCGGCCGTCTCCCACCAAGGCAGGGTGGCCCGAAAAGAAAAACTTACATTACCATTCACTACATCACTTGTCTTGCCAGAGGCGCGATTTACACTACAGTTATAAAACTGCAACATTAACACGCCTCCTTCAGAGTGCCGGCACTGTACTTCCCATCTCCAGGACTCGGGTCTCCATTCGCTCCTCTCTAACACGCTCACGCTTGCTGGAAGGCCAAGCCCCTCTCACACAAAACCTACTTTACCCCCTCCCTCCAATCTTTCCTAGGCCGACCTCTACCCCGCCTTCCCTCCACTACAGATTTATACACTCTCAAAGTCATTCTGTTTCCTTCCAACCTCTCTACATGTCCGAACGATATTTGTGTGTGTGTGTGTGTGTGTGTGTGTGTGTGTGTGTGTGTGTGTGTGTGTGTGTGTGTGTGTGTGTGTGTGTGTGTGTGTGTGTGTGTGTCGTGCCGAATATGTAAAACTAGTCAATTAGCAAGAACTCATTTAAAATTAAGTCCTTTCTAAAATTTTCTCTTATACGTTTAAAGATACATTTTTTTCATTATTGTTAATGTAAAAATTAATAATTTTGCATCAAAAGAATCTTAGAAAACTTACCTAACCTTATTATAACAAGAACAATTTATTTTAGCCTAACCCAACTAAATATATTTTAGATTTGTTTACAATAATTTAATACTAAACGGAATATTCACAGTGACGAATTATAATATTTTTCGTTTTATGGTCAGATGAATGATTTAAGCCAAGATCGCAAGTTCTGCCTATTCGGCACGACATACACACACACATTATATATATATATATATATATATATATATATATATATATATATATATATATATATATATATATATATATATATATATATATATATACCATTCCAGCACAACTGTTTCAAAATTAATAGTAGTATTCTCCTGTTGTTTCTATTGATAGGATTTAAAAATACAGACCTCTCTCCAGTAAAGGAACAACGAAATAAAAGCATTCTTTAATCCAGTCCTCTTTCTCCCTCCCTGAGCGGCGTCGCAGGAGAGGAGACACACTCAAGATAAAGTAGTGGTATTAGGTAGGGCCTAGTGGGAGTGCCGAGCTGGAGGCAAGAATTGCAGACACAACGAACCCGAGAAGACTTACAGTACTGCCCACTTGTTATGCGCTGCTGCGGGTGATAGTTGCAGGAGGGGAGGAGGAGGAGGAGGAGGCTGCGGCAGGAGGGAGTATAAATGGCAGGCAGGAGAGAAGGAGGGGTTAGCAATGGAATGGGAGGGGAATTCTAGGAAGCACGGTGGAAGATGCAAGTATATTAGCAAGATTTGTGCCACAGTTAGGTACTTTTATTCCGGATGGTTTCGCCTATACTGTAGGTTTCGTCAGTCGACTGCAGAGGTGGCGAATATGGAGACCGCAGAAGCAGTGGTGGGGTAAAGTTGTGATCAATTCCTCAACTTTGCAGCAGTAGTAGTAGTAGTAGTAGTTGTAGTTGTGTTGTAGTAGTAGTTGTAGTTGTTGTAGTTGTGTTGTTGTTGTGTAGTTGTAGTTGTTGTTAGTTGTATGTTGTTGGTAGTTGTTGTAGATGTGTTGTGTTGTATTGTAGTTGTTGTAGGTTTGTTTGTTAGTTGTAGTTGTTGTAGTTGTATGTTGTTTAGTAGTTGTAGTTGTTGTTGTAGTTGTAGTGTGTAGTTGTTGTGTAGTTGTATGTTGAGTGTATTCTTAGCTGGAATGTGTATAATTATAGTCGTCAGATTATATATAGTTCATTGTTCAGTATTGAAGTGAAACATGACATAGTGAGGGATGCACTTAATATATATAGTGTTTGATTATTGATCATATCATCCTTAACTCTAATTGCTTCTGTTTCCATATTTAATATTCATTGTATTCAAGATATGAAGCTCTTATACGAGCGAACCACCTATCGTATACAGGTAGCTACACTGTTGCACATGTGTTTACCTCTTTGTATCTCTGTATATATATACACTCTGATCAGCTGCGAAGCTCGGCGAGGTCGTATAGGTAGACTGGAAGAAGTTGAGATTGGTTTTTGTGGTCCGCAAGGGAGGGGTCGTAGGTGACTGGAAGGGCACAGAGTATACTTGCAGAGTACAAGTACAAGGGGCCTTTGAGGTAGTGGAGTTGAGGAAAGCGTGAAGGCTGGAAGCTTTACATTTCAACTCAGCGAACAAACAGGGCTAATCCATGGCACCTTAGTCTTAGAACTAGCAGGGTGGTGTTTTAACCTTCAACGCTTCGCGTGATTAATAACCTTATTAAGCCTGCACAGCCTAGCGGCTCGATAGTTTTAGAACTAACTTGTCATAGGATCGAGTCCTGTAGTGTTTATAATTCTTTCAACACTATTCTGGCCAGACATTTACAAAACACAATGACCAAAGAGAGGTCATTCAGCATTTTTGACAATGGAAAGTTAAATATAACTACTCATCGACTCTCTCTCGAGCCAAAACTACAATGCAAAAACATAAACCAAAAATTCAAACCAATAAGCAGATAACAAAAAAATACTATCAAATTAATTTAAAACGAGGAAAATATTTCCAAGTTGGACAAAGTATAAAAATAGACTCGGGCAACTAGACTTGAGAGGGTGAATGTGAAATTGCAATGTACCGCACGTGTCAACTTGTACCGCACCTCCCCCTTCCTGATTAAGTCTTAATTGCTAGTTGGTCTTACCTTAAAATAAATGTATTTTAAGTCAGGTTACATATAGGTGTTTCTAGTTCAATACTTTTAATAGTTTAATATGATAATAAACATGATGCAATATTAGTGTATATTTAATACAAAATAGTACATGTGCCTTCTTTCTCCTCTGTCCTCTCTTTCTCTCTTCTCTCTCTCTCTCTCTCTCTCCTTCTCCCATTCTCTTCTTTCTTCTCTCTCTCTTTCCCTTCTCATTCTCATTCTCTCAGGCTTAGGTAAGGAGGCTGGAAAGTTAGAAAGCATAATGACATGAAAGAAAATGATCATGTTTTTTCTACCTCCTTCAAAATTTACAGAGTTACCATCGTATAGTAATACTGTGTATGACAGAGACGCATATGTAGCCAAGATGGGCAACAGTCCTGTTACAGTGTTCCTTATGTTCTCAACTCTCTGCTCTCTGACGGAGTGTGTAGAGGTCAAATATCTCGTCGTAGCGTAATACTGCGAGGTGCAATGAACATAGAAACATACTCCTTGTGTGGAGGAGTTATCCTGGGAACTGTATTTAGTGATATATGGATTGTGAAAAGTGTTGTTTACGTTTTATATAGACACCGAAAGAAGATCAGAAAGGCTTGTTCCAACAGTAGCATGATGTATATTCTAGCACACACACACACACAGCACACACACAGCACACCACCGCACGCACACACACACACAGCCACACACACACGCACTACGCACACGCACACGCACACGCACACCACACCACACGCGCGCACACACACGCACACACACACACACACACACACACACAGGATGTTCCAGAGAGGGGACACAAACAAGGGGTCACAATTGGAAGTTGAAGACCCAGATGAGTCAAAGGGATCTTAGGAAATATTTCTTCAGTCATAGAGTAGTCAGGTTGTGGAATAGCCTAGCAAGTGAGGTAATGGAGGCAGTAACCATACATAGCTTTAAGATGAGGTATGATAAAACTCATGGAGCAGGGAGAGAGAGACCTAGTGGCCAGGAGCTAAGTCTCGACCCCTGCAACCACAATTAGGTGAATTAGATGAGTACATAGAAATTGCTGACTTAAGATTTCCCCATCTAATGGCTGAGCATGATGAGTTTAGTGTGAGTGCTTGAGTTAGGTAAGTGTTCCTTTAATGTCCCCCCTCACCATACCCTTATACCTTACTCGTCGAAATAAGTATAAACGTTTTGTAATGTAAAACAATTCGAACTGACCCAGTAATCTCGACCGAAAGATTTATATTGAGCATTGAGGTCCTGGAGGCTCTGGCAATTCGTTTCACTAGGGCACGATGTATCTAGTTGAATCCTCATTACGTATTCATTCCTGTGTCACTGCAGTGAATTCCACGATCCTACTCACAATGAGACCTGTATACAGGCCGTAATAAGTGTTAACATAATGTTTTACCAACAGGAATGGACCTCAAAATAAATGAGGGTGAAAACGCAAACACAATGTTAAAATAGTGCATTATACTAGGGGATACATATATCTAACTACATTGAAAATTAAATAACGTTATTAGTGAATAAAACCCAATGTTTTCTCTCGTATCTCAAAAACCGAGACAGAATTGTGTATTGAAAAATTTACAATCAGTAAATACTTCATACACTATGTAAATTGAGCCGAATAGGTAAAACTTGCGATTTTGGTTTAAATATCAACGCTCTTCTTGCCGAATAAGACAAGCGAAAACTTGTGTATGTAATTATTTCGCAAAAATCAATCCGAACATAACGAAAAAAATATGTTTTATTGTGTTTGCTTATTATTAAGTTATTGTAAACTTATATAAAATATATTTAGTTGCATTAAGCTATATTAAATTGCGATTATATTAATTTTTATATTAACATCAATTAATAAAATATATATTTAAATATATAAGGCAAAATTTTAGAAAGGACTTAATTCTAAACGATAATTGACCAGTTTTACCTATTTGGTACGAATATATATATATATATATATATATATATATATATATATATATATATATATATATATAATATATTATTTTGCAAGGAATTCGCGAGAGCAGGCGAAATATACACAAACACTGATCTCTGGCTGAAGGAGACTCGAACCTACGAACCTTAGAACAAGGTACGCAGTGCTTTACCAATCTACCCACACTGGACAATACCTTGGCGTGCAGCTTGCGCTACACGTTGATCCAAGGCAGCCAGCTTTCAGGCTTACAGCTTTTCATCTCATCCCCTGCATGCATCAGCCTTACTAGAGATTTTAACAATGCAAGGAATTCGCAAGAGCAGGCGAAATATACACAAACATTGATCTCTGGCTGAAGGAGATTCGAACCTACGAACCTGCGTACCTTGTTCTAAGGTTCGTAGGCTCGAGTCTCCTTCAGCCAGAGATCAGTGTTTGTGTTTTCCCACACTGCACTATAGCACAGCGAATAATATTAGCTTGGAAAAACTCTTCACTTACCAAGTATACAGCAAAATTAAATTTTTATGGTAAAGAGTTACCTATGATATTAGTACAAATATGTTTACATTTGGACTGCTGATTATGTGACCTAGACAAGTGACGCAAGTGTGTGTGTGTGTGTGAGAGAGAGAGAGAGAGAGATATAAGATAGAGAGAGAGAGAGAGAGAGAAGAGAGAGAGAGAGAGAGAGAGAGAGAGAGAGAGAGAGAGAGAGAGAGTGAGAGAGAGAGAGAGAGAGAGAGAGAGAAAGAGAGAGAGAATCATGTTAAAAATGAAAGAATTTTTTACCATATCCAATAAAGCAGATATAATTTGATTAGTCGAACTTTCACTTTCATATATACGAACACAGTGGCGAAGGTTAACTGCCAATTTGAAGTTTAATAAAATGGATTTCAGCCATTGGGAGCGCCATTGCACTGGACCATGAAAAGCATATTGGGATCTAAGTGGACTAAAAATTGGATGCGCGACGTTTGTCTTGGACCAACACTGGATGGGCGACGTTATTGGTGGACCATCACTGTGGGAGTAACGTTATTGGCGGGCCATCACAGAGAGCAACCTTAGTACTGTAGCATCACTGTGAATGGCAGCATTAATGGACCATCATTGGGTGGGCTACGTCAGTGGACCATCACTGGGTGGGCCACGTCAGTGGACCATCACTGGGTGGGCCACGTCAGTGGGCCATCACTGGGTGGGCCACGTCAGTGGGCCATCACTGGGTGGGCCACGTCAGTGGACCATCACTGGGTGGGCCACGTCAGTGGACCATCACTGGGTGGGTCACGTCAGTGGACCATCACTGGGTGGGTCACGTCAGTGGACCATCACTGGGTGGGCCACGTCAGTGGACCATCACTGGGTGGGCCACGTCAGTGGACCATCAATGGGCGAAGGGTTAACGGTAGTAGACCCCCACAGGGTAACCTTACTTTAGCACCATCCCCAGGTGACCTTACCCTGGGACAATCACTGGGTAACCTTACCCTGGAACCACCACAGTGTGACCTTGATGCTGGCACTAACTCCTCCAAACACTGCTGTCATTAAAAATATCTGGTGGTACAGTCGTCGTAGCGGAGCCCCTCATAGCTGTCAACATTAACATTTCACCGACATTAACTTCCCTGCGTAGCTGCCACTTGGCCTGGATAATCTTCTAATCTTCGGACAGAAAGCCTAACACATCCACATAATGGTAACTCATTAATCTCCATGAAGACCTCGCTCCAGTACGCAATTACCGAACTCGGACGCAACATTTGCAAGCATCCATTGTTCTTGTCGAAGAAGGAAGTTGTTAAAGGCTTTACAAAGCGATTTGACCCAGGCAAGAAAGTAAATACAGCCACACAATATCAGTCTGAAACCAAAACTATGATCCATAAATCATTCAAATCTAACAAACAACAAAAAAAGGCACAATACCGTGATTGGAACGATACACAAATAACCCGCACATAGGAGAGAAGCTTACGACGACGTTTCGGTCCGACTTAGACCATTTACAAAGTCACACTGTGTGACTTTGTAAATGGTCCATGTCGGACCGAAACGTCGTCGTAAGCTCTTCTATGTGCGGGTTATTTGTGTATCATTCAAATGTACTAATTACTATCACGGTAGATTATAATTACACACAATTTCAAGAACACTGAATCGTTTAATTTTAGAAGATTCCATCCCCCTCAAAAAAAAAAAAAAAAAAAGGTTTATACATTATTTTAGTCAAAACTAAGCGCTAAACCCACAACGGAAGGCGAGATCCATACAAATACTTCTGAACCCTTTTACAGATGATTCCGCTACTTGGGGTAGTCTAGGAATAAGTTGATTTTTGCTCTGTAATTCACAGTAAACACTGGAAATCTTTGTCCCCTCATTCCTAGCATCCTCTATAATTTGGTATCAAGTCTATCCAACGCCTAGTTCCTAGCAATCTCTCACGTAAGCACATTACATTCGGTGGGAAGAGTTAAACCCGAAAGGCACATATACCACCTGGGGAATGAGAGGTAACTGCGTTATATTGAAGGATTATTATTATAATCAAAAAGAAGCGCTAAACCACAAGGGCTATACAGCTATATTAAGGGAGTAGATCAAATTTCTTTGATCAAGAGCCCTTCAGCATTAAGGGGCTCTTATCCACTGAAGACCAATTGAACCATCATACGTCTCTAAAGGCCAAGTCATCAAACACTGTTGACATAGCTACTGAAAACGGACAGGAAGAATTAAACAGTTCATATCATTGAACACTTTCTAGAGGTGACCTGAGGCTTGGGGTGAGAAAGTATATATCAAAATTCTCGCCCTAAATTGTTGAAAGATACACTCGGGTATCACAAACTAAATGGAATATAATACCAACAATTTTATAAATTAAGGTATGTGCGACACCTGGATAACTATTTCAAAACGTTTCGCCAACTAGCGGCTTTTTTTTTTTCAAAACAATATAGAGCTCTATATTGAAATATAAAAAAGCCATTGGTTGGCTAAACGTCTTCAGATACACATACCTAGCACATTGAAATGGCTGACATACAAATCTGGGTCAGAGAAATATACGAAAAACACGAACTGAAGATTACGGGTCTCCACCGAGATTGAACTAGTACTAGAAAACGGAATGCAGGACAGACGAACTAAAACTGAACAGGACTTCATACCTAAGGAGTTAGTACTGTAGCCACAGAAAGAACGGGAAGTGAGAAAACCTACGCGGACCTACAGCACACCTCCATGGGTACTGAGGGAAGGAGCAGAAGTAGGATGCCAATCCATTCAGTTAACTGCAAGATATCAATAGAAACGGCAATTCCTAGACACCTAGAAAACAATATGGTTGCTCCAGTGGATCAAGAAATACATACAAATAAAACACGGTACACACTGACGCTACAGTAAAAAAAAAAAATAGGAAGGGCCAAGATAACTAACGCAGTTTCCCCTACGGTCAGTATTAGTGCCGCTACTTCTGATATACAGAAATTACACGACAGAGAGAATCGACTCCTTATCCTGCTTCCTGTCGATGTGACATCAGTGAGAATGCAAAAATGGGAACTGTTAGGACGCAGGAAAAAATTTATAGACTGCAAGTGTGATAATCAAACACGTTGTGGCTTGGGTGAATCCCCCATCAGGCTTAAGGCCATGCAGATTGGGGAGAGCAAAGGAAAGACCTTGGAAGGAGCACAGTTTTGGAAGGCAGGAATGTCTAATACACGTTATTATATTAGTGTAAATGCTAAAGCAGGAAGAGTTATATGGCGCCTGAGGACTAGAGGCCTAGTAGATATTTAAGTTTGGTCTGAGAAAGGGAAGGATAGTACCATTCCCTTGTATTATAAGCCTTTGATCAGCATCAAGGCACGTGGCTTGAGGGGAAGACCTTAACTCTAATATCTGTGAGAATTTCATCAGAATAAAACCAACAGAAGCAAGTCATTTGGATATAACTTCCACCCTTCTCTAAATCAAATCACTCTTGGGCGTATTAGTAGCGTGTACGGACATGCACGTGCATATGCAAGGTATGTATTTATGTATGTGCGTGTTGGCATACTTGTTCTCGACTAGTCGCAGATACACGGGTCATATATAAGACCTAGCTCCGTCTATCTGTCTACCGGTTTTATCAGATGCCTTACTTCTTTGGGGGTCTATCTCACCTGTATTGGAAGTCTCGTTCACTTCTCAAACTTCCTCGTACACATTATTCAGTACCATTTTGCTGTTATTGTGATTAATTTACTGTCGTATTACAGATTATCATAATTAAAAATTAATCAAGACAATTTTCATTCCATTAATCATATTTCAAACGAAATTTGCAGTTTTTTCCATTTCACACAAACAATAAGCAACAAATTTTTCCGAAAAATGGGAAATCTCCCTGATATTTAAGCTTCACTCAGGGCGCTCAAATCCATCATCACGCTAAGGTGAACTCGCGTTAGGTGGGAGAGGAATGAAACTTACTTCTAGATTGTCCTTGTTTGCTATATTCTTTTTTCTTTCAGGCTTCCTTCCTTATATATTCCTAACTTTGTTCTTTGTGTGTTGAATTCCATTAGTCACTTCTCTGGCTACTCGTGTAGTTTTTCAGGGTTTTTCCTCTCGTTTATGCCTTAGCATCATTACATTCGCAGTTATATATAATTACTTCCAGCGTGCTATTTACAAATATGTGGAACAGTATTGAACGTTACTGTCTGCAGGTGTCTCTAGCTCCTGGTCCTCCTCTTGAGTGCTACCTAGCTGCATTACTGATTCCACCCTTCCAGCGCCTCATCTCAGAGGCAGGGTAATTTACAGGGTAAAGGGTTACCAGTCCTTTGCTCCCGGCAGTTTAGTCGCCTCTTTAGGCACGTATGGTTTACGGAGGAAGGATTCTTCTCCACTTCCCCCATGGGCTCATAATATATATATATATATATATATATAATATATATATATATATAATATATATATATATATACACACACTTTTAAATGTATGTGTAGTATCTATCTCCGTCAGCTTGTCTAGTGCTAGTTGGCACTCTACGTCTTCAGCTGCCATCCATGCTCCCTGGCTCTCACGCCTGTCCATATAAGTAGTAATGTCCATATACATTCTAAGTAATTTACAATGGAATGATCATATCCTCCCTGGTTCTCTCCTCTTCTGAGATTGTTAGATGGAGTCTCTTAAGTTTCTGCTCACAGTCCATTCCTCTTAGTCCCGGTACTGACCTCCCCACTAACTTCGGATCTTCTAAAGTTTGTGTTCCAACAGGTTTGGGCTCCATTTTGTGTGTGTGTGTGTGTGTGTGTGTGTGTGTGTGTGTGTGTGTGTGTGTGTGTGTCTGTGTGTGTGTGTTTTTAGGGGATAGACTGGGGGGGGGGTGAATTCCACATAAATTCGGAAAATTATTTAAACGCCGTCAGGACGGAGCATTTTATTCATTTATACACGGCGCGATAGTCATTTAAAGTATGCATGGATGTATACATGTACGTGTGCATGTACATATGAATATACATTAGCACCATCTGTTATACAGCACCGGTACACCGCTGGATGACGCTGTATACACTTCCTGGACATTGAGTTCTAGGAGAGGCGTCCCGGCTGTTCGCTGAACATCTATTTCATGCTTTGAAATCCTTTTTTTTTATGAGGAAAGTAAAACGCTAAACCAATCGAGGTCAAACAGCGCCTGGATGAAGAGAAGGTAATCAGGTTCGAAGCAAGGAAGGGAAGGTCATGCGCAGTTCTTTTGATCAAGAGCCCTTCAGCGGAGTCAAGGAACTTGGTCTGTGAAGAGAAGTGAAGGGTAGGAATGGGAAGGGTTGGGATAGGGAAGGAGAAAGGAAGTGATAGTATACCTTAGATAGGAAGGGACTTTGAACTGAGACGAGGTAAATGAGCTGAGGCAGAATAACATCTCTTATTATGTCAGTTGATTTAGGAAGGATAATAGTTCATAGTCTAAATAAGCTGAAATAGAATAAGTTCTATAGTCGTAAATGAAATGAGGTACCGTAGTAATTAGCATGTAAATATTCTGAGTAAGGATAACAGATCAAAGAATGCAAATGAGCCGAGGTAAGGTAACACAGCGTGTAAATGAGCTAAGACAGGACAGCAGCTCTTTGTATATGAGCTGAGGTAGGATAACAGTCATCATGCAAATGAACGAGGCACTGTAACAACTGTTGCAATGTAAAAACAACGGTGTTTATATCGTTGCCAGATGTTACCACCATCTTTATTTATCGGTTCTTTATTAGCTTAAGTAATCCCGAAGCAAAATAGTAAAATAAAAATATAATTTTGATCTCAACATGTTTCTGGAGTTTTGGAAAATAAACGACCTCTTCGGTGAAATGGTTATCTGAGAGAAACAAGTTTGCAAACGACTTTCAGAAAACAAATTTCACAATAAAAAAAAACAATGTAACCTAACAAAAGCATTTATAAACATTTGAAGGAGATGTTTTCTCAATGTAACAGCTGTTGGGTAAATACTGAGACAACGATTTGGTCAATATTAACTTTAACTGCTCAGATTTCAGCTTAATATGGATTTTTATGTAATTTCTCAAACATTAAGTGGCTTGTGTCATGGAGACATCTAAGGTCGACGGGAAAACAATCAATTCTCACCTAAGGCAACCAATCAACAATGTTAAAAAAAAAAAAATTAGGCTATGTTAGGTTGGGTTATATTATGCAAGGATATGTTACCAAAAATAGTTTTGATCTTATTTTCCCCCAAAAATAGTGTGTCCATTGCACATCCCAAATGATGTTGAAGAATTTACACAATTAAAAACATTGAGGAGCTAAACTCAATATTGACCAACGATTTATCAATGTCGGTTTCAAATTGTCTGTAAGTACTACTCCGTGGTCATTCCTACGCTCTTCACGCGTTCGTTAACATTGTTATTAAAACTCTCAGTGGGAAGCGCTAAATCCATTAGAATAATACAACATCTGGGGAATGGGAAACTATCAAGGTATTCTTAACCCGATATGGGAAACTACGTAATATTTATGTTTATTATTATTGGTTATGTTATGTTAGGCTAGGTAGCCTAAGTTATCTTACATTTGCGTGTACTTCACCTTCAATGACGAATTAAAACTGAGGCTTACATCCGGACAAGTTGTAGCTCTTTAGAGTGTTGGTATCAAGACGTTCATTATTTAAGCTGGGAGAAGTGCCGCTGCATGAGGCGTAGCAGCAACCTAGCAAACACCAGACGCTAGCTAGCTGAATGTGAAGGCAATATCATTATATTCTGGGAAGTGTGAACGCATATGGGTCCAAATATCACCTGGAGAATGGGAGGTAATCTAGTTTGATCTTAAGAAGGTAAGGAATAGCTTTTAAATTGCTGACCCAAGTCAAGACTAGCCCGGCGCCAATAGCAACACTCCCAAACATTGTTGCCCACTCAATAATAGTTAATTAAACAATACTTACAGACTCTTAGTTGGAATCACTGTTCAGCACTACGCGTCTCCACTGATTTCCACACAAGACATGTCTTCAAGTATCCTGACGCGTTCCCACACAACACTCCCTATAATAACTTGAAATTACAGGTGCTCGCTGCAAAAGGTCATTTCAATCACGGTTCAGTAAGCCAGTTTCCACCTCAAAGTTAACCTCACAGCAACCGACTCAAGTTTGTTGACACATTTGGCTTCTTCGGTGAACACTCACACAAGCGTTAAACTTCTCGACTTTCAGAGCCTGAGAAGCTACGCTCTCCATAAACCCAGTTTCGTTACAGTTCCGACAGAGGGTTCTTGCACCCACGAGCTGGATAACACCTACAGTTGGTTGGTTAATTGGGCTTAATACCCATCGCCAACTCCGAAATTTATTAATTATTAAGACTGCATGTAACGTATTCACCACCAGCCATATAAGGATTTAAAATAAATTTTCGTAGTATATAAATCCTGTGACACCTACGAGTTTAGCGTTTTCCTCTACATAAAAAATATAATAGTAATAAAAAATAATAATATCAGTAATATAAAATAATAAAAACTAATAACAGCAATAACAATATGAAATAATAATGATATATTTTTTTTTATGGCTGTGTACACAGCTTCTCCTCAAGTATTCAATTTGTCATCGTTAACCATCACTAACTACACTACAGATTCACGTTAATAAGCGTTTAACTTTTTCATAATTGCACGAAAGCACTAATAGCAAGTCAACATTATTTTCACTGGTTCACGAAAATGCGCTAAACCAGTCAGTCGTCGTACCACGCTTTACAACAACGAAACGAGAACTCCATTAATAATTATATTTTTTTATAAAGGAATGTATGATGAACGAAATAACATTCGTCTTGCATATAACATTCCTGCAACAATGAACATTTGTCGTACAAAGAAACATTAATCTTACAAAGAACATTCTTGCAAAGAGCATTCTTGTTACAAAGAACATTCTTACAAAGAACATTCTTACAAAGAACATTCTTACAAAGAACATTCTTACAAAGAACATTCTTACGAAGAACATTCTTACAAAGAACATTCTTATGAAGAACATTACAAAGAACATTATGAAGAACATATCTTCTACAAAGAACATTGTTCCTACAAAGAATATTCCTCTTACAAAGAACATTTTTCATACAAAGAATACTTATAAAGAATATTTTGTTCAAACGAGTTTTTGTTTTCAACAAGTCGGCCGTCTCCCACCGAGGCAGGGTGACCCAAAACGAAAGAAAATACCCAAAAAGAAAATACTTCCATCATTCAACACTTTCACCTCACTCATACATAATCACTGTTTTTACAGAGGCTCCCAGATACAACAGTTTAGAAGCATATATAAAGATACAGTATAAAAGTGACCTGAAATAATATAATAAACTCCATATATTAAACTCCATCCCTCCAAACTGCCAATACCCCAAACCCCTCCTTTAAAGTGCAGTACTCAAGTCCGGCTAAATAAAAATAACCGGTATCCCTGAATCTCTTCGCTAAATATTACCCTGCTCACACTCCAACAGCTCGTCAGGTCCCAAAAACCATTCGTCTTCATTCACTCCTGTGTAACACGCTCACGCACGCTTGCTGGAAGTCCAAGCCCCTCGTCCACAAAATCTCCTTTACCCCCTCCCTCTAACCTTTTCGAGGACGACCACTACCCCGCCTTCCTTCCCTACAGATTTATACGCTCTCCATGGCATTTTACTTTGATCCATTCTCTCTAAATGACCAAACCACTTACTTCAACAACCATTAAGTTTACAGTACAGCTTTAAATTGACAACATTCTATCTTTCCAAGATGTTTTAATCCATCGTGTTGACAAGATTCAAATTTACAGTTCACAGGAAGACCACCAATGTGTCGTCATACATTCATTATTATTCCTCTTCTGCCCTCTGACTAATACTTTTATTAACTCCACACCTTCTCCTAATTTCCACACTCCGAATTCTCTGTATAATATTTACACCACACACTGCACTTAGACAGGACATCTCCACTGCCTCCAACCGCCTCCTCGCTGCAACATTCACAACCCAAGCTTCACACCCATATAAGAGTGTTGGTACCACTATACTTTCATACATTCCCTTTTTTGCTTCTATAGATAATGTTTTTTGTCTCCACATATACCTCAACGCACCACTCACTCTTTTTTTTCCTTCATCAATTCTATGGTTAACCTCATCCTTCATAAGCCCATCCGCTGACACGTCAACCTCCCAAATATCTGAAAACATTCACTTTTTCCAAACTCCCTCCCTCCAATGTGATATCCAATTTTTCTTTATCTAAATCGTTTGATACCCTCATCACCTTACTCTTATCTATGTTCACTTTCAACTTTCTAGCTTTACACACTCTCCCAAACTCGTCCACTAACCTTTGGAACTTTTCTTTAGAATCCCCCATAAGCACAGTATCATCAGCAAAAAGTAACTGTGTCACTTCCCATTTTGTATTTGATTCTCCATAATTTAATCCCACCCGTCTTCCACAACACCCTAGCATTTACCTCCTTCACAACCCCATCTATAAATATAGAAAATATTCATTGCAAAAGTTTTAATAATAAAAAAAAAAAAAAAAGCTGGAGTCGTTATAAAAAAGAACTTCAGTCATTATATAATAGTTTAGTTATTAACTAAAGCTTTGCAGATTAACTGAAGCGTTAGTCATTTACTGATTGTAAAAATGTCTAGTCGTGGCTAAAGGCTTTATTCATTATAAGGGCTTTGACACTGCAACGAAAGCATTAACCGTACGGAATACAAACAGAAATCTGTATAAATACATAGGATACTAATGACTTAACACAGGTATCTTACGTACTGGAACCCAAGGCAGTCGACGCCGCTCCACAGTGATCCAAGACAAAAATATCGCCTATCGTTTCTCCTCCTCTTCCTTCGCGTCCCTTTTCTCCTCCTCCCCCTTTTTCTCCTCCTCTTCCTCCCCCTCCTCCTCTTTCTCCTTCTCTTTCCTCCTCTTCCTCTTTCTCCTCTACCTCTCTTTCTCTTCTCCCTCTCTCCTCTTTCTCCTCTTCCTCTTTCTCCTCCTCTTCCTCTTTCTCCTCTTCTTCCTCTTTCTCCTCTTCCTCTTTCTCCTCCTCTTCCTCTTTCTCCTCCTCTTCCTCTTTCTCCTCCTCTTCCTCTTTCTCCTCCTCTTCCTCTTTCTCCTCCTCTTCTAACCTACAATCAGGCAGTGAATTATGTTAATGGTATACAAAGCCGACAGGAAGATGAATATGACACATGCGCAACACTTGGGAACCGTTATTGTAGCAACGTTTCGCCAGCCAGACGCGAATGATTCGTTACCTGAAACTGCCTCTTTACGTCTTCCTCCGTTTACTCTCGGTACTAGAATGATAAAGTCACTGGATGGCGAAACGTCTTTACAACAACGTTATCTCAAGGTTGCGTAGGACTCAAGGCACCTCAATAACACGACTGCAAACCACGGAACGGGCGGGGATTGAACCCATGGTGAGTGAGTTAACGCACTGGCCTGGAGTTTTATGACTCGTAGGTTCTAACCCCAACCGTTCAGTGGTTTGTACACTTCATGTGATATATTTAAAAAAAAAATACGTGATTTAAAAATTATGAAATATATACTAAAATGATGCACATGCGTCTTATTCGCCTGGCATTGAATCGTACCGCTCACGGTACTGAAAGTCGTATGTTATACAAATCATGACTCGCTTTCTACAAATCCACAATCCAAAACTCACTCACTGTCAAAGATTACGTAAGAATAAAAAAAAATATCTGGGTTGCATTCGTTTCAGATAAAAAACGAGTAAAGTTTTCCAAGAGGAGGGAGGGGGGATGGGGGCAATTCATAAAAAGGTGCATTTTTCCTATTCCAGATTCACAAATCTGTTTCACGTCAAAAGATACAAAACCAGTCAGATTTCTTGGGGATGAGACGACGTGGCAACAAGTCGATGGACCAGAGTTCTTTTGGTATTTTTTTTTTTGTTTTGTTTTGTTAAGTCGCATTCTACAGCAATTTTGAAATTATTTCTATGATAGAACGTCAGCGACCTTTCCTAGGGGAAATTATGAGGGGGGTAAAACCTCATAGCGTTCACTCACGGGCAAAACACTGGTGGCTGGTAGTCAGATTCATTCTCATTCTCTCTCTCATTCTCTCTCTCATTCTCTCTCTCTCATTCTCTCTCTCTCATTCTCTCTCTCTCATTCTCTCTCTCTCTCTCTCTCTTTTCTCTTTTTCTCACTTTACTAATTCCCCTCCATCTCCCTCCTTCTCTCCTTTCCCACCACTCTCCCCTACTCCCATTATCTTTCACACCTTCGCCTCTTCTCTCTCTCTCTTCTCTCTCTCTCCCCCACATTCTCCCTATCTCCAACATGTTCCTCTATCGCTTTCTTCTCCCCTTCCTCCTCCTCCTTCCAATCCTCTCCCCTTCTACACCTGGTCACTTTCTTCCTCTCCCTCCCTCGTTCTAGCATTCTCCCACTACATTGCTTACTTGCAAAAATATAGCGACGCTAGCCCAGTAGTTGTAGTTGACAAGGACAAGTAGCAACTGGAAAGTTCTAGAAAACGGTTCACCTGAGCAGCAGAATTTATCAAGTTAAACTTTGTAATATCTGTTATGCAGACGAAACGGTTCCTGAAGTTCATTTCAAACCCCACCCGTTCCGTGTTTTTTTTTTCCTCAAATAAAAGTTCCCAAGTGCTTTGTGTGTGTATCAACTGCATCTTGTTAGTATTCTCGTATCAATACAACTGTTGATTCTACTGAAATCCATGACTTTTTTTTATAAATCTCCACAATAGACAGCCTGGTTGATCAGACCCTGATCCACCATGAGACCTGGTCTCAGGCCGGGCCTCGGGGGCGTTGACCCCTGAAACCCTCTCCAGGTAAACACTAGGTAAGCCTCGTCTCGCTGTCTTGCGCTGACTGATCGCGAGCGAGAAAAACATCAACAAATGACCACAGCGTTGGCTTTCCAATCTTAGGAGAAAAATGGCGACTATTGTATGTTTACCAGCACCTTGTCCTGGGTAGACAAATGCTTTTTTAAAACGGTTAACAGAAATTGCTAAAAACAACGCCAGCAAGAGAGCACGCCGTTAGCTGCATGACGTTGCAATCTAAAGAGACTTTTCCATTAATGCTGCGTTAGGCCGGGTAAAGTTTTATAATTTGTGGGGATGAGCTGGATGCCGGAGTGATCTCACAGATATGTTTGTCAGGAAACAGGACAAGTGTTTCCTGACGCGGGTCTTAGTCATATGACGACCCACAGCCGGAGTTTTTGGTCGTCTAACCGAGGACTTCCGCTGGCTTACCGGTGCACCTCTTTAAAAATTATAATTGTGTTTACACACAGGTGTTAGCGTTAACATAAGCGTTGTTATAATAGTCATGGGGAAGCACTAAACTCTGAAGGATCATACAGCGCGTGGGTAATCAGAGTTAATCCCTGGATAGCAGGAATATCTTCAATTCCTGGATCACGGTTCCCCTTCTACAATGTCTCAACCACTCGCAGGGAACGAGTGTTATTGAATCCCTTACACTCCATTAGAGCAATATTGGTCCCTGGGAATTTATATTAGCCCCGTTGCATGCTTAATGGCACTGCCGGTGCTAGCCCTTAATCTGGGGCTGAACCTGGCTGCGAGCACAGAGTTACTGTCAGCAGATGGAGGATCGAACCTGCAACAATTCTTGTGCTGGTTGAAGGGAATGACGTCGACAGGTAAACAGTATGATTTAAGTGAAGAAAACAAAATAAGGAGAGATAGGGCAGAATAAAGAAAAAAAGAAAGTGGAAGAAGAAAAAAGGAGGAGGAAAAAAAGGAGAAACAGAAACGTAAAAGAGCAGCAACAACAAAATTTACCATACTGATAAGTGCCATGCCTGGCACTTATCAGTATCGTGGTACCCCCCTTCCCCTCCTCCTCCCCCTTTAACACACTCCCTCCCACCCCCTTCCCCTCCATAAAAAAAACTGAACTGGGTAATGAGGGCCTTCACAAGGCTTCCATGTTTGTCAGTTCAAAAGCAACCTCGACTAAAATGTAGTTGTTGTTATCTAACATAAAATGTTCAACAATGGCCTTGACGTGCTGGTTACAGGTGAATAAATCTGATGTTAATGAGTGTGTTTGTGTGGCGGTGTACAACAGTGATTTACTGCGGTGTACAGCAGTGATTTACTGCGGTGTACAGCAGTGATTTACTGTGTACAGCAGTTATTTACTGTACTGTACAGCAGTGATTTACTGTACAACAGTGATTTACTGTGTATAGTAGTGATTTACTGTGGTGTACAGCAGTGATTTACTGTGTACAGCAGTGATTTAGTGTACAACAGTGATTTACTGTGTAGAGCAGTGATTTACTGTGTAGAGCAGTGATTTACTGTGTAGATCAGTGATTTACTATGTATAGCAGTGATTTACTATGTATAGCAGTGATTTACTGTGTACAGCAGTGATGTACTGTGTACATCAGTGATGTAAAGTGGTGCACATCTGTGATGTACTGCGAAGTACAGCAGTAATGCACTGTGGTATACAGAAGTGTACTGTGGTAGTGTACAACAGTGATTTACTATGTACAGAACTGATGCATTGTGTACAGCAGTGATTGACTGTGTACAGTAGTGATTTACTGTGTACAACAGTGATTTACTGCGTACAGCAGTGATTTACTGTGTAGTGATTTACTATGTACAGTAGTGATGTATTGCCTTATACATCAGTTATGTGCTTGGAAATACAGCAGTGATTTACTGTATAAGGGCAGTGATTTATTGTCCCAGTATTCACCAGTGATTTACTGTGGTGGTTAATAGTAGTGATTTACCGTGGTAATGTACAGCAGTGATTTACTGTAATGGTGAATGGTAGCGATTTATTGAGATGTACAAGAACGATTTACTAGGGTAGTAGCCAGCAGTTATTTACTACAACGGTAGTCGGCAGTGATTTACTGGTCTCGTACAGTAGTTATTTACTATGGTGGGAGTCAGTGGTGATTTGCTGTGGCAGTGGAGTTAACTGGACGTCTACGCTGCAAACTGAACTTTTGCCAGCCTAATGACACTAAAGTTAACTTATGACACTGAACTTACTCTTTGATTACAAATGTTACTGATTCTATGTTGTAACTGAAGGCTCTTGACTACATAATAACTGACATGTTTATTGTTAAAGTGAGATAGAGATACACGAAAATTAGAGAATAAGGAATTAATACACAATTTTTATGGATTCCGTAGCATATTAAATTACTCCTTCGTGATAACGATAAGGTAAATGCAGAATAAGAACACAAAAATATTAGAAAGAAGGAACACTGCAGCAGGCCTACTGGCCCATGCGAGGCAGGTCCAATTCTTTAAGCCAATGCCTTAATTTAGTCAGGTCAGTCACATTCACTTAAGGGAGGAGCACGGCATCTGACCTAGTAGCACAAGCTAGTCAGGTCCAACTCACACCCACCCACACCCACTCATGTATTTATCCAACCTATTTTTAAAACTACACAGCGTCTTACCTTCTATGACATAGGTATGTCTGTGTCAAGCATTAGGAATAATAATAAGGAATAATAAAAGGAGAGAAGTAAATAATGAATCTGAATATCATATAAATGTATTTAGAAGCCTGAGTAGATCTATAACCCACTATGATAACGTGAACGTAGATCAGTAGGTTTTTGGAGCAACTTGCAATGTGAACAGACTGACTGACGTTGTAGCAGTCAGGCTTAGGTTGGGTTACAAGTACCTCTGACAGTTTAGCACACACACAGATGATGATCAAACCAAATGTAAAGTATTAGTCTTATTTTTCACGTTCTTTATCGTTGTGTTTAAGTGGTGTCCCGTTAACAATTCACAACTAACTCACAATACCATGTCTGGAACCATTCACAACTCGCTCATAATACTGTGACTGGAGCAGCTCACAACGAACTTACGATACCGTGGCTGGAGAAATTCTCAACACCGTGGTTGGAGCAGTTAACAATTCATAACTCCCTGGCTGGAACAATTCACAGTTCAGTGGCTGAAACAATTCACAATAACACGGCTGCATCAATTCCCATCCCACAATACCGTCATTGGAATAATTCACAATAAACCCACAATACCGTGGCTGGAGCAGTTCACAACACACAATATCGTGGCCGGAACGATTCACATCAAACCCCTGATGTATAGAGGAAACTTTAGATAGATCTGTGTGGAGGAGGGAAGGCTGCAGAAAGCTGTCGACGAGTGTGGTAAAGAGTGGTGGAGTGAAAGGAGAAAGTATGATAATCACCTATGTAATTATAAACCATTACGAAGGAATAATTTATAATATTTACTGCCATCAGCAGAGAAAGCAAGAGGTCACGAACTGCAAAATAAACAGCCAAAAGATAATGTAAAGTATTTACTCACACTGTAAGGTAAACTGATTGAACTACAAAGTACGTTAGTATTTACTACATCCAGTAATACTTAAAACATAATTTTATATTATTGATAGAAAGAAAGTTTTTTATAAGCGCAGCTTATTCTGGGCTCGAACTTCCGTCCAGTATTCGCGTGAGTGACCTTCTACCTAACTGTACTCACGTCATATTTTCGTCTGTGACAAACTAAACACTGAAGCCCGGACACCAATAGCGTAGCGTCCTATCTCTCTCTCTCTCTCTCTCTCTCTCTCTCTCTCTCTCTCACCGATGTATATAGTACACAGTTTATTGACAACTTGAAAACGTTAGTTTATGAAGATCCTCCCAATTTCCTAACCAAACATCTGACCGTCCCCCAGGACGCTGCCTACACAAGTCGACTAACGCTAAGTATTCTAAAATCTGTGGGCTAGTGAATGCGGCAGTATGAGATAGTGGAACCGTGTCACAAGCCTGGTGCTCCCGGGTATGGGAACCAACACCAAGTGTCTTGGTTGAATGGTATTGGTACCTGATGAATATTCATCAACTTGTCGGTTAGAATACCATCAATAATATGATACAAGGTACCTCTTAATTTTTAGTTGAATAGGAACAGCCGGTGTAAACAAGAGTTTCCGTGATTGGAAGTTAGAAAAGGAATGAAATGTAATGAACGTGGTTGGAAGGGGATGAAATGGGGGCAATATAATAATTTAAATACTACCAGCAAGAGTGGATTATATATATCATAATAATATTCACCAATAATCATAACATCCATAAGGAAAATTAAACTCCACTCCAATTTGTTGATTCAGAATAATTCTAATAGTAAACCTTAAATTATATACTGATACCATCCTCCTTATTATCTTCCAACACCTTATCCTAAAAAATTATGACATGATCAGAAGCAAATAAATAAACAAACAAGAAGTACTTAATTATGTATCAATATTTTCTACACTTGGTACATTAAACCACTGTTTAAATATATTGCCACACAGTGATAATGTGAAAATTATTATATTATATGAGCAAATCACCTGCAGGAGGCTTACAGGACATTACGTAATTATTACCTGCAGTTAATTTGGGCGAGGTATGAGGTACTTAAATCATAGTAGGTCGCTGAACTACAACTCCTTCGAAGCCCACTCTCTCGCACTCACAAAAGCTAGACTTGATACATAATTAATAATTATAATATTAAAAACCAGCTACTCTGGTAATTGAAGCTATGTGGACTGTATGTTATTTTGGTTTACTTGTCGGGTACACAAAAATATAACTTAGTAAAATACATACAAGACAATGGTGTTATTATAGAAATTTGTATTACTACTTATCATTTAATTATTGTAGATGGATCACACCACAACACCTGTCTAACACCTCGACCCTACACTGGCCAGCTAGTGATCTAAATGAATGAACTACTGGTGTACTTCCCTGTGAGTGATGTTTGCATTTCCCATTTTTCGCCATCTACACAATTCCTGAGGTCCTGCAAATTTCCTGTCCCTGTTCTTCAGCAGGGGACATTAACAAGGACCAAAAACTCCCCAATTTGGCTATCGAGAAAGCCCAATCACATTGCAAAATAAGACCAGTGTTCACACAATAAATTCACTTAGCAGCTGTTCTACACCCCCCTCACTCGAAATTTCTCGAAAGGGTCAAATCACCATCACATTTTATTACACAATTATTGCATTTTTCATATTTACACATGCTGAATTTAGGAAAATCCAAAATTTTCCACAAATGAACATATTTTTTTTTTTAGATTACATAAGCCTTTACTCTTGCAGCTTCAGTGATACTCTCATCTTTTTACCAGATGTTCAACTAGCCTCGTAGCTTCATTCCAGGTTACAATAATTATATAATTATAAAATATATATATATATATATATATATATATATATATATATATATATATATATATATGTCGTGCCGAATATGTAAAACTGGTCAATTAGTAAGAGCCCATTTTAAATTAAGTCATTTCTAAAATTTTCTCTTATACGTTTAAAGATATATATTTTTCATTAATGTTAATGTAAAAAATTTTGATTTTGCAACAAAAGAATCTTAGAAAACTTACCTAACCTTATTATAACAAGAACAATTTATTTTAGCCTAACCCAACTATATATGATTTAGATTTGTTTACAATAATTTAATACTAAACAAACACAGTGAAATATATTTTTTTTCGTTAGGTTCAGAATGATTTTGGCGAAATTATTGCATACACAAATTTTCACTTGTCTTACATGGCAAGATGAACGTTGTGTGTGTAAGCCAAGATCGCAACTTCTGCCTATTCGGCACGACAAATATATATATATATATATATAAATATATTATATATATATATATATATATAATATATATATATATTATATAATAACACACACACACACACACCGCTCGGGAGGCTAGTAGTACGCCAAAACGGGGAGTAGAATGAAATTAGCTCAGAGGCAACCAGGCACCCACACCACCGTATGTCCTCGGATCACGGTAAAACACCTAGCTCTGCTGGTGCGTGATTCTTGTAGGGCTGCGTGGTCCCTTGGATTAGAGCATCATGTGTGATTTTCGTTCACTACGAGGCGGGCCAAAACGACATGGGTTCGAATCCTCGGCTAGTCGTAGTGTTATTGATTAATACCACTCGTTCAAGGTTACAATTATATTATATATATATATATATATATATATATATATATATATATATATATATATAATATATATATATTATATATATATATATATATATATATATATACACATACCGTATAAAAGCAATAAAATATATTTCCTCTCCAAAAGTTTGTATCCTTATTACAAAAATCCTAAAAATATCTATAACTCTACTTAATTACAATCTGAACTTTATTCAACATAACGCTAGGAGTATTAGAGATCCCTGGTAGTATATGATTTCTCCATCAAAACCGCTGCAATTCTCAATTACAAAGAAAACCGTAGTTACTCGTCCCCTGACAACAGTTACATACTCGTAATTAAAATCCCAGATTTCTCATAATAAAATTACTCAACATACTCAGTCTTTTCTGGTTATTATAGTGTAACCTAGTGAAAAATACTACGATTTTATAGCCCCTACCGATAAAAATATTAAAGATGAATGTAAACAAATTGGACCACAAAAACTTTACAGCCTGACTAAGATATATGTCAGATGCTCCTATTAAACCAGAACTGTTAAATCTTATAATAATAATAATAATAATAATAATAATAATAATAATAATAATAAATAATAATTAAATACTATACTTTAAAGCACATTACAAGAACATGAGTTTCAGAATCAAACTTTATGCGAACATGTAATAAATTCGTGTAAGCTGCCTGACATTAGAACATTTCTTACATTGAGTATCCCACGACAATACCCGACGGGCATACCCACATACTGCATTTCTATGCAATTATGTAATGGAATTCTTAAACAGAATGGAATAAACTTTTATCTGTCATTGCAGGTTCTACGAGAACATCACCATGCGAGGCACATATCAAGCCAGCCAAGTGTTGTACCACAGCAACACACCGTGGTAAAGTACGTTGCTGCAGCGTGTGTCACCCTCAGCATGCGGGAATACTCTGCTACGAAAATATTAACTGTTTACAAACGTGGATGTCGTTTAACATTATTTTGACGAAATTCGTATCATCATTCACGATAATGGATCTAGTGTTCTGCTGGTTAGACCTATACATATGAATTCTTTCTTTCAGTATTTTTTCACGAGTATATCCATAGACAGGTGGATGTAGACAGGGAATGTGTCGTGCATTTTTGGCGGCGTCGGTGAAACAAGCCGAAGTGCTCGAAAAAATATATTTTTCGAAAACTCACCTAACGTATTTACGTATATTTTTTAATTCTTTTTTTTTTTTTTTTTTTTTTTTGCATCAAAACTAACCCATCAACCTCACCTAACTTTGTAAAAGGAGCATAATAATAACTGAACATAATCCTACCCGATCTATCTTAGATTAACCTAACTGTAGTGTCATTTATGTCAACGAACCATTCATTCGATTAGACGTTCCGGGACTCGTGGGTCCTATCATACCTACTTTGGAAACTGTGTATTAAGTCAGCCTCTGCCACTTCATCTAGATCATTCAGCTTACTAACCACCCTAAGACTGAAGTATTTCGTTACGTCCCTATTGTTCACCTCGATCTTTAGATTTTATATGTGACTCCTCGCCCCAAATGCCCTTCATTTCAAGAAGTCTGTCCCTTTCTGCTCTGTGAACGTCTTTGGGTATCTTTTATGTCGCAATCATGTCTTCCCTAATCTTCTTTTATTCAGTCAGGTTTACTTTAGCCTTCTTAATAACCCAATCCCCTCAGTTCTGGTATTATACGTGTTGCAAGCCGCTGAACTTTTCTAGTTATTGTACATGTTCGTGTGTGTGTATTTAAAGGACTAATCAGCTAGCAACAGCTGTAGCTCAATCCACTTTTCAATGCCAAGTACTAAATGCAGAAAATAAATTCACTTAATGGTATTGTTAATATTTGTTGTATTTACAAAATACTAAAACCTTATGGTTATTCAGGACTTTAAATGTTTCGTTTCTAACATTATATAACAACATTACGCTATCGGTTTCAGCTTTTTAGTGTAGTGGCCAATTTACTCAAACATAAATCCTAATCACAAAGCAAATGAAACTATTTTTCCCCCATTCACCAATCTTTGTTCATAAAAAGTTCCATGTCATCGGCCAGGAGTGTGAGCAAATTTAGACAAAAGGGAAAATAACCCCACCATTTATGCCGAAGAAGATGTTGGATGTTTAGTCAGGCAGCTACACTGTGGGGAGAGTGGCACCCCTTCCAGAGAAAAGGCCCGCTGCCCCTAGGCATAAACTATTTACATCATAAACCACGTACCCCTCTACCGTCTTAAGGTGACCTAACGTCAAGAAAGGAAGGAGTTAACGCGATGGTGACATTCTCATCTCATAGACAGGAGTGATGAACATTTCAGATACAAACAGGGCTACCCCACAAAGTGTTGCTCTGTTGTACAGGTGAATGAACTTTAAGAATTAACTAATATTGATGTTTCTTGTTAGCTGACAATGTTTGTAACTTCCAACCATTCCGTTTTCTCCCATAAACCTTTAAGAGGCTATAATTCAGTTTCTAATAGGACGTATAATCCGTATATTCGACTTTCAGATCTTGCACGATATAGCAATATAAATAAAAATTCCAAAATAATTGATTTTTACATTTTCTCTTCAAAATAAAAGTTCACCACAACATGACCTCTTTCCTCAAAATGCTGAAAGCGGCATTTAACGATTGAAAAATAGAAATCGTTTGTCAATTGTTTTCAAACAATGGAAGCTCACCAGGTGTGCACGTCATGAGCTGATGGAGATACAATACTCACTGTGTTCTGAGTACAGACGCTGGAATAACATTTGACGAACACTTCAGTGTACACCAGCAATACTCATCGCATTCTGAGTACAGATGCTAGAATATCACTTGATTAACATGGGACTTGACTATTTGCTTAGTCAAGATGTAGTTATTGAAAATTAGGAATCATTCCTACAAAATTTATTCTGTTAATATGGATCTAATGCAGAGTGAGATATATGACCCAGTTTCTTTACATTTGATTCCCCTGTTAAGCTTGTAATCGAGTGTTGCGGGTTGCATCATAGAGGGTGGACGGATGTATGGAAAGAGTGGATAGTGGAGGCAATCCCAGAGATTGTAGCAATAACATAGACCAAGCTGACAAAGGTGATAACAGAAGCGATTTTTCCAGAAGGGTATCAAATAATGGGAAAGGACCGAGGAAACAGAGTGAAGAGTGGAGCTGCTAATTAGGAACCAGTGGACTTTCGAGGAAATTAGTGAGAATGAATGGAGGGGGTTGAATGAGTATGTAATGGGACACCCAGAACTTGGGAACCCAAGACATTGATTAGCAATGTACAACGTTTTAAATACTTAGAGGAACTGACAACATGGTTGCCAGGGTGAGTCTGAGAGGTGGTTGTAACGTACACGAGAGCACAGCTGGAAGCTAGAAACACAGATGAGAAACAGAGATGTCAGGGAATACTTTTTTTATCCTTTGAATGGTAAGGAAGTGGAACGACTTAGAAAGCGATTCATGCAGAATCAATACATAGCTTTGAGAATAGGTGAACAGGTATGCTAGAGCTCACGCAACGAGGAGTGAGAGTGAACCCAGTATGGGCCAGCGGAGAGGCGGGGGCCAGGGAGAACACTATTCTTATCCATCTTACAACCATACAAGGAAGTGAGAAGAGAGAGGTGAAGGGCGACAAGTGTCTATCGACAAGCTCTTGTTAATAGTAACAATCATCACGAAGCTCACTGGAAGAGGAGGAGAGTGAACAGTAGCGACCAGTGAGAGAGGCGGGGCCAGGAGCAGAACTCGATCCTGCATCCACACTGATGAGTACGTTCAGTATACACATACGTAACAGTGAGACCATGAGAGGATAGAAGTCACGAGGTGGAAGAGTGGGACAATAATCACACAAGCTGTCTTTTCATACTATGTAAATTACATTATTTCTAATTTTCATTTTGGTAGGTTTTGAGAAGTTTAGTAATATTAATGAATCTTAACTATGGCGCAGGCTGAAATTATTTCACAAACTGACGATACAAAGTTAGGCCAGTCACCTACTAATATGGGGTCTGGCTGGGGCAAAAGATGTGATGAGAGTTACAGGCTCGAATTAAGGGAATGAGAGATAATAATTTGACAATAGAATTTTTCTCCTCACCGGAGGAATGTTATCATTATATTCTGTAAGAAATCTGTGTTTTTCAGTGAGTGACTAATGTTGTTCAGGTACGACTGTATTTGTTCCATGAGAGTCGAATGCATGATTTGTCAGGAGTGACTCATGTTTGTTCAGGAGAGTCGATGATATTTGATCCAGAGAGACGCATGTTGTTCGATGTATCGCTGTAAGTGTATAGTTCCAGTTAGTCGGCTTATGTTTGTTCTGGGGTCGCTGCATTTTGTCAGTGAATCAGGTGTAGTTTGTCAGGTGAAGTCGGTGTATGTTTCGATTCCAGTGAGTCGGACTGTATGTTTGTTCGGTGAGTCGGCTGTATGATTTTTTCAGTGAGTCGAGCTGTCATGTTTGTTCTGGTGAGATCGGCTGTTGTTTGTTCCAGGTGAGTCGGACTGTTTGTTCCAGGTGAGTCGCTGTATGTTTGTTCCAGGTGAGTCGACTGTATGTTTGTTCCAGGTGAGTCGACTGTATGTTTGTTCCAGGTGAGTCGACTGTATGTTTGTTCCAGGTGAGTCGACTGTATGTTTGTTCCAGGTGAGTCGACTGTATGTTTGTTCCAGGTGAGTCGACTGTATGTTTGTTCCAGGTGAGTCGACTGTATGTTTGTTCCAGGTGAGTCGACTGTATGTTTGTTCCAGGTGAGTCGACTGTATGTTTGTTCCAGGTGAGTCGACTGTATGTTTGTTCCAGGTGAGTCGACTGTATGTTTGTTCCAGGTGAGTCGACTGTATGTTTGTTCCAGGTGAGTCGACTGTATGTTTGTTCCAGACGAGTCGACTGTATGTTTGTTCCAGGTGAGTCGGCTGTATGTTTGTTCCAGGTGAGTCGGCTGTATGTTTGTTCCAGGTGAGTCGGCTGTATGTTTGTTCCAGGTGAGTCGGCTGTATGTTTGTTCCAGGAGTCGGCTGTATATTTGTTCCAGGATGAGTCTGCTGTATGTTTGTTCCAGAGAAGTCGGCTTGTATGTTTGTTCCAGAGTTGTAGTGCGGCTGTATGTTTGTTCCAGGAGAGTCGGCTTGTATGTTTGTTCCAGTGATCGCTGTATGTTTGTTCCAGAGATCTCTGTATGTTTGTTCCGCGAATCTCTGTATGTTTGTTCCAGTGACGAACTGTATGTTTGTTCCAGGTGAGTCGACTGTATGTTTGTTCCAGGAGAATCTGACTGTATGTTTGTTCCAGGTGAGTCGCTGTATGTTTGTTCCAGAGAGTCGCTGTATGTTTGTTCCAGACGATGTATGTTTTCCAGGATCTCTGTATGTTTGTTCCAGGGAAGTCGCTGTATGTTTGTTCCAGTGAGCGGACTCTGTATGTTTGTTCCGAGTCGTTGATGTTTGTTCCAGGAATCCTGTATGTTTGTTCCAGTGAGTCGGCTGTATGTTTGTTCCAGGTGAGTCGGCTGTATGTTTGTTCCAGGTGAGTCGGCTGTATGTTTGTTCCAGGTGAGTCGACTGTATGTTTGTTCCAGGTGAGTCGACTGTATGTTTGTTCCAAGTCGACTGTATGTTTGTTCCAGGATTCTGTAGTTGTTCCAGCGAGTCGACTGTATGTTTGTTCCAGGTGAGTCGACTGTATGTTTGTTCCAAACGAATCTCTTGTATGTTTGTTCCAGACGAATCTCTTGTGTGTACGTTCCAGACGAGTTCATTCTATTTTTGTTCCGTGTCCATTTTATGTTCGTTGCATGTTTATTGCATGTTTGCTTGAGAGAAAGCAATTGCATGTATTGTTCCACACAAGTTCATTGTATGTTTGTTCCATACGAGTTCATTGTATGTGTTTCAGGTGAGTCTTCCTACCTGGAGTCTACCTGGAGAGTATTCCGGGGATCAACGCCCCCGCGGCCTGGTCCATGACAAGGTCTCCGCTGGATCAGGGCCTGATCAACTAGGCTGTTACTGCTGGCCGCACGTAGTCCAACCTACGAACCACAGCCCGGCTGATACGGCACTGACTTTTGGTATCTGTCCAGCTCCCTCTTGAAGACCACCATGGATCTAATATTAATTTCCCTTATGCCTGGTGTGAGGCTGTTGAACAGTCTTGGGCCCCAGACACTTATTGTGTTTTCCTTTAGTGTACTTATGGCGGTCCTACTTTTCATTGGGGGTATGTTGTACCGCCTGCCAAGTTTTTTGCTGTCATAGGGAGTAATTTCTATGTGCAGTTTAGGAACCAGTCCGTCTAGGATTTTTCAGAAGTAGATTGTGATGTATTTCTCACCTGCGCTCTAGTGAGTACAAGTCAAGTGCTTCCAGGCGTTCCCAGTAGTTAAGGTGTTTGATGGAACTTATATATGCAGTGAAAGTTCACTGTGCACTCTAGTTCTGCAATTTCACCTGCTTTGAATGGAGATGTTAATGTTCAGCAATATTCCAGCTTGGAGACAACAAGTAATTTAAAAAGGATCGTCAATGGCCTGACATCTCTTGATTCGAACTTTCTCATTATCCATCCTATCATTTTCCTCGCAGATACGATAGTGGCATTGTTGTGAGCCTTGAAGGCGAGATCCTCAGAGCATTACCACTCCCAGGTCCTTCACATTACTTTTCCGTTCTATTGTGTGATTAGAGTTTGTAGTATACTCAATTCTAGTTATTATCTCCTCCAGTTTTCCATTATGTAGTTGTTAGAATTTGTCTTCATTAAACATCATATTGTTCTCCGTTGCCCACTGGAAAACTTGTTTTATGTCTTCTTGGAAATTAACCGTGTCCTCACTGGATGACAGTCTCATGCAGATCCTATTATTGTCTACAAAGGGTGACACGGCGCTATGGGTTACATCTCTATGTCTGATATGAGGATGAGGAACAGGATGGGGGGCGAGTACTGTGCCTTGTGGAACAGAGCTTTTGTATGTCTTTTCCGGAAGGGTTTACTGCAGTTTTGTTCCAGACGAGTAAGTATAACACAAGGAAGGGGATGGATTGTTCCATTAATTTACAACATCACCACAAGCATCATCCTCACTCCTCTTCCCTTTATCATTTCACCACCACCACCATCCTTCTTTCTCCTCACCGCCTCCACACACTATCTCCATCACATCCACCATCTTCCTCACCACATCCCTCACACCATCAGGGCTTTCCGGGTGGAAAGGTCTGCCACGGCTGCCATAAAAATGTCGACTATGCTGCTGTCGACTTTACTGTTATGACTCTTATACGTCTTCGCCTTCCATCCCCTCACTCACCCTTGGCATTCACCTGTGTCACTCATTCCCCCGCTCTCACCCGCAGCATCCACCTGTTTCACTCTCCCTTCGCTCATCCGTGTCAGTCACTCCTCCGTTTTCATTTCGTCTAAAGAACTAATCCAAAATCCTCCATTTCCCTTGTAAAATACCTGGTCCCAGCGTGGTACCTGTCGCATGTATAATACCCGGCCTTTCTATGGTCCGTGGTGCTTCAATGGTTATTTGTTCTTCTATAGTTCATAGCTCTTCTGTGGACTGTGGCTTGTAATGTACATCTGTACAGTATTAATATTTATTGAACGTGTGACATATTTCATTGTAATTAGAGACAATAACAATAACGCAATTCTTCAGTAACTCAATATTTTACGATGTATATTGCATACAATTGTCTATTAATGATAAAATTTTAAGGAGTGATAACCTTCCCGCCTGAGCACCAATACACTGACTTGCACAATTCCTTCACAAAAACCACAGGCCCTGCTAGAACAGCAGATAAGAAAACATTCCATATGACCCTTCTATGATCCGTGACTTTTCTATGACCTACTGCTCTTCTATGGTCCATAACCCTTCTATGTCTGTCGTTTTCGGAAGAAAGTATTTTAAACACCATTTAAATCAAGGGCGTCTACAGAAACTGCAATAACATTAGCTGCAATACGCCAAGATGTTTATAATGCACTTGAGTACTGAACGTATTGTTTTCATTGTGTTTCCTTTAGTGTGTAGCTAACTCCACAGTCCATTAAGGTAATCTCAATAATTGCATATTGTGAAAACACAACACACTGGACGTATATATCAATGAGTATATATTCCTATCGTATTTGCACCAGAATGTATATCTAAGTTGATGAATACAACATGTAAAGCATCTCTTATCTTTATTAGGTGACACCCTGCTTCCCTGAAGCTTTTTTTTTTTCATTTTAATAGTGACATAAGAATGGAGCCGTTTATACCGGACTCCATGCAATAAGTGGGCGATACATCAGTAGTGTACACGTTCAAATGTGAGCGGATTTCAGTAGTGGCAGTAGGTCAGGCCCATATGGATGGTCAGAGATTTAGCAATCGAGTTATCGAATTTAGTATTTTCTGTTACCAAGATTACATTGTCTTTCTGTGTCAGGCAAATTGCCACACCCAGGTGCTGCCCATGTATCCTTTTCATTACCTTATCGGTGGTACACAACATTGATCTAAAAATACTTGTCTGACACAGCTATTTCATGGAATATTTATTCAGGTACATGCTTGCCTGCGACACACTCGTGTGTATGTTTTCCCCGTGGCACACACGTGTGCATGCTAGCCATTCCCACGAGCCCACTAGGGCGGGGAAGGTGCCGGAGTCAGAGCTTGCTACAACCAGCCGCTCACAAGACTACCATTCCCACGAGCCCCCGTGGGGAGGGGAAGATGGCAGACCAGAGGTCTAGCTTCTCCCTACGAGCCCCGTGAGGGTGGGGAATGGGGATAGGCCTGGGACAGTTGGTCCCAGAGGATGAGGAGGTACTTGTACCTCCTCCCATGGCAGACATAGGTATCAGACACTCCCATGACAGGGAGCCAAGGCCTGGCCACCATCTGGAAAAGACCTGGGCCGGGAGAGTACCGGCGAATCAAGAAGAAGATGCATGCTAGCCACTGATGCACTCTCATAGTGCAGTGTGCGAGATTTCTTTTTCAGTGTCAGTGATTAACACTGTGTTGAGTATACTGGTGACTCAGCTGGGTTCTGCAGTATTTTGAAAGTTGCAAACTTGTCATTACTATCAACTGTGGACTTTGTTACTTGTGTTAGTGTTGCAAAAACTGGATGGTCTCTTTCTGGAATTTGTAATATCTCATGGATAACTCAGGCCTTGTCAAGTTTAATCTTAACCCGTGTTGTAGTATAAGTACTGAGTTGGACTGTTGGTGGTGTAGCACAAGGCTACACCACCAGTTATTCTAGTCCTATGTTTGAACTTTTTTCTGCTAGCGCTTGAGTTACTATTGTCCAAGCTTGATTTTAGGCGTAGCTTTTTCATGTGATAACTGACTGCCAAGGATGTACGTAGTCCGACATTTATTAACTGTTGAACTTCACTGTGTGGTCTAAGGCAAGATAAGAGCTCTTAATCTGTAAACGGCACCAGAGAGTTGCTCCCTTTACGGCCACTAAAAAAGTTATATCTGGGTTCAGAGTAATGAACTTGAGGAAATCCTAAACCACGAATGTAAAAAGCAGCCGAAACTAAGTTTTCAAAGTTGATATTAAAACCTCAGAAAAATTTCAAATATGTAAAGAAAAACTAACATTTTTTTTTAACATTTAAATAATCTGTATCGGAAATTGACAAGAGTAATGGTGCCCTTTATCTGCTCGAATTTTTTTTCCGGCACTGAATGTCATCTCAATAGTCTCTACAGAAACCAGAAGAGCTACAGAGTTAATGTGAAAGTAATTCTTCTAATGTAATCGTCCTTCAGGGTTTCCAGGAACCAAAGGTCTCTCGCCCTCATAATCGTTCTTTAAGGTTTCCAGAAACCAAAGGTATCTTGATATCATAATCGATCTTTAAGATATCCGCAAATCTCCAATAACGGCGAGAGTAATCGCTCTAGCCCATCTCCAGGTGAAGAGAAAATATCACAAGAGTAAACACAGAGAGGAGTGTTTGCGAGAATAATAGTAATGCGGCAACGGTAAGCAAAAACGACCAAAGATTTTCGGGCGAGTGGATGGGGGGGGGGGGGGGGGGCTGGCTTAAAGAGAAACATTATCCCATTGAGGGCGCTGGCGTGGCAGCGCTGAGATATTAGCAAATGTGTTATCATCGCTGTCTTACGGCTAAAACATTTTGTGTCTTGGTACACCACTACCGCTTGTAGCGCCAGCACGGCAGCGATTCCTTCCATGCCCTTACATAGCACTAACGGGGTAATCAGATGAAGACATATTCAGACCTCTAATACCATTTAGGGGCTCTGGTGGCCTGGTGGTTAACGCTCTCGCTTCACACGGTGAGGGCCTGGGTTCGATTCCCAGCCAGAGTAGAAACATTGGACGTGTTTCTTTCCACCTGTTGTCTATGTTCCCCATCAGTAAAATGGGTACCTGGGTGTTAGTCGACTGGTGTGGGTCGCATCCTGGGACACTGACCTAAGGAGGCCTGGTCACAGACCGGGCCGCGGGGGCGTTGACCCCCGGAACTCTCTCCAGATAAACCATTTGTGCTCAGAGCCAACGAAGGAGTTACAGGCCTCAGAAAAATAGGAAATAGGGAGATCTATACATTATGTACAATGCGAATATGTATATATAGTGCCGAATAGGTAAAACTGGTTAATTAGCAAGAACTCGTTTAAAATTAGTCCTTTCTAAAATTTTCTCTTATACGTTTAAAGATTTGATTTTTCATTTATGTTGATTTAAAAATTAATAATTTTGTACCAAAGGAACCTTAGAAAACTTACTTTATTATAACAAGCGCAATTTAATTTAGCCTAATCCAACTAAATCTATTTTAGAAAAGTTTACAATAATTTAATAATAAACACAATGAAATGTATTTTTTTAGTTAGGTTCAGAAATTTTTTTTGCAAAATTATTGCAAACACAAATTTTCGCTTGCCTTATTCGGCAAGTAAACCGTTTCTATGTAAAGCAAAATCGCAAGTTTTACCTATTCGGCAAGACATACGCATTATCTCTAGGGCACCACAATGTTGAGAGCACCACGACCTTCAGACCCGTATTAAAACGAGAGAAATGGCGTTAGCCTTAATTAAAAAGCACGATTAAAATTTCAAAGAACGATGACACCATCGTCAAACAAGAACAAAGACAATGATTTCAAACAGGGAAAACGACAAGCTCAAACGAGCAGCATGAAGACTACGTCAAGAAGACCCTCAAGTGCTCAAACAAGCATACAGATAAAAGCAACCTCAAACAAGCGTACAGAGCACCTCAAGAAGAACCTCAAGCGAGCATAAAGACAGTTTCAAGAACAACCTCAGACAATATCAACAACCTCAAACAAGCATTGCCAGAAAAGTGGCAACAGCCTCAAACAAGAACAACGACAACAGCCTCAAACAAGAACAACGACAACAGCCTCAAACAAGAACAACGACAACAGCCTCAAACAAGAACAACGACAACAGCCTCAGACAAGATCAACGACAACAGCCTCAAACAAGATCAACAACAACAGCCTCAACAAGATCAACAACAACAGCCTCAAACAAGATCAACGTCAACAGCCTCAAACAAGATCAACGACAACAGCCTCAGACAAGATCAACGACAACAGCCTCAAACAAGATCAACGACAACAACCTCAAACGAGATCAACGACAACAGCCTCAAACAAGATCAACGACAACAGCCTCAAACGAGATCAACGACAACAGCCTCAGACAAGATCAACGACAACAGCCTCAGACAAGATCAACGACAACAACCTCAGACAAGATCAACGACAACAGCCTCAAACAAGATCAACGACAACAACCTCAAACAAGATCAACGACAACAGCCTCAAACAAGATCAACGACAACAGCCTCAAACAAGATCAACGACAACAGCCTCAAACAAGATCAACGACAACAGCCTCAAACAAGATCAACGACAACAACCTCAAACAAAAACAACGACAAAAGCCTCAAACAAGATCAACGACAACAGCCTCAAACAAAAACAACGACAACAGCTTCAAACAAAAACAACGACAACAGCCTTCAAACAAGAACAACGACAACAGCCTCAAACAAGAACAACGACAACAGCCTCAAACAAGAACAACGACAACAGCCTCAAACAAGATCAACGACAACAGCCTCAGACAAGAACAACAACAGCCTCAGACAAGAACAACAACAGCTTCAAACAAAAACAACGACAACAGCCTCAAACAAGACAATTAGATCAGGAGATGAACTTATGGGACTCGTTTCAGGCTACAAACACACAAAAAGGCAACAAACAACTACATAAAAAGAAAAAAAAATTGAATGGAGTGCACAAAGGGTGAGAAAAATACATTAGGAATAACAATAGACAGATAGCCCGTAACAAAAGCGCGGCTCAACAATGACACCTTGAACAATGGACCACAGGCAAAGAACACTCCTGAACAATGGTGTATTACAATGTTAACTCGGCTGATATATATCAGATACACGCACGCATACTAACGCACGCACGCACGCGCACACACACAATAACAGAGCTAAGGTTGACACACTGGCTGATGTGGCCAGAAGGGCTCATGTGAGCAGGGAAAAGCTGCTGATTGTGGGTGACTTCTATCACAAAGAAAATTGACTGGGAGAACCTGGAGCCATATGGGGGCCCAGAAACGTGGAGGGCTAAGATGATGGAGGTGGTACTGGAAAACCTCATGTACCAACACGTAAGGGATACTACCAGAGAGAGGACAAACCAGCAAGACTGGACCTAGTATTCACCTTAAGTAGTGCAAATATTGAGGACATCACACATGAAAGACCCCTCGGGGCCAGTGACCACCTGGTTCTGAGTTTCGAATACATAGTAGAGTTACAAGTGGAGAGGGAAGCAGGAAGGGCAGGATGAATGAAGCCAAGCTACAAGAGAGGGGACTAAAGAGGCATGGAGAATTTCCTGCACGGGGTTTAGTAAAACAGAGAACTGGCAGGGAAGTCAGCAAATGAGACGAGTAATAATGAGAGTATCAAAAAATATAGGTAACGAGAGATTAGTTATCACTAAATTAGAAGGAAGGAGTATAGAAAAAGTAAATGTATCCAGATACTATTTGGGAGTCGACTGTCAGCAGATGGTTCTGTGAGAGATGAAGTGAGCTATAGAAGTTGTGGAGAAAAAAACGTTGGGTGGTGCACTGAGACATCTGTGGAGACGAAGAACTTTATCCATGGCGGCTAAAAGGAGAATGTACCAGATAACAGTAGTACCAACACTTGTATGTGTGTGATGTATGGGTTTTGAACGTGGCAGCGAGGAGAAACTAAAGGCAGATGATGATGTGTTTCAAGGCAAAGTGTGGTGTGGATATTATGCAGATAATTCGAAGCTTTAGCACTGAGAGAAACTGGAAAAATATAAGGCGACTAGGAGGGCCGATAAATCTGGGGTGGATGGATAGAGAGAAAAGGGTCATTCTAAGCGAGGTTGGATGGAGAAGGTAAAAGGGGATTCGAGTGCTAGATAGAGGTTTGGACAGTCTACATGCTTGTGCGAGCATGATATGAGTGAGAAGAGGCAAGCGGTTTATACGACTTGACGTACTATTGGAGTGCGAGCAAAGTGATATTTATAAAGGAATTCGGGAAACCGGTTAGCCGGACTTGTGTCCTGGAGGTGGGAGGTACAGCGCCTGCACTCTGAGGGCCTTGGTGTGGATCATTTTGCTCAGGACAGGGAGGCTCAGTCCTTACTCCAGTCATGGCTTGACAAAAATGTTACTATCGCAGCCAGGCTTCCCGAGCATCTACAGAGGAGCGTTAGAATAAACAACAATCAGCAAGGAACTGAGGCACATTACCTTAGCACACGACGCGACAAACCCCTGGGAAATATTCTCGTTTGAGCTTTAATACAAGTAAAGAAGTACACACGAAAGAGGAATATCAATACATCATATCCCCCTAATTCGTAATTCAATGCTCTCAGCTTCAGTTCACACGAAAATGTATTAAAAGTTACAGTTCTTTCATATAACTATTTCTAACTACTCTAGAAAATGTTGAAGACACTTTATATTACCTACCCGTCCAGAAGAGGCCAAAATGCAGTTTAAAGTAAATTTCCAAACTATGTATTTTTTTTATGAAATTATCGTATACAATTCTATTTAACCAATATTCGCTGATCTATAAGCTTGTTGACGTTTTGACAAACTACACGTGAAGAAAATTCTGAAGAACTAGGTCACAATTCTACAACGTCTCTCCAAAACGTTAGTGAGTGAGTGAGTGAGTGAGTGAGTGAGTGAGTGTGTGTGTGTGTGTGTGTGTGTGTGTGTGTGTGTGTGTGTGTGTGTGTGTGTACACTCCGCACCAACTTGTCGTACTAAACACGCCACTCTTCCAAACTGGGTTAAAACTCAGTTGTCCAGAAAAAATCACCATTACGTATTCTGGCGAGGTCTCCAGCAAGAGTTAGCCCGGCCAGCCGGGGACCTGGCGAGGCTGAGAGCCATTTCAATGGATTACATTATTCCCTTATGCTACCGCCAGGTGCTCAGTGTTGGTAGTAGACGGCACTGTAGTAATGTTGCATACCGAGTAACTAAGGTCAGTGTTCGTAGGACGATATTCAATATCTTATATGGGATAAATGTGTTGGATTTTGGCAGTTTACTATCGGTATGCACACATGCAGTCTTATGCACGCACAAACAAAAGCGCACGCAAGCACGCACAGTGGCATTTGCAAAATTAGCAAACCTCAAAATAGCATTCAGGAACTTGTAGAAAGAATCATTCAGAACCTTATACACGACATATGTTAAACTAGTCACTGAGTACGAGGCCCCAGCATGGATCCCACACCTGGTTAAGATGAATGGTTCAGAGAACCGACATGTTGATAAATTAGACATGTGCAACTCTTGGGTATCTTTATTGAGGAAACGTTTCGCCACACAGTGGCTTCATCAGTCCATACATAGGAGAAACTTGAAGAACAGGAGGAGAATGAGGTAATCAGTCCCTCAACCTTGAGTCGATGTGTTCAGTCCATCAATCTTGAGTATAATACGGCAGATGAGCGGAAAAGCAGCTTACCATTCATCTACAAACCTGTCAGACACTGCAACTTCTTGGGATCTTAATACTTAGGAATTCTTCGCTTGCCTAATTCTTGGGCACAACCTACTTCCACATTGAACAAATGTGACACCACCTATGACTGCTGCACCTCTCCTGCCATACGGTTTATAAGCTGCTTCTCCGCTCATCTGCCGTATTCTACTCAAGATTGATGGACTGAACACATCGACTCAAGGTTGAGGGACTGATTACCTCATTCTCCTCCTGTTCTTCAAGTTTCTCCTATGTATGGACTGATGAAGCCACTGTGTGGCGAAACGTTTCCTCAATAAAGATACCCAAGAGTTGCACATGTGTATAATTTATCAACCTGGTTAAGCACGTGAGGAAACTGGATAAGATTCAAAGGTTTGCAAAGAGGTTAATACCAGAACTGAGAGGAGAGGCTGAAGGAAGTGAAGATAACGACCTTTAGAGGAGAGAAGGACAACGGGGATATGATTGCTACGTAACCATCCAGCAGCAGCAGAACAGCAGTGGAGGTAGTAGTAAGTAATAATAGTGGCGGTGGTAAAGCAAGTGGAAGAAGTAATAGTCGAGAGGAGCAGCAGTGGTGGAAGAAATAGTAACAGTGGTAGAAGTGGTAGTGTAAAAGAAAAAGAGAAGTACTGCAGGAGAGCAACTGGCTCACGGGACAACTGGTTCACGGGACAACTGGCTCACGGGACAACTGGCTCACGGGACAACTGGTTCACGGGACAACTGGCTCACGGGACAACTGGCTCACGGGACAACTGGCTCACGAGACAACTGGCTCACGAGACAACTGGCTCACGAGACAACTGGCTCACGAGACAACTGGCTCACGAGACAACTGGCTCACGAGACAACTGGCTCACGAGACAACTGGCTCACGAGACAACTGGCTCATGGGCGTTGGACAAAATACCCAAGGGACAACCCCCGCCTCCCCCCTCCCCAGTCAGAAGACAGGAAAGGTAAAGAAAATACATTTATTACTACGTCGTCGTTGTTGTCGTCGTTGTTGTCGTTGTCGTTGTTGTCGTTGTCGTTGTCGTTGCTGTTGTTGTTGTTGTTGCTGTTGTTGTTGTTGTTGCTGTTGTTGTTGTTGTTGCTGTTGTTTGTTGTTGTTGTTGTTCCTGTTGTTGTTCCTGTTGTTGTTCCTGTTGTTGTTGCTGTTGTTGCTGCTGTTGTTGCTGTTGTTGCTGTTGTTGCTGTTGCTGCTGCTGCTGCTGTCGCTGCTGCTGCTGTTGCTGCTGTTGCTGCTGCTGCTGCTGCTGCTGCTGTTCTGCTGCTGCTGCTGCTGCTGCTGCTGCTGCTGCTGTTGTTCCTCCTCCTCCTCCTCCTCTTGCTCCCTTTCCCCACCGTCTCTCTTCTGGCCATCTCTGCCTTTATCTCGTTCAGTCGTGATTTGACAATGGTCCAAGACTGTCAGAAACTTCATCCCAGTGTTCCTCTCCTGAATGCGGGTTTTCGGGTAGTTGTTCCAGCGACGTGTATTCTTCTTGGATCAAGGAATACCTAACCAGCAAAACACAGACGGTGATTGTAAGCACAGACGCTTCAGGAAGGATAAATGTATTAAGTGGGGGACGGTGTTCCCAAGGATGAGTGCTAGAGATATTATAATTTTTAAATAAATGTAAATGACCTGCCAACGAGGATTGAATCGTATGTATCATTGTTTGCTGATGATGCAAAGGTAATGAGAAAAATGTAAACGGAAGAGGATAAACATAAGATACAGGAAAACAAAAAAACATGCAAATGTGGTTAAATAAGTAGGACAGAGAAGACAGGAGACAGAATACAAATGAGAGGCGAGAAACTAAAAATATCATTGGATTGGGAAGATATTAAATTCAAATTAAATTAATCATACAGACTCTAGGAGATTTAAAGGAACCAAAAGACAATGAAATCGAAATAAATCGAAAATACGTATTCTCTTATGGAAAATCAAGGACAAAAACCACATTCAGTACGGTGCCTATGATCAAAAACCTACAATGACCATTGCAAATGTGTGATATACATAGATCTCATTATGACTATCATGTGAGCCGTTATAAGGACTATGGGTTGACAATGCGAATGAATTCTTCATGAACGAGCCTCAAAATTTTGCCAATATCTCCAAAAATTTCCAACATAGCCCTAACCACACCGGACTTCGAAAAAGTCATTTATAACATGCAAGTGCTCCCTACACCTGGACCAGACTCCTGGAACTTTATGTTCATCAATAACTCTAGAAGCCCTTATCACGTGCTTTAAATATTCATGGGAGAGGGAGTCTAGAGGCGCCTTTCCACAAAGGTGGCAGCAAAGCAACGGTATCTTTGCTGTTGCTTTTCTGTCACGGATGTCACTGACGTCTATCATCAAAATCTTCAAAAATGTTTTAGAAAACAACTTCGCTAACAACGTGTATTCACAACCGCAAAAACCCAGGAAAAAAGTGGAAAATTGGGCAGATTAACCTTTCTATAAAACAGAATGCATAGAGATATATTAAAGTCAGAGGCTGCCACAGTGAAAAGTTCTTTTCCTCGCCCTCATCCTTTTCCTCGTCCCCATATCCGACACAGAGAACAACTTAAAACCTAACAACGAAACTAGAATTTTAATTAGAGTGACATTTTGGACAATGCAATCTCCAAGGAACTGTTTAAAAGGAGAGGCATATTATTGACGTATTTATGGGGAAGAGATAAACCAAAGAGGGTGATACAGCGACTGGTCTCCGAGAGGCACAGCAACAAGGAGGAATGGATAGACACAGAAGAGTCATAGAGTCGTTAGGAAGTCATTTTTAATTTTTAGTATCAGGGTGGAAAGAGAGATATGGGCGAAGAATTGATTTAGGCAAATCCCATGCACAGCTTCAACAATAGTTACGACTGAGCTAAAGAGCCCAGTAAATTGATTTTAAGAGAACCAGAAGCTGAGACTGTACCTCCAATAAGATAATTCAGTGAGGAAAAACACACACACAATTCTGTATATGGGCGTTGCTGGTCGAGAGGTCGTTGACCGACGCTGTTTAACTTTACTGTAAAATTTAAGTCTCAGACCGAGCCAAAATGTGCTGGGCAGTCGCCAACTCGAGTTATACCAGCGAGGCGATACACAATCCAGGCCTCGGACCATCCCTGTGTAACTTCATTTCTGAGAGAACATCTCCAACACTCAGGAGAACAGTAAGCCAGACAAGATCAATAAAAGAAAAAGCCAAGGAAGCAGTCTAGCAGGCAGGCAGATGAGAAAGTGACAAAAACTAGAGTTCGCATTTAAAAGATTGAGCCTGGAACCATGGTTAGATCACTGCAGCCACGAATAGGTGAACACAACCAGATGAGCACACCTAGGTCGATACAAACGGACGAGCGTCGCCGAAATATACCAGGGTTAAAAATATGCTTTCCCTAATATTTTCACAATGATATTGTAGTTGAGGAGTGGTGGAGGTAGTGGGGGGTGTGGGGGGGGAGTGGGGGGTGTGGGGGAGTGGGGGGGGGGGGGGAGGGGGGGGGTGGGGGGGGTGGGGGGGGGTAGGGGGTAGGGGTAGGGGGGGGGGGTGGGGGGGGAGGGTGGGGGGGGTTGGGGGGGGGTAGTGGGGGGTAGTGGGGGGTAGTGGGGGGTGTAGGGGGGTAGTGGGGGGGTAGTGGGGGGTAGTGGGGGGGGTAGTGGGGGGTAGTGGGGGATAGTGGGGGGGGTAGTGGGGGGTGTGGGGGGTGGGGGGTAGTGGGGGGGGTGGGGGGGGGGGGTAGTGGGGGGGTAGTGGGGGGGTAGTGGGGGGGATTAGTGGGGGGTAGTGGGGGGTAGTGGGGGGGGGTAGTGGGGGGGGTGGTAGTGGGGGGGGGTAGTGGGGGGGTAGTGGGGTAGTGGGGGGGGGTTAGTGGGGGGTAGTGGGGGTGGTGGGGGGGGGGGTAGTGGGGGGTGGGTGGATAGTGGGGGTAGTGGGGGGGTAGTGGGGGGGTAGTGGGGGGATAGTGGGGGGTAGTGGGGTTGGGGATTAGTGGGGGTAGTGGGGGGTAGTGGGGGGGTGTGGGTGGGTAGTGGGGGGGGTATTGGGGGGGTAGTGGAGGAGGAGTTGTGGTTGAAGAGTGGTGGTGGTGGAGCAGTTCAGACTGAACCAGTTACCCTGACAGGTGATCTTCAGAAAAGTGGACAATAAATCAAGGAAGAGATTCCTCTTTTTTCGCACTTTCGCGTTGTTATAAGCGTGCTAAAGCAGCTGTATCCTAGCCGAGAGAGAGAATTGACAACTAAGGAGAGAGAGAGGAGGTGGAAGAGGAATGAGCTTATAGAGATGGAGAATGGGTAATAGGGTAAGGGAAAGTGCTTGGATATTTGACCATTGGTGGGGGCGGGGAGTACAGCATACACTACTCATGAACCCACCTCTGAACTCAACTTCCAAAACCTCCCTCGTACCCCACCAAGCCTCTCACTCTTCATGGAAGAAATTGGCAGATAGAGACAAAGAGACAGAGATAAAAAGAATGAGACGAGGGTGAAACGGCCAAAGATCCGTTCCTGCTATGTTCTGAAAGATCTTAATAACTTGATCAAGCCAACTCCGTACAAAGAAGGTAAACATAATATACAAAAGAATGAAGCTACTGGAGAGGAAATTGGCAGGACATGAAGAACGGAAATATACAAAAAAGAAGACCCAGTGTTTACATGTTCTCTGCTGAAAACGAGGACATAAAAAAAAAAAAGGGTGGTTCGTCAGTAAGAAAAATATATACGATATGAAAGGCAGTGTTTTTAGGTTTCAACAAATACGAGGTATAAAAAAAATATATTAAAAATTTTTGATGTGAGATAGAGGGGGGAAAAAATCCACTCTGGCTTAGGAGAGGAAGGAAAAAAGGGGGTTATGAGAAGTGGTTTAGGAGAGAATAGGTATAAAAAAAAAAAAAGAGTTTGGACAGGGAAGGTTGAAGAGAGATGGAGTGATATAATGAACGAAAGAATGTTTCACACTCGTACTGCAAATGCTGGATTAATTTTTTGCCTCATCTCTTCACTTCTGTTAATAAGCATTTACCTTCTTCCCGCTACCCCGAGCTCACCGTCTCCCACCCCCTAATAAATGCCCCACACCCGGTACTCACCGTCCCCTCACCTCCTACTCATCGTCCTCCCAGTCTCTACTCACACTACAAGCACAAGTCTCTACTCCCCCTCCATGCTACAAACAGAACTGTATCCCCCATACAACACAACACAGACACTAGACTTTATCCCTCAACCACGCCACAGAGAACAGACTAATCCCCAGACCACGCCACAGACAATAGACTACCCTAACACCAAGCCACATCTCCCGGCCCCCTCTCCCTCATCTATATATATTTGCTGCCTTTCCTTCGGGTTTCTGTGTTACAAGTTAATGGTCCAAATCGGACCCAAACGTCGTCCTGTTAGGGTTCCCATACCACCGACACTAGACATTACTTCCCACACTACTCCAAACCACACCAGACACACCACACTTTACCTCATACACCATATTATACCAGAGACAAGGTTTTGAAGAATGAGACGCTTGTACATCAGTTAGGAATCTTAATCGAGGAAACGTTTCGCCAGCCAGTGGCTTCTTCGGTGAAATACAATGAAGAACGGTGGAAAAAGAAGAGGGTGTGGTAATCAGTCCCTTAGCCTGAAATCGATGTGCTCAGTCCATCAAGACAGACTGAGCACATCGATTCCAGGTTGAGGGACTGAGTATCACAACTTCCATTTTTTTCACCCTCTTCTCTGTATTGGACTGAAGAATCCACTGACTGGCGAAACTATTCCTCAATAAAGTTTTCCAAATTTTGCACAGTTGTCTTATTCTTCAACTTGTCGGTTTTCTTAAATCATTTAAGACAAGGTTTTTCCCTCCTCGCACTGTGCAACTCTGTGTTCATCATGTCTCTCTAACTCACTCCTTCACACCACGTTGTGTCCTCACACGAATGCTCTTGCTGTCTTCCAGCAACGTTATAGATACGAAGCAAGTGGTGGTACCCGTTCTATCGTGTCCTCACTGCTTGGTTTAAGATTAAACTTAATAGTTAAGGCCGCAGTTCACTTCTTTTATCATGAAACTGTGATTACCGTATACTCTTAGTGTATATAGAGTAAAGTATATACTCCACTCAGCCCAAATATACTGAGATATATACCTTTCCGCTCAGTGCATTTATACTGAAAGATATACGCCTGTGTATATATGTGGGAATGTACTGTAAAACCATAATAATAATATCGTTATTTACTACAAGTACATGTACAAGGTATACAGTCCTAGCTGACATCAATGACATACTACTATATAGAAAGCCGCTTGTTATGCTGAGTATTTCGGGCAAATTAGGTCAGTGTCCCAGGATGAGACCCACACCAGTCGACTAACACCCAGGTACCCATTTCACTGACGGGGAACGTAGACAACAGGTGCAAAGAAACACGCCCGATATTTCTACCCTGGCTGGGAATCGAACCCAGACCCTCACCGTGTGAAGCGAGAGCTTTAGCCACCAGGACACCAGGCGAATATTTCATTTCATCAGTACACGACCGCAGTCACTTTCTTCAAGCAGACTTGCAGCTCAGTGGAAGAGTCTGGCTTATAACTTTAAAGATCCGGGTTCGATCCGTGGGCGAGTCGAGACGCATGGCAGGTCTCAAACTTTCTGTTCACCTAGCAGTGAAGAGGCATTTGGTGTTTGTTGATTGTTCTTTGTCGCACCTAGGGTAAGAAGACCAAGACACCTCAACGGAAACTAAACCAAACTCCTTGACTTTCTTGAGATATCCTGGGCTAAAACTCCGAATTCTTCTTTGTTTCTTCTTCTTCTTTTTTCTTCTTCTTTTTCTTCTCTTTTATCATTCAACAAAAAATGCAGCAGGGTCTAACTAACTAGGGTTCGTCTGTGTGTGTGTGTGTGTCTGTGTCTGTGTGTGTTTGTGTCTGTGTGTCTGTCTCTCTCTCTCTCTCTCTCTCTCCTCTCTAAATCCTAGCCCCGTGTGGGTGTATAAAGCACCATTCTGCTCTACACAAAACACTCTGCTCGTCTTCTGTAGAACCTAAGTAGTCTAGAGTTCTCGCTGAATATTTTATACTAGTCTTTACACAGTGCTCGGTTGCTTCTGTGTCATGCCTGCCCAGTTCCACCTTCTCTTACTTTCGTTTAAATCGTGTTTTCTTCTGTCTCTCGGGCAATTGTCTAACCTGTCCTCGTTTCTCACGGTTCGTTTTCGTACAAGATTTTCAGCGTCAGTTTCTGAAAGACCCCAACAGTAAAAGAAAATATATACACTTTTCTTTATCTCAGGTTCAGATACATAACCATAAAAAATTATCCTTAGAATCAAGAACCCAAGGTAAAGGAATATATATTGTAAGGGATGGCAGCTCTGTCTTGACAAAGTAGAAATTTTCACGGTAATCATGTGGGCCCAGCAACATGTTCCTCTGTAACACCATCTGTTATCTATATTACCATCTGTTCCACTGTAGCACAGTGTTCTCTTGTAAAGCCTCCTTTTCATTTAGACGCCAACTGTCCTACGGTAGCACAGTTTCATTGCAGCACTAACTGTTCCACTGTAGCACTAACTGTTTCAGTGTAGCACTAACAGTTCTACCGTAGCACTAAGTGTTCCACTGTAGCACTAACTGTTCTACTATAGCATTAACTGTTCCACTGTAACAGTAACTGTTCGACTGTAGCATTACCTGTTTCACTGTAGCACTACCTGTTCCACTGTAGCACTACCTGTTCCACTGTAGCACTATCTGTTCCACTGTAGCACTACCTGTTCCACTGTAGCACTACCTGTTCCACTGTAGCACTACCTGTTCCACTGTAGCACTACCTGTTCCACTGTAGCACTACCTGTTCCACTATAGCACTACCTGTTCCACTGCATCACTACCTGTTCCACTGTATCACTGTTACACCGTATCACTACCTGTTCCACTGTAGCATCATTCCTTCCTCCAGTCTTCTCAGCCTCACCGACACTGTCCCTCCAGAGGCTCGAGAGGTCACCAGTCCCATAAATTCGTGTTAACTCCATGTTTACCTCCCCAGCCGGCCCCTGAGAGGAAGTTTTGTAAAGACCACATGAAGAAAGAGGGAGATGCATAGAGAGGCATGCTGAGAGAAGCTGAGATAGCAGCACAGCCTCCATAAAATTAAATCCTCTTCAAAGTGAACATAACTAAGATAACGCTGAGTTCAGTGAATGAGTGTCAGGGAAGCAGATAAGACTTCCCGACGCGCACACAAACACATACACATACACACACACACACACACACACACACACACACACACACACACACACACACACACACACACACACACACACACACACACAGACTCGACCCCTGCAACCACAAATAGGTGAGTACACACACACTTTGTTACAGTCACACGCATTGTTCCAGCCTCACGACCTCTCATTAAATATACAACAAAAATAAGAAAAAATATCTCTTCTCGAATTTCACCTGACCCAACGATGCTCTGCAAAATACACGAGACTCGGCAATACTAGCAGCTACAACCTTTATACTGCTGCAAGTCCATTTATATGACCAATTTCAAATATTTTATCTCTTAGGAAAATGACAAAGAAATATCTCGAGAGACGATGGTAGTTGATTCTTCAGGAAACAATGCAGGGTGTCTTGATACGGACCTTATTCAGATGATCATCTTTTTTGTGTTTAAGCATCGCTGGGCTACTCCAGCTGGGTTTTACACACAATTAAAAAACAAAAAAGAATTACTAAATGGTAGTGTATCCTGAAGACAATTTCTATATAAGAGATAGGAAAGCCATCCCAGAGCTATGCTAGACAGAAGCCACCTCTAACAGCCTTCAACAAGCTCACGGAAATATCTACACATCCTGGATGTCCTTTGAATTTCGCTGTGATTAGTTCATTATGTATCTTTGCCGTCGATTGATACATAATGAACTAATCACAGCAAAATTCAAGGGACATTCAGAATTTGTATTATTATTATTACAATCAAGGGGGATGTGGAAGGCATTCAGGCTTAATTCGGGGAACTGGAGCACAGATCCAATTCTCTAAATCAAGAGCCCCTCACCAACATCAAGTAACCTTCCTTGAGGGATCAGAATTTGTAGATATTTCTGCGAGCTTGCTGAAGGCTATGTTAGACACGATGATTATTAAAAAGCTGCACGTCACTTGCTTCAGTCATGACACAGAGGTGAAAAACAACTCCCTTTTTATACATATCTCTCGAGTTATTCACCTTAAGTTGCACCTTGAACAACATGGTAATGACTAAACCAGTAGGGGTCAAATTTCCTGGATCATGAGCTGTACTGCTGCCTCATGGCACCTCCATAGAAGGAAGAATTCTATGAAGATCTTACCCACATGTTGATGGTGTTGATGTCAATGATGGTGGTGCTAATGATGGTGGTGCTAATGATGGTGGTGGTGTTAATGATGGTTGTTAATGATGGTGATGGTGGTCATGGTGTCAATGATGGTTGTTAACGAGAATGATGGTGATGTCACTGATGGCTGTTAATGAGGGTGTTGGTGGCATTAATAATGGTGGTAGCAATGTTAATGATGCAAATGATGAATGGATATCATGATAACGACGATGGTGGTAATAATGATAACGTAATTGATGATAGTAATGATGATGAGAGCGGTGATGATGTTAATTAATGATACTTGATGTTATCATATATATGGTGATGGAAGTAGTTGCAGATGGTAGTAATGTTAATGAAGACTTTAATGATGACACTAGCTGTGATATCACCCATGATAATCTTTGTGATAACAGTAATAATGATAATACTAATGATGACGCTGGAGATAAAAGTAATGATGGTGATATAATTAAGACGATACATTATGCAAGGAAAATATATACTGGGGATATTATGTTGCAAAGAAATGTATACTGGGGTAGAATGTTGCAGGGAAATACACATTGGGGTATTATGTTGCAGGGAAATACTAGGGAATAATGCTATTGGGCAATACAGTACATGTAAATGTCCGCTATTGTACATGATTCGATTTTTGGAATTTAAAAATTATAAAAAAAATCATTACTAAAAAAAGAAATTTAATTTTGCTTACCATAAACAACATGCAATAGCATTCAATTTCTTTGAAAATTACCCGCTGAAAATTATTCATAGACCATGAATCATTCAGTGACAAAATTATCAACAAAGAGAATAATTTATCAGTGAGTAATGTTTTGTTTCAAATGAAAAGTATAAAGTTACCAATAACATTTTTATGGTGAAAGCAGGTGCCATGCAGCTCTTGCAAAATGTTAGGTAAACATGTCTGAACCGAGAAAGAGGAGAGTACAATGGTACCCAGAGTTTCGAACTGCTCCCAATTCGACCAATTATGTAAGTGTATTATTGTCAGTGCTTTTGTAACTATCTTTAGGGGTATGAAAAGGACTAATCTAATTTATATTATTCCTTATGGTTACAAATTCCTTCGGTAACGGCACTTTAACAGACTTCTGGAACGAAGAAAGTTCGAAACTCGGGGTACCACTGTATCTTCAGTTTCTTGGATCGTGACTACTTTTCTAGCACTAGTCACCACACTGAAACGACTTACAGCACTGACTAGGTTAGTGTGTCGGACGCTGCACAATCCAAGAAAGCTATCACCCAAAATCAAACTAGATCTTCCTCTAAGATACACCAGCGTCTATGGCTTGGAGGAGTCTCTAGTTATTACACAGAAACATTGTTGTTTTATCAAACTAACACAAACTTACACGACTCAAATCAACGTAAAGTTTAGAGAAAAACACAGGTTCTAAAAAGTGTTCTCCTGTTATCGCACAGAATCCAACGCTACCAGATTAATTAACTTTGTTAATAAACTGACAGATTTGCATCTGTACAGCTTAAGTTATCTGCATACAGTGCATCATCTATTAAAGATTTAAGCCGTTTAGAATATATGTCAAGTTATTTCAAAGAAAATACATTTTAATAAAAAAATTGCATCTAGACACACCAATAAATAATCTCATGCTTCTTCTGGCGATATATATTCGCGTTGAAATTTGATGCGGCCGAGAAGTGTCTTTCTTAACTTATCACATAAAAAAACAAAATTGGAATGGCTCTGGGAAACTGACAGAAAAAAAACTTGACCATCTTAATATTTCCAATAACCTTCCTCTTGTTGAAGACCACTAGTGCTGAAAATATTAACCACATTAACTGAGGTATTCTTAAGTTACAAATGAAAACTTGGAAGAAGTGATCACTATGTACTTGAGTATATAACAGATTCTCTCTCTCTCTCGCTACACAAACACACACACATACATACACACACACACACAGGAGCTCGGACTCGACCCCCGCAACCTCAACTAGGTGAGTACATGCATGCATGCATACATACATACATACATACATACACATACATACTTCTTTCAACGCACCAGCCGTATCCCGCCGAGGCGGGGTGGCCCAAAAAGAAAAAACGAAAGTTTCTCTTTTTGCATTTAGTAATATATATACAAAAGAAGGGTTAACTGGCCCCTTGTTCCTGTCATTTTAGTCGCCTCTTACGACACGCATGGCTTACGGAGGAAGAATTCTGTTCCACTTTCCCATGGAGTGTGTGTGTGTATATATATATATATATATATATATATATATAATATATATATATATATATATATATATATATTATAAATAATATATATATATAAATTTTCTCTTATACGTTGAAAGATATATATTTTTCATTTATGTTAATGTAAAAATTAATAATTTTTTACACAAAAAAAAAATAGAAAACTTACCTAACCTTATTATAACAAGCGCAATTTAATTTAGGCTAATTCAACTAAATATATTTTAGGTAAGTTTACAATAATTTAATAATAAACAAAAAACAATATTTTTTTCGTTAGTTTCAGAATGACTTACGAAATTATTGCATACACAAATTTTAGCTTGCCTTATTCGGCAAGAAGAGCGTTGCTATTCCAAAATCGCCAATTTTAGCTATTCGACACGACAGCTTTATACGACTCGTATGATTTTAGCGCTTCCCCAAGAATATGATCGGTAATTAAGATAGAATTCCACACAAATTGTTAGCTAAAAGAACACAGGTGCAGCTAATGGGACATTTTACTGTAACAACGTTTCGCTCTCCAGGAGCTTTGTCAAGCTGTTACGTGGCAACGTTACGCTCCAGGAGAGCGTAACGTTGCCTCAGTAAAATGTCCCATTAGTCGCACGTGTATCGTTCAACACTGTTTGAACATTTTGGAGGGTTAGAGGCCATTTATTTTGTCTGCAACATTTAATTGTGTAATTTCGTCTCCTATACAAAACATTCTGGTGACTGAGAAAACTTCATTCACATTCTACTTTAGCGGAAATATATTTCAACTGTTGTCGCTGCCATGTGATTTTCCTCGTGGTTACCAGAATTATAGAATGACACACTAGGTTTTTTTTCTACAAGAATATATCTCGTGGTTATAGAATGGCGTTCTAGACTTCAATAACACTGTAAATATTAGATCATAATGGCGTACTGAAGGTAACAGCCAGGAAAAGATAGATGATGTTTTTACTGGGGCAAATTTTTGTTTACTTGGAGATACATAAATAGATTTTGAGAAAGACGAGTGAAATTGTGTTGGTTCCAGGAAAAGTACCACGGAAGAACACACAGTAATATTTGCAGGTGTTTCTATTTGTGTGTGTACACTCATCTATTTGTGGTTGTAGGGATCGATTCACAGTTCCTGGCCCCCGAGTCACAGCTCCTGTGTGTGTGTGTGTGTGTGTGTGTGTGTGTGTGTGTGTGTGTGTGTGTGTGTGTGTGTGTGTGCGTATTGTGTGGGGAAAAGTTAATCAGATAGGAATAGTGAAAGTATGAATGTATGGTGGGGGCAGTTTGTGGGGCAATCTGCTTGTTCAAGTTGGGCGGGTACACAGCTCCCGCTATCTCCCCTCCTCCATTTTTACACCCGGTGGAAGGTGACGTGAGCATCTCCGACCTGTGGGAATCACTTGACTGACTGCTTCCATCAAATCTGTGAGTATTCGTTCCGCTCCTGTCTAATTTATTCTGTTGTGGGTTTGTCTTCACTCTTATTTAGGGTTTCAGACTTAAGTTTATTCCAGCCTTGCTTTGAATTTACAGTTATGTCACTTTTCAATCCTCACCATTTCTTTTAAAGGCCGTACGCCTATCGTGTGAGTGATTTATCTAGTGGTGTGTAACTATTTTTCTTCATTGAAGCCTTGATTGTCGGCTCGGGTAATCCGACGCATGTGAGATTAAGATAAGGACAGCATGGATCTAGCAAAGATCCGAGAGACGTCACTACACCTCTGTACCTACACTGGTCTCAACTCCCTTCTTCCACACACAGCCGACCACGCAGTCAGCTACACACCATTCAGCTACACAGTATTCTCCCAGTTGTCACTTCACCAGCGTTCCTGGTGTCTTGACTGGCTACTTACTGCTTCAACATTGTGGCGGTCAGAGGCAGAATATATAATCGTGTTGTGGACACCGTCGACTGTGTAGTCACGACCAACTGTGATCCCCCCACTCCATTATCATCCTCATCGACAACAATGGCTTTGAGTTCCAGAATCATTCAAAACTACGTACCCAGAACATCGGCACGGCATCATTCTACACTAATTGACATCTTTGTGCATATATTAGCTTTGGATCACTAATTGTGTATTTCATTTTTCTTAAAGTAGGATTAATTTCATGTTTAATTTTTATATTGACTGATGTTTATTATAATAAAATTGTTTATCTTACGTTATTACTGAATTTTCTATCGTTTTATTTCCATAAGGAAAAGCCAGTCAAGTGCTCTGAGGGTCTGACAGGGCTGAGTAAACCTTCACACGTTCTTAAAAATATATTCATGTGTGTATAAATACGCGTGTATATAGTGGCTTAAAAAATTAAAAGTTAAAAAGGCAAAAAAATTTGTCCACGGTGCAAGTCAAAAATTTGAAATTTAAATGCAAAAGTTCAGAGAGATCGAACAGTATTTACAGGCAGCTTCCATTTACCCATACCGTGAGCATGTACAATAAAGTACACATGGAGTGGAGATTCATCCTTTAGCATGGCTGGTTGTTGGATTAGTAAACGTAGGATTGAGCTTCCAGAACTCCTTGTGCTGACTGTAGCACGCGGTTTGCTCCGCTTTAAATAAGTTTTATTATTTAAGATTGTAGGTACGTCTATTTAGTGTCAGATCTATCCAATATTTGTTTTTTAACACATTCTAACATCTCAACAGGTAACCTTAACCTTGTGGAGAGACATTTTCAGATGAGTGTATATACATACTCGGGTGTATTCCTGTTTATGTACACACGAGTATGTGCATGTACAAGAACATGTGCATGTGTGCGTGTGCACACGGAGTGCACGTGATTATGACTAACAAAATTATCTTCCTCCAGTACACACATTTATTCATCTAAGACGGTGACAGCAAGAGACCAAAAGACCTCCGTGAGCACGAAGTCACGTCCCTCAGGTCGGTATTTCCAGGAGGTCTCAGTCGGAATCTGCCACGCCTCACGGGATCCCACCGCCAGATTACCGACCGCAAGAAATCGCTGGTAATGCATTGCATATTCGCCACTCGGTGCACCTTGACAGCCTTGAGGAGAGGAGCCGCACATCCTTGTAAGAGGAAAGGCGAGAGAGAGAGAGAGAGAGAGAGAGAGAAAGCCCGTGGAAAATGTACACAATAAGGCCATTCTTCTTGTTGGCTTCCGTCGTATTGAGTTTTCCTCCAATAATTCAGGTTTCATACCCTTCGCTTATTTCAGACGGTAAGAAATGTAACTCAGTCATGGTATGTTTTCCTCCGATTTTTACAGCCTTGTTTATCGTGTTTCACTTTCCGTTGTATTTTTTCCCCTTTTGTCTTTTATCCTTAGTTTCACGTTTCTATTTTCCAGTCATATTTTTCATTTTTTTTCAAACCACATTTCTCCTGTATTATGTAACAAATATTTCAAACTTCATTTATCCTATTTTTTCCAGCCATTTTTTTCTGTTACTAAACATTGTCTTCTCGTAGATCTTCGTGCATTAAACAGATTTTCTGGAGACCCCGATGATGTATATATAAAGAAAAAATCAGCACAGCTACTCTATTCACGACTAATTTCGGTGCTAGCTTTCTCCATCAGACAATATACAAAGTATAAAATATCCAACAATAACTAGATCCAAAGCTTTGCTAATGAGTAAAAATTAAGAAAAATAAAAACTACAAATAAAGTAACTCACCTGACTATTCAGTTTTAAACAGGAAAGATTTCATCCAGTATTCGATCAAGTGGACAGCAAAGTGAATGATTTCATGACTAGTGAGGTTTCACATTGTATGCGTGTGGCACTAATAAGGCGGTTTTCTCATATGTGTTCAAAGACGTGGACCGTCCAACACACACATTACAGTTATGACAATTGTATTTGTTGACTACAGAGGACTGCTGAATTATATGTGCACTGAGGCTTTAAAATATATCCCCGAGACGCACAACACAGGCTTTAAAAGTCCCCCTGAGAGACGAGCACAGGAGCATATAAAGATCCATGAGAGACACGAGCAGACAAGCTTCGTATGTGCCCCAGACACACACAATCACAAAGTTATTTTAAAAGTTCCTTAAACACATAGGAGCATAGAATTTATAAATGTTTCCTATTCACACCCGACGAATGATTTATATGTTCCCCAAACACACGCGAATACAGACGCACTGAAAAGTCCCCTCAGACATAGACGAAAACACAGGCAGGTACAGGTAAGGTTCGTCAGGAAACAAGAGTTTCCTGACGCGGGTCTTAGATGATGACCCACCGTTGGAGCTCTTGGTCATCTGACCGAGGCCTTCCACTAGCTAACCGGTTCACCCCTTTAAAAATTATGATCATAGTTATAACCATTTTCCGGATTTCAAGTTCCTCCAGATACCATTACGACTTATTCCACACTCTTTAGGCTCTCGTCTCTCTCTCTCTCTCTCTCCCTCCCTCTCTCTCTCTCTCTCTCTCTTCTCTCTCTCTCTCTCTCTCTCTCTCTCTCTCTCTCTCTCTGTGTGCGCCACCAGCTATTAACATGTGGGATTTGTTTACGGTTCTCGCCAATTTCACATATGCCATATGAATCATGTTCATGCTAGCAGTACCGCTCTCATCCCCGGCCAACCTGTCCATCCTAACCCTGGAATACGGATTCCACACACAACACTGGTCATATTCTCGGAGCACAGATTTGTAGAGGTCGAGCCTCAGTGACACCACTGGTGATTGCCGTATATTGGTCAGATAAAACAACGCTTCTCCTCTGGTAATGTCGAGATACGGGAGGGATGGAATAAAAAATATATGGCTAGCAAGATTTTGTGAAACTGTTTTGCTTCGTGTGAAACTCTACATAGAGAGAAACACTGACAATTTAAGCTTGCTCGGCGTAAATGCCTCTTACTCAATGCGCATTTTTTTTTCCTAGGGCGGGTGGATGTTAGATGGCTGGAAGTTTTCTTTCTTTTTTTTATTACCAGTGATATTGCATGGTATTTTGCCTTGTCCCGAATGTCTCCGATTTTGAACCACACATGCTGTCGGTCTGTACAAAAGAGCTTTCAAGATTTCTGGCTCACCTGCCCCACACACAAATTATAATATATATATATATATTATATAAATATATATATATATATATATATATATAATATATATATATATATATATATATATATATATAACACACACACACACACACACACACACACACACACACACACACACACAACACACACACACACACACACACACACACACACACACACACACACACACACACACACACACACACACACACACACACACACACACACCTAAATTTCAGCATTTGCTAAGTAGCACCTTCATGACGTGTTTAAAATCACAAATTTATAAAAATCATTAAACATGACTAGCACCCTCATTAAATTTATCTAGAAACATTATATTCTGCGTATCTAGCACCATCTTGTACCCTAGGATAATGCAACATAGCCAGCAACATAATCTAACTTAGCTTCGGGCATAATACGCCACAGTTTGCAGCGTAATGCAACTTAGCTAGCAGTATAATCCAACTTACCTAGCGGCATAATACAACATAGCTTGCAGCGTAACGCAACTTAACTAGCAACATAATACAACATACCTTGCAGCATAAAATCTTTCCTACAGCTTAACGACAGCTGATTTCCCATAGGGTTCGCTTCACATCATGTATGTAAATAAGAAACTCTTTAAATCATATGCGTATATGATAGGATCCTCATCTATAATTATGTGATGTTCATACCTGACCCCGTACTCCCGTAACAGTAACCGGAATAAATAAGAGCTCATTTCCTACGCATTTGAAATACGTTTTACATGTTTATGAAAGCATTGAATACGTAGAAGCTATATAGCTCCTGAACAAAGGAAACTAATAAGGTTCTATCGGAGGAAGTGGCCCCTAGCCCTAACTCTTAGATCAAGAGTCCTTCACCAACATCAAGAGCCTCTTCCCCTCATCTCCTTACGTCTCTGAGTGGAACACTAGTTTGTGGGTGAGACGGGTAACTTGTGAACCCTCAACTCTGAAGGGTCAGGCACGACATCCACTAAAGCTCCTCGAACTTCTGATTACTACACAGACGACACTGTCAAGTTTCAGCATATCACTTGTATTTAAACCCTGTTTTCCATAATATTGAATACTTTTGCTACACTCTTATCACTTACGAGAATAAGGATGAATTTAACGTTCAAATTTATTCATTAAATAAGGAACTCTAAAAGATCAAAATAAACACTAGGAAGTTTGTCTTTTGTTTCGAATAAGTAGTTGAAAAAAAAGACTTGTAAACAAAGTCCTAATGTTTACCAAGCATTGAAGAAACTATTGTGATTTTTAATTACGTTTTGATGCATGTGAAATGTAGTATAGTTAGGTAGAAAGCCAATAAATTTAAAACAAAAATTTATTTATGGAATACGTTTTGCTCTAAACAGAGATCATGCCCTAAATAGCGCATGATGAAGCTCTTTAAATAAAGTTGGTCTTTAAATAAAGGTTAGCTCTACACACGGTCTCTCTCTTCCGTAGTTGTCGAGAAGTCTTGTCTTCAGCTCGATGTTATTTAGATTATGGTTATATGTGCAGATTAGGAAAGATAATCCTCTTGCTTGGTGGAAACAGTGGCAAGCTGCCGGCAGTTGGCAACAGAGATAGGACCCCAATAAAGCCCTTTATTTGTTCATCCCTTAACCCATTCATGGGCTTATTCAAGTACTTAAAAAAATCAATAATGCGTGAGGCTTTGTACCAATAGAGGCCTTTACTGTAGTCGTGTTCCTTCTTACCAATCCTTTCGTTTCTCATTGATTTCTGTCTACCTGGGATCTACACAGGTAGCCCTGTTGGTTGTTACTCTGTAGAAAAAAACCGACGAATGCTGCCCCCCCCCACACACACACACAAGCTCGAGACTAATCCCGGAGCTGAGGAGCATGTCCTACAAGGAGAGGTTCAGGAAGCTCGACCTCACAGCACTGGAAGACAAAAGCGACAAGGGTGACATGATAACGACGTATAAAATACTGAGAGGAATCAACAAGGTGGGCAGAGACAGGATGTTCCAGAGATGGGACATAGCAACAAGGGATCACAATTGGAAGTTGAAAACTCAGACGAGTCACAGGGATGTTAGGAAGTATTTCTTTAGTCAGAGTTGCCAGGAAGGGAAATAGTCTGGAAAGTGAGGTAGTGGAGGCAAGTGCCACACATTGCTTTAAGAAGAGGTATGATAAATCTTATGGAGCAGAGTGTGTGACCTAGTAGCGACCAGTGAAGAGGCGGAGCCAGGAGTTATGGATCGACCCCTGAAACCACAATTAGGTAAGTACACACTCATAAGCAAGCGCGCACACGCACACGCGTGGGTCCGTGGGGTGCAGACGTGGGTAACAAGGCTCCGAGATCCTTAGCGTTGTAAGGCGTGCAATAACATCTAGCAGTATTCAGTGGTAGTGGAACGTCAGTGAACAATACTACGAGTGATAATTAAAGTTATTAGTTAAAGAAAGTGAGAGGAAAGCTGAAATCATAATATTTCAAAGCGCAAACCGTTGGGGGTCTTAGGCGCTGTTGCCACATTGGCAGCGGTAGGCCTGAAGAAGTGACGTCACGACAAGTTGTGTGCCATTATACATATAAAGTGAAGTGTATATAATGTGAAGTGTATACTATCATCAGTGAAGAGTGAAATCGCGTGAGGAAGCGGGATGTATGAGAATATATGGTTATAAACATCACGGGTGAAGGATCTCCAAAATAGGGATTTAAGGCCTACGTACGACGACTTCGTCATCAGCAGCTGGCAACTGTCACCGCACCATTGCAACGCAAGTTTATTCGCCTATTTGTGGTTTGCATGTTGACGGCCCTGGCTGGCCTTGCATACTGTTTGATACTGGTCACTCACTCCTGCAAGCTATTACCAGAATTAGAATAGAAATAGCATAGACATAGAGAATATAGTGTTGACGAGTGTGAGAAGGTAGGTGGGACAAGCTTTTAAGGGCAACATTGTAAGATGGTGCTAGGGTCAAGTCCCAGGAGGGTTGTGTCAGGTCACAAGAAGTTGAGGCCAGTCATTACACCGCACAAGACACACACACACACAAACACACACAGGCAGTGTTACTACCGGTAGTTATTAGCAGTAAGAATACTTAGGAAGCTAGGAAGTCCTCTCTCAATGTGAACAAGGAAAATGATAACCAGCAACAATTAATACGTAAATCCAGAAAGGGCAATAAGTGGAGAGAGTAGTATAATTGGGAAATATAAATGAGACTAAATTTGTGCCTACACGACGGATCTTTCAACCACACCACCTACCCCCCCCTAACCCTCCCTCCCTCACACAAGCACACACACACAAGGGTAGACACACACACACACACACTACCGGTAGTTATTAACAGTAAGAATACTTAGGAAGCTAGGAAGTCCTCTCTCAATGTGAACAAGGAAAATGATAATAACCAGCAACAATTAATACGTAAATCCAGAAAGGGCAATAAGTGGAGAGAGTAGCATAATTGGGAAATATAAATGAGACTAAATTTGTGCCTATACGACGGATCTTTCAACCACACCACCTACCCCCCCCTAACCCTCCCTCCCTCACACACAAGCACACACACACAAGCACACACACACACCCTCCACCACTTGACACAAACACTTGACACAAACACGTACCCCCCTCCCCTAACCACCTCACCTTAGCCACCTACCCCTCCCCCAAACCACCTAACCCCTCCCCAAACCGTCTAACCCCCCCAACTACCTCCCCTCCTCCAATAACCATCCTCCCCCTCCCAGATAACCATCCATCCCCTCGCTCCCTCAAACCATCTAACCCCCTCCCCCAACTATCTCTACCCCTCCAATAACCATCCTCCCCCCCGACAACCATCCATCCCCTCTCCTCCTAACCATCTATTCCCCTCCCCCTAACCACCCGTCCCCTCTTCTGTTGAGCAACGGGGGAACCTAGAACCAGGATGAGGACAAGGGACAAGGGTGTTCCTAGACAGACAGAACACAAACAGAATGACAGCAGCTGAGGGAGAGGAAAAAAAAGCGAAAGGAGCTAGGGAAGGAGACAAGGACGGAACCAGCAGAGGTCAATCAGCGCAGGACAGAGCAGCAAGGGCAAGCGCGCACACAACCATCCTCAGAACCCCACAACATATCACACCATCCCAAAACTACAATCTACAATCCATACTCACAGCTTCCACCAAACACCCAGCTATAGAATCCCAAAGTATGCTACCACGTCTCCCACCCTCACAAGCTCCCCAAACCACAGTGATGGAGAGGAAACTGAAGGTATGGTACACAAACGCTGATGGAGGAGTGGCACGAAAAAGTCAAAGAGGCATCACCGGACATCATAGCTCTCACAGAAACCAAGCTTACAGGTATGATAACAGATGCTATCTTTCCAACGGGATACCAAATCTTGAGGAAAGACAGAGGGAACAGGGGGGTGGAGGAGTGGCACTGATCAAAAACCGATGGAATTTTGATGAGCTGGAGAGAGGAGACAGCGGAGAAGCAAGCGATTACATAGCAGGAACGCTTCACTCTGGAGGTCCCAAAGTGGTAATTGCCGTGATGTATAACCCACCACAGAACAGCAGGAGGCCAAGGCAAGAGTATGATGAGAGCAATAGAGCGATGGTTGACACACTGGCTGCAGTGGCCAGAAGAGCTCAAGCAGGCAGGGCAAAGCTCCTGATCATGGGTGACTTTAACCTTAAGGAAATCGATTGGGAGAACTTGGAGCCACATGGGGGCCAAGATACATGGAGGGCTAAGATGATGGAGGTGGTACTGGAAAATTCATGTACCAACATGTAAGGGACACTACAAGGAGAGAGGAGAGGATGAACCAGCAAGACTGGACCTAGTATTCACCTTGAGTAGTGCAGATATTGAGGACATCACATACGAAAGACCCCTTGGGGCCAGCGATCATGTGGTTTTAAGCTTCGAATACACAGCAGAGCTACAAGTGGAGGGGAAGCAGGAAGGCCAGGGCGAATGAAGCCAAACTACAAAAAAGGGGACTACACGGGAATGAGGAACTTCCTGAACAGGGTTCAGTGGGACAGAGAACTGGCAGGGAAGCCAGTTAATGAGAAGATGGAATATGTAACAACCATGTGCAAGGAGGCTGAGGAGAGGATTGTACCCAAGGGTAACAGGAATAATGAAAAAGCCAGGATGAGCCCATGGTTCACCCAAAGCTGCAAGGAGGCAAAAACCAAGTGCGCTAAGGAATGGAAGAAATATAGAAGGCAAAGGACCCAGGAGAATAAGGAGAGCAGTCGTAGAGCCAGAAATGAATATGCACAGATAAGAATGGAGGCCCAACGACAATATGAAAACGACATAGCAGCGAAAGCCAAATCTGACCCGAAGCTGTTATACAGCCACATCAGGAGGAAAACAACAGTCAAGGACCAGGTAATCAGGCTAAGGAAGGAAGGAGGAGAGACAAGAAATGACCGTGAAGTATGTGAGGAACTCAACAAAAGATTCAAAGAAGTGTTCATAGAGGAGACAGAAGGGGCTTCAGAAAGACGGAGAGGTGGGGTACACCAAGTGCTGGACACAGTACACACAACAGAGAAAGAAGTGAAAGGGCTTCTGAGTGAGCTAGATACCTCAAAGGCAATGGGGCCGGATAACATCTCTCCATGGGTCCTGAGAGAGGGAGCAGAGGCGCTATGTGACCCCTACAACAATATTCAATACATCTATGGAAACAGGGAGATTGCCTGAGGCATGGAAGACAGCAAATGTAGTCCCAATCTTTAAAAAAGGAGACAGACATGAAGCACTAAACTACAGACTAGTGTCACTGACATGTATAGTATGCAAAGTCATGGAGAAGATTATCAGGAGAAGAGTGGTGGAACACCTAGAAAGGAATGATCTCATCAACAGCAGCCAACATGGTTTCAGGGATGGGAAATCCTGTGTCACAAACCTACTAGAGTTCTATGACATGGTGACAGCAGTAAGACAAGAGAGGGGTGGGTGGATTGCATTTTCTTGGACTGCAAGAAGGAGTTTGACACATTTTTCCCACAGAGATTAGGCAAAACGGAGGACCAAGCGGGGGATAACAGGGAAGGCACTACAAGGGATCGGGGAATACTTTGTGGGAAGACACAGCGAGCATGGAAAACGTGGCGGGGCCCGCAGAGTGGGCACCTTGACCACGGGGTCCCACAGGGCAGCCCAAGGACCAGGCTTTTTTCTGGTTTTGGGAAAACGCATAGGGAAGGGAATAAACTCCGAAGGTCCCTGTTTCAGATACGTGAAGTTGATGAAAAAATTTTCATTCGATCGAAGCCCAGGCAGAACTACAAAGGGATCGGACAGGCTGCAGACCCGGTCCCGCAATTGGCTCCTGGAGTTCAATCTCACCAAGGAAAAACTTAAGATTGGGGGAAGGGCGAAAAAGACCACAGACGGAATACAGTCTAGGGGCCGGGAACTACAAACCCCTAAAAGGAAAAAGATTTTGGGGTGAGTATAACACCAAGGCACATCTCCTAAAGACCATAACCCAAAATAACTGTTTGCAGCACGGGCGCCTAGAAACCTCAGAACAGATTCCGACATCTTAATAAGGGAATCGTTCAGGACCCTGTACCCCCGTGTTCGTTAGGCCCATATTGGAGTAGCGCCCACCATTTTTGGAACCCCACCCTAGCCAAAACGTGAAGAAACTGAGAAAAATGCAAAGGTTTTTAAAAAAAAAATTCTAACCTTTCTTCTTTTGTGTTGCCTTACAGTCCCCCCATTCAGGCAAGCTTTCCAAAAAATCCCCCATTCTTCTTTATTACTATCCTTTATCCTTCCCGCAGGCAATTTTTTGTGTTGGTAAGCTTATGGCCTCACTGGTCGGGCCTAACATTCCCGAACTTCACATCCACGCCTCTTCTTTAATTGCTGCCCACTAATTCTCAGCTTTTTTGGGATTAAGTAGTCTTTTCTCTACTCATTTTTTTTCCCCTGACGGTTTCAGTAAAACAAAAAAAACGGTGTTGGTGTGTGTGTGTGTGTTGTGTGTGGTTTGGTGTGGGTGTGTGGGAAAAGAGACAGACGAGAGAGAGAGAGAGAGAAAGAGAGAAGAGAGAGAGAAAAGAGAGAAAGAAGAAAGAGAGAGAGGAGAGAGAGAGAGAGAGAGAGAGAGGAGAAGACAGAAAAGGGCGAGAAAGCACAATACGACGCCCCTTGTCACACCCCAAGACCTGGAATTGCATCAAAATTCATAGCAGAGAGAGGCCCATTTGTAGTGATTATCAGCTGAATTTCCACACTTCAAGTGGGAAGGTGCCAGACGATGGCTGTGTATAATAAGCCTGACAAAGTTCTGTATAGCGCACGAACATTCATTGTTAACCTAAATCAGGGCCAGGATGTTACGTTCGTTCTTTCAAGTCAAGAGCCGCAGTAAGAGCATCAGTGTTTCTTTGGTTCACTGGAAACAATATCTTTACAATGAAGGCAGATTATTTATATAAAATAGATACTGTCAATAGAAATTAAGGGGACTTGTAAATATGTACTCCTATGATAACTAAATTTTAGTTTTAAGAGATACATTATATAACTGAGGCGACACTGTTTTGGAGTAAATTAAAGTGCTGCGACAAGGTACTTTAACGGAGTATAAAATGACCATGAATATTAAGTAATAGAAATGTTATGTGGTCTTGTGATTCTTGCTACCAATATGCCCCGTGGCCTGGTGGCTAAAGCTCTCGCTTCACACGGCGTGGGTTTGGGTTCGATTCCCATCCAGGGTAGAAACATTGGCCATGTTTCTTTAAGCCAGTTGCATATGTTCCCCAACAGTAAAATGGTTACCTTGGTGTTAGTCGACTGGTGTGGGTCACATCCTGGAACAAAACTGACTTAATTTGTCCAAAATTCTCTGCATAACAAGCGGCTTTCTATATAGTAGTATGTCACTGATGTCACCTAGGCCTGTATACCTTGTACATGTAGTTGTAGAAATAAAGATTATTATTATTAATTATTATATTGAAGCCGCTGCTGTTCTGGCTCTGGGTGACAAGAGCCGCTTTGAGGCACCTTTTTCCTACAAAGCTCTGATTGTTTGATAAATTTTGTGTCCTTTCACTTCGTAAGATTATTAAGAGTTACGATGCGCTGTCCATCGTTAGTGTTGTCAAGAATTCTAATGAATTTGTGCAGCAAAGGTTCATATGTAAGTCGTAGCGTTTACACAAGTTTAACTGTAATTAGGTATGCCTTTGTTACTTTGTTACGGCTAGATAAAGGCGACGTCAGCGTGTGTGTCCTCCTATGTGCAGGCTATCAGAAAGTATATGTAGGCGAAACATCACGGAATTTAAGAACATAAAGAAGAAACACTGCAGCCTACTGGCCCATGAGAGGCAGGTTCAAGTAACCTCCCGGCTTAAACCAATGACCCACCTAGTCAGGTCAGGTCACGTCCACTTAAGGAAGAAGCAAGGCATCAGACCTGTTAACACAAACTAGTCAGGTCCAACTCACACCCGCCCACACCCACTCATGTATTCATCCAACCTATTTTTAAAACTACACAACGTCTTAGCTTCTATGACGGTACTCGGGAGTTTGTTCCACTCATCCACAACTCTTACCAAACCGGTGCTTTCCTATATCTTTCCTGAATCTGAATTTTTCAGACTTACAGCCATTGCTGAGAGTCCTGTCTTGGCAAGATATTTTTAGCTGTAGCACACTATTTACATTCCATTTATTCCTGTTTTTCCATTTATACACCTCAGTCACTAGTCTTCCAAATTTTACGCCTTTCTAGAGAGTGCAGATTCAGGGCCCTCAGTCTATCCTCATAGGGAAGATTTCTGATACATGGGATCAACTTCGTCATCCTTCTTTGTACTTTTTCAAGTGCATTAGTATCCATTCTGTAATACGGTGACCAGAACTGTGCAGCATAATTTAAAGGAGGTGAAATCAAAGATATATAGAGTTGAAGAACAACCCGAGGATTCCTATTATTTATGCTCCTTGATATGAAGCCAAGGATTCTGTTCGCTTTATTGGTTTTAGATTACTGCTAACCAGAACACCCAAATACTTTTTGCAATCCTTTTAGTTAATAAAAT
>NC_069433.1:25553282-25570782 GCF_026875155.1 Cherax quadricarinatus
TCGCGTCACAAGCATCAAGGTACCTCCCGTGAGGGGATTACCTGCAGTTACACTAAATTTTGAAAAAAATAAACCTTCTGCCTGTTTTAATATTTACCTAAAAATACGTTCGTAATAATGTAGTATGCAGAATGCAGAATTTTATTTCGTTCGTATTCATCAAAACGTAGGCTCGTAGTCATTATAAAAATATAACGAGCTACACTAGAAAGAGCTATGTTTTTCTAAAGCACAATGTCATGTTGGCAAAGCCTAGTTAAAAAAACTGAAAAACTGATACCTATAAATAATAGGATATACCCACCTGTGATTATAAAGACGAAGACTACAATTCCTCGTAAACTCCAGCGACCGTCCATGGTGATGCTTGTTTCGTCAATCACTCCCTCGAGGTCCTCACTCCTCCTCACGGGCTAAATATCTATACAATGTCTCATCCTCATCATCTTTTCTCTCCAAAACATTTCACTCCAGAATACATAGAAAAAGAGCACTTAGGGCTGATCAATCACTCAAGGCACTGGTTGAGCGCAGGTACAATAGCTGTAAGCAGCCTTCATGACATGCTAGCAATATTTGTTTACAAGCATCTGCCACTGTGATGTGTGTTGTAATTCTAGCGTTCTTCTACTGTTAAGGGCCAAAGGTCCTTCGTCTGATTGCGAGTCTGGTATTATCACAGTGACATTTGTGATCGTTCCCTATGTGTTTTAGAATGCTTTGGGGTGCCACAATTACGCAGAATTTCCAAAACAGTTTGTCTTCACACTGCCAACTATCTGGAAATTAAAAAGGCCAGGTTTCTTTTCTTTCTGGATCATTATCGATACTAGAATGTTTTTGCAGCCACAGTATTGTGACTTACATTATACACCATGTGTTGTCTAGACTGATTCATGGTGATAATGACACGAATCGTTCATTAAAATTTCACCTCATAAAACAGTATCACTTTATGATAAATTTCTGACAAAACAATAAATGATAATAAACATCATTAGCAAAATTCCGTCACTAATTTCTTTTTTAATTTCCTTGATTTTTCTCACAAGATTTGCACTGAATCCTCTCTTGGGTTTTCCACTAGCTTAAATGAAGGATCCTGCAAAGAGAAGAAAGGTACATTAACTACAAAAAAGAACTGGTGAAAATATACTCAAAAACGTACGTACACACACACACACACACACACACACACACAACCACACACACACACACACAGCATACTTACAATCCCAAATTCAACCCATCCCTCGTTCCCCTACATTTCCGTCCCTTATTCTTCTGCCTTCACAATGGGAAAAAAAGGAGCAGTATATAAACCCAATGAATAGACCGGAAAACGTAGGATCTCGGTTCGATTTTCAGCACATTTTTCTATTACGTATCAATTTGCATTTTATATACATGTCGTGCCGAATAGGTAAAACTGGTCAATTAGAAAGAACTTATTTAAAATTAAGTCCTTTCTTAAATTTTCTCTTATACGTTTGAAGATATATTTCTTTCATTTATGTTAATGTAAAAATTAATATTTTTGTACCAAAAGCACCTTAGAAAACTTACCTAATCTTATTATAACAAACGCAATTTAATTTAGCCTAATCCAACTAAATATATTTTAGATAAGTTTACAATAATTTAATAATAAACAGACAATGAAATATATTTTTTTCGTTAGGAACAGAATGATATTTGCGAAATAACTGCATACACAAATATTCGCTTGCTTTATTCTGCAAGAGCGTTGCTATTGAAGGGGAGCGCTAAACCAGTAGGGATATTACAACGCCTGTGCAGGGATGAGGGGTAATGGAAGGTATTCAGGCTGAATTCAGCTTATCAGAGCACAGATCCAATTTCCTAGATCAAAAGTCCCTCACCAGCATCAATGGCCCTTTCTTGACGAGCATATTTTTCAAAATAAGAGCACACATTGCTAATACAATTCATTATTTTATGTTAATCGATTTTCCTTAGAGAATAATGACCATTTCTCTCCATCTGTTGTGCCATTAGTGTTGGAACACATTAAAATACTGATTTACCATTAAGCTGTCATATCCTAGTGTCAGTTTGGTACATGAATAATTCAGTCTACTCCTGGATAATCCTCCATTTTATAGAGGGAAACACAGTAGGTCTGGAGTCAGCTTACCTCCTAACCCTCCCAGCAAAGTGTAAGGATAACATTTATCAAGCACCTCACTTGGTCTTATATCTTAGTTGCTTTGCTTTTCTCTCTCGTTCCGTTTAAGGTGCTTGGCTGTTAAATTATGGAAGTAAATGGTAAGTTTTAGACTTTTTTCAGTGTGATATATATATAATATATAATATATATATATATATATAATATATATATATATATATAATTATATATATATATAATATTATATAGTTTATTGGAATGCGGAGATTCCATTTCGTGGTCTGCCAGTCCTCGGATCCCCAGACCAGCAGTTTACAAACTGTGTTACGAAGGCTAAGTGCCTCCGCAACCAATAAATACCTTACACTGGAGACGTTGGAACCAATCACTGCCAGCAATTATATATACTAATTAAACTGAGTTTTTCGAAGACCTGTATGGATGTGATAGAATTATTGCAGTGAGGTATCATTCTTGTCGAATGTGAGTCGGAGATGATGAGATGAAGCCTCCATGGTATTCTAAAAAGAACCGTAAAATCACAGGCAACAAACTGCTCAACTGAATGAAAATGATTTCGGATTGCAAGAGACAATACCTTTAATCTGTGTGTCATCTGAAATCAAACACAGTAACACAGGTCAGGTGTGCATAAATGAAAAATTAAAGGTGAAGGTCATGGAAAGTGAAGTAAAAGGTCAGATTCATATGTATTGCTCAATGTCAAGAGACATTAAACACTGTAATGTAAAAAGTCCCGATAATAACACCTTACAGCTGTTAATCCCGGGAAAAAAAACAAAATACTAATTAATAGCCACATATACAATAGCCTTAAGAAACTCTCAGTGAACAAATTATAATCTTCAACACACTTTACCACTATATAATGCAATAAATAAATTATTTGACTCGAGAGTGTCGGGTGCAAATGTCTGATCGTATTGTAAATGCTACTCGCATTAGTCTACGGATAACGCAACCCACGTTTCATTACCACTGTAAGAGGTGCATCATATGCGTTGAAGTTACAATCAATTACAAACAATGCTTAGTTACTGATCTACTAATACAAGATGCATTAAGAAAACTGAAAAGACCAGTGATAACATTATAGAAAACAATCTGAAAGTTAAGGAAATCTCAATGGAGAGATGTTAGTGTTGGTTTGTGAGTATGTAACAGCGGCGAGAGTGGAAGAGAGCTGAGGTGTAATGGCTGGCAGATACAATTACAGTGGTACTGGTGTCAACGACGGTGGATAGTTGTGATAATTGTCAAGATCGTAGAAGGGTAAGAAGCAGGGATTATGTATGGGTGTGTTGACTGGTGGGGTGAAAAGCTGAGTATATTTGTGTATCTGTAAATACCTACTTGCTACCTCTGTAGTTCTAGAATATATTAGAAAAAAAGAAACAATAATGTGAAATTCAGATTCAATAAGGATGCAGGAAAACACTGGTTTGGTAACAGAGTTGTGGATGAATGGAACAAATTCCTGAGTACCGTCATAGAAGCTAAAACGTTGTGTAGTTTTAAAAATAGGTTGGATAAATACACGAGTGGGTGTGGGTGGGTGTGAGTTGGATCTGACTAGCTTGTGCTAGTAGGTCTGATGCCATGCTCCTTCCTTAAGTGGATGTGACCTGACCTGACTAGGTTGGGTCATTGGCCTAAGCCAGTAGGAGACTTGGACCTGCCTCGCATGGGCCCGTAGGCCTGCTGCAGACTTCCTTCTTAATAAAGAATATCGCCTACATATATTGTATACAACAACACTTCAGAATGTGCTGGACAATTAATTATTTGCCATATCATTGGTTCAACTGCTTATGACAAGACTACGCTTTTCACCTACTCACTCGGTTCCTGATATATAGGATAGCTGTTCCCAGTTGTTTCTTGTGCAATTTGAAATTATGTCCAACTGTTGTCCCTCTTGTCGTCTTGGCCTTCTTGTCGTCCCTCTTGGTCTCCCCTATTGCTGGTACCGAGACATCCTTCTTGCTTATTCCTTCACAGCCTTTTAAGCTTTTATTAGTATTCTCATTCTTTCCCCGTCCTCCAATGTGGATACTTTTATTATTTTCGTCATAAATTACGAATTTTTAATAATTAAGTCTACAATTTTCTTTAGGTTCGGACAACACACCACAGCAGACATGTGCAACATCTGGATATCTTTATTGCAGACGTTCCGCCATCCAGTAGCTTTATCAATACAAATTTCAAGAACATAATTTAAAGACAGAAAAACTATATACAAAAGATGAGGTAATCAGTCCCTCAGCCTTGGAGTTGGTGTGAAGAATACCGTAGTCGTGAAGATTCTTCCTCTACATTAACGTTAGGTATTGAAAAAATTATTTGAGGATTGTCATCCATGCATTTAATCGCAATTATAGAAGTGAACAGCATAACGATAGCTCTCAATTCCACATCTCTAGTATTTTCTGGTGAAATATTATAAATAGGTCAGAGGTGAGGTGTGTACCTTCCAGAGGTGAGGTGTGTACCTTCCAGAGGCGAGGTGTGTACCTTCCAGAGGTGAGGTGTGTACCTTCCAGAGGTGAGGTGTGTACCTTCCAGAGGTGAGGTGTGTACCTTCCAGAGGTGAGGTGTGTACCTTCCAGAGGTGAGGTGTGACCTTCCAGAGGGAGGTGTGACCTTCCAGAGGCGAGGTTGTACCTTCCAGAGGTGAGGTGTGTACCTTCCAGAGGCGAGGTGTGTACTTCCAGAGGCGAGGTGTGTACCTTCCAGAGGCGAGGTGTGTACCTTCCAGAGGCGAGGTGTGTACCTTCCAGAGGCGAGGTGTGTACCTTCCAGAGGCGAGGTGTGTACCTTCCAGAGGTGAGGTGTGCACCTTCCAGAGGCGAGGTGTGCACCTTCCAGAGGCGAGGTGTGTACCTTAAAGAGGTGAGGTGTGTACCTTCCAGAGGTGAGGTGTGCACCTTCCAGAGGTGAGGTGTGCACCTTCCAGAGGTGAGGTGTGCACCTTCCAGAGGTGAGGTGTGCACCTTCCAGAGGTGAGGTGTGCACCTTCCAGAGGTGAGGTGTGCACCTTCCAGAGGTGAGGTGTGCACCTTCCAGAGGTGAGGTGTGCACCTTCCAGAGGTGAGGTGTGTACCTTCCAGAGCTGAGGTGTGTACCTTCCAGAGCATATCAACCATGGTGTGGGGATGTCTCAGGATGAGGTCTATAATACTATACATACACAGAGTCACGTCCCATTCTCTGGATTAAACTATTCTTGACAGATGTTTATTTTTGATGACCCACGTTTACTTGATAAGACTTCATCACTAGTATACACGGAAGGATCATACAGAGTGATCCTTTTAAATATTAAAAATTACCATAATATATATGCGATCTTTAAGCACATTTACCCATTTCCCTTACTAGGCATTAATGCAAGCATAAAGGGATGGGTGTAAAAGAAAATATTCTTGCACGTGTTTTTGTCTGAATGCAAGCAAATAAATGTGAACATAAACTTGCGTATGTTTATGTAAAGTAAAAGAAACAAATGCAACTAATGTGACATTTTATTGTGGCAACGTTTCGGTCTCCACGAGCTTTATCAAGCCGTTATGTATAAAACATATATTTCACTAAACCACGTCACCCGCGTCTCTTTCAGCTTCAGTACAGCTTGCATGAGGGACTTAGAAACACAGACGAATAAGTTAAAGCTTTGCTGTGTTCTCCCTGACAAGATGCCAGCGACACCAGAAATGAATATTCCAGTGTGAAAAAAATACATTGTGTGGATATACCGAACAAGGACTAACTAAAAGTGCATATAGTTTAATTCAGATACCTTGTAGAGATTATTTTACTCCATATTGAGTAATTTCTGGCAGGTAAAAAAAACACCTTTTTATATATATGCTTTTCCAGTTTGGTTTCAATTAGATAAATTATATCAGGTTTCTTTTCATTTATAATAATCCTGAGATCTAATATTTTTGACATTGCTCTATCTACAGTAGTTTATGAAATCTCAAAAAAATGTATTATTTTCACTGTTGTTACTTGCTATGTGTCTCTAACACACTGTGTTTTACATTTTGATGTTCATGATTTCCATCAATCTTGTGGTCGTGTCTTCGTAAAAGTATCTGATGGGTTGGCATGACTCGAGGTTTGTAAAAAAAAATATTAATTTTCTTTGGTTCTATTCGCATTCAACCTCTTAGCATTAGTTTTTTTTTTTATTTACAACCTATCCGCCTTAAAACGATCTTGTCTAATTTGTACATCCTTATAAACCTGCAATATCTTGATGCTCTTAGCTTTTACAAAATTTCTTTCTTGTGTTTTAATTTTTGTAAATGTATCTTCAGTGTATGGGTGTGTGAAGGTTTGTCCGTGTGTCTGTCTTTCTGTATGTCTCTCTCTCTCTCTCTCTCTCTCTCTCTCTCTCTCTACGTGGCATTTAAAGAGGACACATTCACTGGTGGACTCTCTCACTCTCTTACCAATGGCGGTCCACTGACTCGTGCGTCCATTTTGCATTGCGTCAACTGAGTGTGTCATCCACTCTGAATGCGTCCACTATATATGGCGTCCACTATATATGGCGTCCACTGTGTATGGCGTCCACTGTGTATGGCGTCATCCCAACAATTAACCGACTTCATGCTTAGAGTAATTATATAATTTAGCAGTTATTGCTGTCATCAGAAAGAAAATTTAAGACAATTCTTGACGCGAAAATTTCGCTAGCGGAATTTTTTGCTTTTCCTTGTGTGCTTGACTCTTTTTAACACTGGTTAATTATGTTAATTTAACGTTAGTTATAACAGTTTAAAGTAGGAAAATGAGGATAGATTGTGATGATCTGATAGGGTCAGGGTGGTGCTGAGGGGTGCCAGGGTGGTGCTGAGGAGTGCCAGGGTGGTGCTGAGGAGTGCCAGGGTGGTGCTGAGGAGGGCCATTGTGGTGCTAAGGAGTGCCAGGTTGGTGCTGAGGAGTGCCAGGGTGGTGCTGAGGAGTGCCAGGGTGGTGCTGAGGAGTGCCAGGGTGGTGCTGAGGAGTGCCAGGGTGGTGCTGAGGAGTTCAAAGTGCCATGGACGTGTTGCAAGGATCAATCTAACATTGTTATTCACATCGCAGTATTCCACATCAACGTTGCTACTGTTGTTGCTGCTATTTCAGCTGCTACTGCTGCTGCTTCTCCTGTTGCCATTGCAATTGCTTCTGCTTCCGTTTCTACTGTCCCACATGCGGTAGTTGCTAGTTTTTGCTGCTGCAGCTGTTGTTTTTTGAGCTACGACTGCAGCTGTATTATTTGTGAAGTTGCATCTCCTTTTTTTGTGCTACGGCTTCTGCCTTTGTTACTGCTGTTGCTGGCGCTGCTGCCTTTGTTTTTGCTGCTGCTTCTGCATTTGTGCTGCTACAGTTGCTTTTGCTTCTGTTTTTGCTGCTGCTGTAGCTGCTGATGGCCACACCGAGTAACTGCCATACTGACAGTGACAGGGGGGGGGGGTGACAAGTGATCATGCGGGTGGTAAGTGACCATGCGGGTGGTTAAGTGACCATGCGGGTGGTAAGTGACCATAGGCCGGCAAGTGACCAGGGAGCGGCCAGTGCCTACAATGTTTGCCTGGCAGTAACGCGCAGTCTATGAAATATTAAAAAAAATGGGTAAAAAGCTTTCTGCATAGCTAAGTTCTTAATGAATATGCAAATGACCAGTTAATTATTTTAAGCGAGGGGAGGTATATGGAAGAGTGTGATATCCAGTGTGATATCACTTGTGTGAACATATTCAGGAACGAGCGAGACTTGTGTGAACATATTCAGGAACGAGCGAGACTTGTGTGAACAGATTCAGGAACGAGCGAGACTTGTGTGAACAGATTCAGGAACAAACGAGACTTGGGTGAACAGATTCACATTTATTCAATATTAATAAATTCAGAAGGAAAAAAAATATTACACGAATCAGATTACTCTTACTAGATTTAACAATTCTCTGAAATTAGTTGTTAAACCTCCGTAATTTTCCCTGTGAATTATATAAAAAATTTTGTGTTGCAATTCCTAGGTTAAGTGAATCCACGCATAGTGTCACATTGTTAAATCCACGCATAGTGTCACATTGTTAAATCCACGCATAGTGTCACATTGTTAAATCCACGCATAGTGTCACATTGTTAAATCCACGCATAGTGTCACATTGTTAAATCCACGCATAGTGTCACATTGTTAAATCCACGCATAGTGTCACACTGTTAAATCCACGCATAGTGTCACATTATTAAATCCACGCATAGTGGCACACTGTTAAATCCACGCATAGTGTCACATTGTTAAATCCACGCATAGTGTCACATTGTTAAATCCACGCATAGTGTCACATTGTTAAATCCACGCATAGTGTCACATTGTTAAATCCACGCATAGTGTCACACTGTTAAATCCACGCATAGTGTCACACTGTTAAATCCACGCATAGTGTCACACTGTTAAATCCACGCATAGTGTCACACTGTTAAATCCACGCATAGTGTCACACTGTTAAATCCACGCATAGTGTCACACTGTTAAATCCACGCATAGTGTCACATTATTAAATCCACGCATAGTGTCACACTGTTAAATCCACGCATAGTGTCACATTGTTAAATCCACGCATAGTGTCACATTATTAAATCCAAACGCATAGTTCATTATTAAATCCACGCATAGTGTCACATTATTAAATCCACGCATAGTGTCACATTATTAAATCCACGCATAGTGTCACATTATTAAATCCACGCATAGTGTCACATTATTAAATCCACGCATAGTGTCACATTGTTAAATCCACGCATAGTGTCACATTATTAAATCCACGCATAGTGTCACATTATTAAATCCACGCATAGTGTCACATTGTTAAATCCACGCATAGTGTCACATTATTAAATCCACGCATAGTGTCACATTGTTAAATCCACGCATAGTGTCACATTGTTAAATCCACGCATAGTGTCACATTATTAAATCCACGCATAGTGTCACATTATTAAATCCACGCATAGTGTCACATTGTTAAATCCACGCATAGTGTCACATTATTAAATCCACGCATAGTGTCACATTATTAAATCCACGCATAGTGTCACATTATTAAATCCACGCATAGTGTCACATTGTTAAATCCACGCATAGTGTCACATTATTAAATCCACGCATAGTGTCACATTGTTAAATCCACGCATAGTGTCACATATTAAATCCACGCATAGTGTCACATTGTTAAATCCACGCATAGTGTCACATTATTAAATCCACGCATAGTGTCACATTATTAAATCCACGCATAGTGTCACATTATTAAATCCACGCATAGTGTCACATTGTTAAATCCACGCATAGTGTCACATTATTAAATCCACGCATAGTGTCACATTGTTAAATCCACGCATAGTGTCACATTGTTAAATCCACGCATAGTGTCACATTATTAAATCCACGCATAGTGTCACATTGTTAAATCCACGCATAGTGTCACATTATTAAATCCACGCATAGTGTCACATTGTTAATTCCACGCATAGTGTCACATTATTAAATCCACGCATAGTGGTCACATTGTTAAATCCACGCATAGTGTCACATTATTAAATCCACGCATAGTGTCACATTGTTAAATCCACGCATAGTGTCACATTATTAAATCCACGCATAGTGTCACATTGTTAAATCAACGCATAGTGTCAACATTGTTAAATCCACGCATAGTGTCACATTATTAAATCCACGCATAGTGTCACATTGTTAAATCCACGCATAGTGTCACATTGTTAAATCCACGCATAGTGTCACATTGTTAAAATCCACGCATAGTGTCACATTATTAAATCCACGCATAGTGTCACATTGTTAAATCCACGCATAGTGTCACATTGTTTAAATCCACGCATAGTGTCACATTGTTAAATCCACGCATAGTGTCACATTGTTAAATCCACGCATAGTGTCACATTGTTAAATCCACGCATAGTGTCACATTATTAAATCCACGCATAGTGTCACATTGTTAAATCCACGCATAGTGTCACATTGTTAAATCCACGCATAGTGTCACACTGTTAAATCCACGCATAGTGTCACATTGTTAAATCCACGCATAGTGTCACATTGTTAAATCCACGCATTCTTTGATCTTTGAAGAATTTAGAGAGTATATCTACTCTCTGAACCGGGCCATGGGCCAGGCTCGTCTGGTGCTTGCCTGGTCAATCAGGCTGTTGCTGCTGGAGGCCCGCTGCCCCACATATCCACCACAGCCTGGTTGATCTGGGACCTGGTGAAGATACTTGTCTAGTTTCCTCTTGAAGGCTTCAACACTTGTTCCAGAAGTGTTTGATATCTTCTGGTAAGATGTTTGAGGCTACAGAGTCAGTGGCGTTACCAGAGCAATTAAAATTAGACATATGTTTACACTGTACTACAGTACGGAGGAAGAGTAGTAAATACATCATATGTGAATTGTATAAGGAGTGGGTGCACAAGGAATGTATGTCTGGTTATAGTCTGGGACCCCGGATGTTGATAGAGTCACATTGTTAAATCCACACAGTGTCACATTGTTAAATGCACACACTGTCACATTGTTAAATCCTCAGACAGCGTCACATCGTTAAATTCACAGTGTCACATTGTTAAATCCACACAGTGTCACATTGTTAAATCCACACACTGTCACATTGTTAAATGCACACACATGTCACATTGTTAAATCCTCAGACAGCGTCACATTGTTAAATTCAGTGTCACATTGTTAAATCCACACAGTGTCACATTGTTAAATGCACACACTGTCACATTGTTAAATCCTCAGACAGCGTCACATCGTTAAATTCACAGTGTCACATTGTTAAATCCACACAGTGTCACATTGTTAAATCCACACACTGTCACATTGTTAAATGCACACACATGTCACATTGTTAAATCCTCAGACAGCGTCACATTGTTAAATTCAGTGTCACATTGTTAAATCCACACAGTGTCACATTGTTAAATGCACACACTGTCACATTGTTAAATCCTCAGACAGCGTCACATCGTTAAATTCACAGTGTCACATTGTTAAATGCACACAGTGTCACATTATACACTATCCTTTCACTGTTATTTTTATTCTGCTCCCCGCAATTTAAGTATCTTTCCCTCTCAGCACCCCGCCCTCTCAGCACCCCGCCCTCTCAGCACCCCGTTCCTCTCAGCACCCCCGCTCTCTCAGCACCCTGCCTCTCAGCAACCCTGCCCTCTCACACCCCGCCTACTCAGCACCTCCGCCCTCTCAGCACCCTACCCTCTCAGCACCCTGCCCTCTCAGCACCCTGCCCTCTCAGCACCCCGCTCTCTCAGCACTCCGCCCTCTCAGCACCCCAACCCTCTCAGCACCCTGCCTCTCAGCACCCTGCCCTCTCAGCACCCTGCCCTCTCAGCACCCTGCCCTCTCAGCACCCTGCCCTCTCAGCACCCTGCCCTCTCAGCACCCTGCCCTCTCAGCACCCTGCCCTCTCAGCACCCTAAACCCTCTCCGGCACCCTACCCTCTCATACCCTGTTCCTCTCAGCACTCTACCCTCTCAGTACCCTGCCCTCTCAGCACCCACCCTCTCAGCACCCTACCCTCTCAGCACCCTACCCTCTCAGCACCCCGCTCTCTCAGCACTGCCCTCAGCACCCAACACACTCAGTACCACTGCCCTCTCAGCACCCTACCCTCTCAGTACCCTGCCCTCTCAGCACCCTACCCTCTCAGCACCCTACCCTCTCAGCACCCTACCCTCTCAGCACCCTACCCTCTTTGGACTCTTATCATTTATAAATATAAAAGTAAGCTCTAAATCCGTCCGGGTTTAGTGAAAAACAGCGATACTTTTCGCTACAAATATAAAGAATTATAGTGTTTTAAAGAATTTATGTTTTAAAATTCCCTGCATCATCCGAGAAATTCCCTGCGCCATCCGAGAAATTCCCTGCGCCATCCGAGAAATTCCCTGCATCATCCGAGAAATTCCCTGCATCATCCGAGAAATTCCCTGCATCATCCGAGAAATTCCCTGCGCCATCCGAGAAATTCCCTGCGCCATCCGAGAAATTCCCTGCATCCGAGAAATTCCCTGCGCCATCCGAGAAATTCTCTGCGCCATCCGAGAAATTCTCTGCGCCATCCGAGAAATTCCCTGCGCCATCCGAGAAATTCCCTGCGCCATCCCAGAAATTCCCTGCACCATCCCAGAAATTCCCTGCGCCATCCCAGAAATTCCCTGCGCCATCCGCAGAAATTCCCTACGCCATCCTCAGAAATTCACTGCGTTGTGACACCAAGAGAGGAAGTGGCGAGGGATGAATTTTTTATTAAGAGATAATTAATGTTCGAAAAACACAATATTGCAACTTAAAGAAGAGAGAAAGGACCAGCGGAGACATGATAACAACGTACAAGATACTCACGGCAAGGAGGTTGGATGAGGATACAAGTGACCAGAGTTAAAAGGAGCATAGGCATGCGCGCGCACATGCGCACATATGCGCACACACGCACACACACACACACACACACACACACACACACACACACACACACACAAAATTGTCTCGGTAAAATCCATTTACTCAGCTCTCTCCAGAAATGAATTTGGAATGCGACACTGTAGTATGTTTGTGAAGCTCCGCCATCAGTCAGGATGGCAGCCCTCGCTTGCAAAATACCGAAGACATTTTTCTTCCTCCGGTCAATGTCTGAATATCTGGAGACTACAACCCCTCGTCAAAAATGAATCTTCATTTTCTAACGCTTTTAAGTTTCTAAATGATCTATGAACACCCTTAAAATAGGACGATCGTTTTTCTAAAAGTAGATCAGGTTTAATTTCTTGGATCAAGAGCCCCTCACTAGCATAAAGGGACCTCCTTTAAATGGAGTAGTAGAGGGTGGTTCTTAAAAAAATCACGATTTCTTTAAGGTAGAACGTCTCCAAATAATTCTGTATAATAAAAAAGAAAATAATTCTGTAAATTAGTCGATTCTTTCATCTCCTGGCACTGTCACGTTGACAAGTCAATAATCAAATGTCGCTGACATCACAGGTGTAATACTGTCAGTAGGTGGCGGTAGTCTGACCTTATAACGAGACTAGAAAAACAACAGATTAACTTTCATCATGGCAGGTGTAGAATGACTGTCATATTATGTATTAATATTATTAAAACCAATAGTTATACCTACAAGGAATATACAGCGCTGGCCATACTGTACGGTCTATATATGAAATTAAGAAAAAAAAAAAAAAAAAATCATTATTTTTTCACTTTAATTTGTTAAAATATTTTTTAGAAAATTCCCTTTTCCCACTAAATTTAGGATACATGTCCTTAAAATTCCTAAGGGTAAATACACCTAGGTTTAAATACTTTAATTAATTTCTCATTGAATCCAGTATCAAAAGTCAAGTTTACCTCAAGCTGAATGCATAAAATATAATTGTATAGAACCTTTCATATGAGGTTCCTTGATGTTATAGGGCTCTTGATCCAAAAGAATTGGGCATGTACTCTCCTCTTCATCGAACCTGATTACCTTCTATTCCTCAATCTCGTGAATGTAATATTGATAACGGTATAGAAACAAATGAGTCTCTTCCTCTTGTTTACCTAAAATAAATATTTTTGTATGGTTCATAATAAATAATTATAATGGTATATATCACGAGAGTCATGCCATGTCATGTATGTCATATCACGAGATTCATGTAATATTTTAGAAGGTTCACAGTAAAATATCGCGAGATTCATGTAATATTTTAGAAGGTTCACAGTAAAATATCGCGAGATTCATGTCATATACTTTAGAAGGTACACAGCAAAATTTCAAAAGTTCACTGCATATTTTTAAAAATTCGCGAGATATTTTAGGAATGCCATCGCACATTTTAGGTCAATGGTATTTTTTATACAAGTTTCATGGTATGTTCTATAAGGTTCATGGCAGAATTTAGAAAGTCGCTGGATTATCTCGAACCAGCTCACTTTTTTTTTAACTAGTAAATATTCCTGTAACTCTTTGTGCAAACTAGAAAATTAATTCTGATTCATTTTGTATCAACGCTACAAAGAATAGTCAATCAAACGTGTTGTTTGATACGGTGTTGTCATCCCTGAAGTGTAATTGTCAGTTTTCTTTCTTTCTCTTTTTTTTTTTTTTTTTTTTTACACAGGGTTTGACAAGGTTAAGGATCCCTAGCTTTATTGACAGCTATATTACAGGTTAAGGATTCCTAACTTTATTGGCAAGCTAAGAGCTGTTACCTACATCAGCTCATTTGAAAGCATTTTTTTTTGTTATGAGACATACAAGTAGGGAACAGGATGAAGTTGGAGCCATCTGTGGGCCAGCATTTTCATTTGATCAACTGACGTTATCTCGTTGACATCATTATGCTGTACGAATGTGTTCCATACTCGAGTCATCCTGGGTATGTATGATCTCAGATGGAGTGATGTTCTGGAGAAGGGTACAGCAGAGTGAAGTTGCTGCTTTCTGCCCGTCTTGTGGCATAAAAGCTTGTTTCACGCTGTCCTCGAAGTGGATCCAAGTGTGCTATTTTGACAATATTGGCCTTGTTACATAACAGTAGGCCACCCACATCCCTCCTATGTTGAAGGCTCTGCTGAAATGACAGATTATCCAGGATGGGTCCAGGCGAGAGATGAGACGTCTTGCTCTGTTCTCTACTCTGTCAAGCAGTCGCAGATGAGAGGGGGGGCAGGCAAACCAAGAAAGTGGAGCATACTCAAGGGTGTGAGCGTACTTGTGCCTCGTACAGGATTTGCAACCCCTACTGTCAAGCAGATGCGAGATACGGCGAAGTGCTGTAAGCTTCCTGGCTGCCTGTTTGCAAGATTTACAACATGGTTCTTCATGGTTAGTTTGGAGTCAAATTTCACCCCAAGGATATCAACTTCTCCAGGTGCCAACATCGTCCCTTCATCCTTATACTACACCAGCATTCCATCATGGTGCCTAGAGACGATCATCATTTGCGTTTTCTCAGGTGCAAATGTTACTTGCCATCTATTTCCCCAAGCTGATATAGCTCTCAGCTGGTGATTGATGTAGCTTAGAGCACCTGGCATTTCTTCTCTTGGATAAGTGAATGTCAGTGTACAGTCGTCTGCATATGCATGTGATTCTGGGATGAGATGAAGAAGGTCGTTGAAGTAGACATTCCATAACAGTGGACACAGCACACTTCCTTGTGGAACGCTTGCCCCAATAGGATGCCTTGCTGATTCCGTTCCATTGAGGACTACACTTAGAGATCTACCCTGAAGGTAATCATGAGGAGACATAGCGTAGAGCCTGCAATTCCCAGTGCTTGAAGTTTTGCTAAGAGGCCCTGGTGCCACACCGGTCGAAAGCGCAGCAATGTCCAGTGCTACCACCAAACTGACTTTGGATTCATCCAGTGACTGGTTTCCACTTTGTGGAGAGGTTTAACAATAGATCAGCAGCAGAGTACCTTTCCTGAAGCCATATTGACGATCACAAAGTAGTGAGTGGTAGTCAAAAAAATCTGTCATTTGTCTTGAGATTATTGTCTCAAGGATCTTACCAGTGATTGATAGGAGTGACACTGGTCTGTAGTTGCTGGTTTCTGCTCTGCTCTTCTTTTTGTGAACAGGGACTACATTTGCCTCTTTCCATGGAGAGGGCCATTTACACTGTACTAGGCAGTGCTGAAAGATGCGAGTTAGAGGTGCTGCTAGCTGGTCTGCACATCTTCTCAACAATCTTGGGCTCAACTTGTCTGGGCCCACACGCCTTTTCTTGGTCAAGTGATTTAAGAAGGAAATGCACCTCCTCCTGCCTTATTGTCACCATTGACAGTTTTGACACAGTTCTTGCAGCTAGCCAAGGAGGGTCCCTTGCTGGATCAGGAACTTGCATTTTTGGTAGCAAAGTGTTCAGCAAAGAGGTCCGCCTTCTCTTGACTACTAGTAGAGATGGTCCTCCTGTCGATTTAGAGGTGGATAAGTTCATCGGGACAGATAACCTTGTCTGTCCTTGACCAGGGACCACCAGGTTTTGGAGCCTACCCTACCTGATGCTAACTTTCTTTTAGTGTCCACCTCCCATTTAGCAATGGCCCACTTTTGAACATCACCCATATGCCTACAGGATTGCATGTGCAAGTTCCTGTTATAGGTGGTAGGATGTCTCTTATACCTTCGCCATGCTTTGTACTTGCAGTAGCAGCCTCTCTACAACGAAAGCCAAACCAAGGCTGATCTGTAGGCTTTGTCACATATTGCCGGTGAGGAATGTGTTCTTGTTGCAGATTAGGATGTGTCCAGTGAAGGCTTTCACTTGGTTGTCAACATCCCCTGGAGAAGAGCATTCCAGTCGGTGGTGGCGAGCTCAGAGCTCAGAGCTGGCCAATTACCTCTTTCCCATAGCCAGGTTGTGCGTGTGGACTCCTCACCTCGTTCTGTTGGGATCTTAAGTGTGGTAAAAAACAGCCTTGTGGTCAGACGATCCAACGTAGCCGAGGGGTTGACAAGTGACTATGCCTTCTGCCAGATCACTCACTACTGGGTCAAGGGAGGAGCCAGAGATATGAGTAGGGAAATCAACAAAGTTTCTCATGTCAAACACTGCAAGAAGGTCATCAAGTCCCTATGTATAGGTGCTGGTTGAGGTCACCAACAATTATAATATGTTGACAGTTGTGTTGTAGCAGAAGGGAGTCAATATTTTCCATTAGGAAGTTGATAGGGTCTGATGTTGCACTGAGGTCTGTACATTGCACATGCTAGTCAGAGGTACTAGTGTTTATACAGAGCTGAAGAACTATTTCAAGATGTGTAGGGGTGGCAACATCTAGGTGCTGGGCATGAACAATTTTAGAGAAGGCAACAGCAACACCACCTCACTTGCCCTTGCTGTCTCTGCACCATGAGGTGTAGCACGCAATCTTGCAAAAATTGTCGGAGTCTGTCATCCAAAATGTGGTGGGCACAACAGCTTCTGGTCGGACGGAGAGTGACAAAGCTATGTGGGAGCTCCCAACAGGTGAAGATAAGATAGGGGGGCGAAGGTGGGGGAGAGGGGGCTCATGGGGGGGGGCGGGAGGGGGGGGGGGAGGGAGGGGGTGGCCCCGGAGGGGGCGGGAGGGGCGGAGGGGGTGGGAGGGGCGGGGGGCGGGGGAAGGAATTGCACTAGTGGAGGAGGGGGTGAGAGAGTAGAGAGAGCGGACAGAGAGCGAGCGGGAGGAAGAGCCAGGGAGAGAGAGAGGGGAGAGAGAGGGAGAGCGAGGCAGGGGAGAGAGAGGGG
>NC_069433.1:25575782-25658282 GCF_026875155.1 Cherax quadricarinatus
TGCCTTCTCCTTCCTACTGTTTGAGAAAGTATCCTCGTATTTCATAAACACAGTCCCCTCTGCCTCTGTGTACGCGTTAAGAACAGTACAGAGTGCGGATTAAGTTAATAATACCGTTAAATATCAGGCACTGAAGAAATGAAAGGAGTCGGAAGGCATTCACAAGTCATCATTTGAAACAAATATCCAAATTTCAATAAAAAATGTAAATTTCCCTTTTTCAGAGGGACCAAATAAATTAATATCCTAAAACACACAAGCACATTAAGTTTAAAGCAGTTTAGGTGTTGTACTATCAAGTAATCAGCACAGAAGGGTTGAAATTACACAGAGAAATTATCGCACGACAAACAGCATTTTTTTTTTTACCAATAAACAAAAAAAATGCAAACTACACAGGCAAAAATCAGTTCAAACTTTTCTCGAATACTGACCAGCTTTTAAGAAAGTAAGTTTTATATAGACTTAGCGTACATAAAATATAAATTTTTATATATTATCTTGAGGGCATATAGATGTTAAAGCCATATAAAAGACTATTGATCTTATTTAACTTAAGATAACCAAAAACAGTCAAACACTGACTAATTTGTGATTAAAAGAAACACTCAGACATTCAGCATATATTTACGAAATTAATTTGATTAACAAAATTGGCACATAACTTTTATAGCCTACCAGAGATTTTTTCCCTTCAAGAAAACACAATTTAAAACTGACTAGAAGATGCATTTCTCAGGTCTTGCACAAATGAAGAGTGCAGTCGTTCCCACTTATATTTTAATCAGAAGAAAGTCCTAAAACTGTGAAATTTGAAGAATTAAAATTACATCAAAAGGGTGAGATAGGTCCAGTCCATTGGATCATGGTCCCTTAACCACCGTTAAGGAAAAATAACGCAATGACGGAAAATACGAAACATTTCGAGATTAAAACTAGCAAAATGACATCATCAGACTCCACTGGCTTATCCTAAGTAGGATAAGCCAATGTTGAAATTATGAAGCTGATCAGAGGAGCCTGTCTCCACCTACGACACGGAGCCCAATATGGGGGAAATAGCTTATCTGCAATTGTACATAGGGCAACCATGCAAATAGACCCGTGAATCTTGTCCAAGCGCTGAAAATTTGAAGTCAGTAGATCCAACCATTCACGAGTAATAAACAAAGATTTGAAAGAAAATGTTGTCGAGTATGCTCCGAAAAAATAGACAAGTCTCCCCTCGTTAAACTGGATATCTCAGTAAAACCTCGAATATTTGCTTTTTATAGTATTCATTTCTTATTTACATTGTATTTAAGCATTGTTGTAATCTTGTAAGAAAAATATTAGATTTTTCAAATTTCAATTTAATAAATTTGTCAAACAAAAAAAAAAAAAAAAAAAAGTCAAATTTGACACCTATACAGCCTTAAGCTAATACAAAAATACTTTGAATTAAGATAAACAAGTATTTAAGGGAGAAAAAGATAGGAAAAGCGTCTGTCTCATACTCAGCAGACGGAGGATCAAGCCTACACCACGTCTTTCTCTGAATGACACACACGGGTTTAGTGCTTGCAAAATTTATAATTATTATTATGGTTTGAAGACGATCAGAAGAGGCGTTCTCCATTTATGACGTATAAAACTTCATAATATTGATAAAGTGAAATTTACACAGCTCAAAGCGAGTGAAAAGCTGTGTTTTTATAATTAATAAATGTCACCAACATTAAAAGTGTGAAGTAGGAGTGTAATTATTAATCACAGGTTTGAATTCCCTAATATTAGTCCACTACACTATGCAGTTAAACTTTGGTCCCGGCTTTGGGCGGGAACACGGCTAGCAATCAAGCTGATTACATAGTTATGTGGCATAGTGGTGAATTTACTAAGAGATATACACCTGCCAGTGCATATATAGTGAGAAATACACTGCGATACACTGGATAATATATTCTGTATCACCATCACTAAGCCTTTGTTGGCCATTTAGGTCAATAACCTGATCAACAAACTCTCTTTACACTAGTTATTTATTTATTATAATAATCAAAACTTATCGCTAATCCCACAAGGGTCATTCAGCGCTGCACTACTAATGATCCTTTATGATGTCTTTTCCGAACCCACGAGGTGGACACCAAAGTAGTGGTATCCACCGCAAGACCCAACCCACTTCTTCCCCACCTTGTAGCAGCTGTTATACCTGTACGCCATTATGAATTATGATCCACAAGGCGAGACACCAGTCATTTTAAGAGCCTCTCTCCGGACTACAAGCTTGGTGTTTACTTTTGCAGGTTTCACGACTCCTCCGAGAGGGCTACGATCGTTCATTGCACCACGATTACAGATGAGGATTCTTCAGGACCCCGCCAAGCGGTACCCCGGCATCTATAACCGGAGGAGCCTTAGCTTTTTTCCTCTAGTACCACATAAGCGAGAACTGACGTGACTAACGTTGTTAAAATATTCTGACTACGTCAAACTCAAGGGCAGTGTTCCATAACACCCATGAAAGGTGTGTAGTGTTACAGTGGTGATACTTGTAGCGCTGATAATGTTATTCTGTGCTTAGTAGTAGTGTAGTAGAGATGGTGGTAATGTACAGATGGCGGTAGTGTAGCAGAGATGGCGGTAGTGTAGCAGAGATGGCGGTAGTGTAGCAGAGATGGCGGTAGTGTAGCAGAGGTGGCGGTAGTGTAGCAGAGGTGGCGGTAGTGTAGCAGAGGTGGCGGTAGTGTAGCAGAGGTGGCGGTAGTGTAGCAGAGGTGGCGGTAGTGTAGCAGAGGTGGCGGTAGTGTAGCAGAGGTGGCGGTAGTGTAGCAGAGGTGGCGGCAGTGTAGCAGAGGTGGTGGCAGTTATGGTGTTGGCTATCGTGAATTGGTGACTGTGGTGATCGTGGCATTAATGGTAATAGAGATAGTACAGAATGACAGGTCCTGCATCTGCATGTGACAGGTCCTTAGCTTCGAACTATAGACCTATAGGGAATAAATAGCGACATAAGCAAGTTTGCTGATGACGCAGTTTAATATAAATTATTATTATTATAATCAAGGGGGAAGCACTAAACCCGTAGGATTATACAGCGCCTATGGGGGGATGGAAGGCATTCAGGCTTAATTCAGGGAACTAGAGCACAGATCCAATTCCCTAGATCAAGAGCCCCTCACCAGCATCAAGGAGCCTTCCTTGATGGGTTTAATATAAAGAAATGCAAAGTTCTAAACATTGGACAAGAAAATAACCATGCCACATATAAACTAAATAATGTAGATTTTAATATTACTGATTACGAAAAGGGTTTGGGAGTTCTGGTTAGCAGCAATCTAAAACCAAGACAACAGTGCATTAGTGTTCGCAATAAAGCGAACAGAATCCTTGGCTTCATATAAAGGAGCATAAATAATCGGATTATGCTGCACAGTTCTGGTCACCGTATTATAGAATGGATATTAATGCACTGGAAAATGTACAAAGGAGGATGACAAAGCTGATCCCATGTATCCGAAATCTTCCCTATGAGGATAGACTGAGGGCCTGGATCTGCACTCTCTAGAAAGGAGTAGAATCAGGGGGGATATGATTGAGGTGTATAAATGGGAAACAGTAATGAATAAAGGGAATGTATATAGTGTGGTAAAAATATTTAGCCAAGACAGGACTCCCAGCAATGGTTTTAACTTGCAAAAATTCAGTTGTGGATGAGTGGAACAAACTCCCGAGTACCGTCATAGAAGCTAAGACGTTGTGTAGTTTTAAAAATATGTTGGATAAATACACGAGTGGGTATGGGTGGGTGAGAGTTGGACCTGACCAGCTTGTGCTAATAGGTCTGATGCCTTGCTCCTTAAGTGGATGTGATCTGACTTGGCTAGGTGTGTCATTGGTTTAAGCGGGGAGGTGACTTGGACCTACCTCGCATGGGCCAGTAGGTGCAATAGTGTTCCCTCTTTCTCATGTTCTTATATTTTTATGCACTAGCAGTCGCAGTAGGTAAACTACTCGAGAAAGTTATTACAAATCTTATCACGCAGCATCTTCCTACCAATCTCACAAGTACAAAAGTTCCCAATCATAATTCCCACTCATATTCGTAGACATTTCATAACGCAGTCATGTGAAATCTGCGGGGCCCTAGGTTCCTCATCTATAATAAGCTTTCAAGAAGTAACAGTGCGTGTAAGCCTAGCCACAAGAGTGCCCGCGCTGCCTCTGCCATTCTACACATCAATGCATCTATACCGTTCCAAAGTGTGTTCTCTAATCACCATAAATGAACCCACTCGATACATTCCCTTACCTACATCCCCTTATGAAAAGAGTCCTACATTATTTCTCTTCCCACCTATATTTCTTTCAAAACTGCGAGAACGAACCTGTAGTTTCCTGTATTCATCCCGTGGAACTATATTACCCCAAATGCAATAACTCGACAAAAAAATTCCAAAAAGCCCGCCAAATGAAGTATGAGTGTCTACTTTTACATTTACAATGCACAACCTTTACCCCTATACAACAAGCATCTATATACAGATGGATATCGAATCCTCAACAATAATCCACACACTGACATTTGCATTGAGGATTCCTCACTTCAGTTTCAAAAAAGGGATGCAAACTACCCAACAGCCTGTCTGTCTCTATTTCTGAACTACATGGGATTTGCCAGTCCCTCGTTTGAATCGATACACTACCAGCTAGCAATTGTACAATCTGCAGCTATTAAAAAAGTGCTGCCGTGGCTTTTATATATCTCTTTCCAAAAACTGCAAGGAACTTTTATATCCATGCCTCACCCTCCTACACGAACACCACTCTCCAGATTATGACATCCAGCCATTGGGTATCCGCACACTGCGAAGTCACAAAACGAAATAGTTGACGAGCTTGCAAAAGTAATGCACATTACAGCATTTACTTCACCACTGCCATTTTTCCATGTAGCATGTAAACGTACTCTGTAAACAATCATTATAAACAGTTTCGTTGAAAACTGGTAAAATTTCCTGCTCATCAGAGAACTGTGAAAGCACTTCCCTACTAGAGTATCAGACATTGTAACTGCCAGACTAAGGCTAGAAGCTAGCAACCCATACAGTTACAGATTTGATATTCATGAAAATTGCACTCACTGCAAAGTTCCACAAACGATACAGAATTTTTTCCTTCCACTGTTTTTGACATTTTTAAACCTGACCTTGCCACGATGAACATCCCCCCCTCACCGTTGAAATTTTTTTAACAAGTGGAATATTCCCATTACACGTGACGCAGAAAATAACCAAAGCGTTAACCCAATTCCTTCCACTGCCAACAAACTGGGCAATATCTAAATACCATCAATAACTCAGTATTTTCTCCTGGGAGAGACGAGAGGAACCCTAGGGCGTTGATTCCCACAAATATTACAATAACAGCAGACATGCTCAAATCAACACATCTAATCACTGTACGTCACTGCTCGTGCAATCATCTGCAGAAGAAACCTCTAAATAAATTAAACGAATCGTGAAGAAAAATGCTTTTACTGAGGCAAGGTTTCTCCCTGTACATAACGAGCTTTAACTTCGTAAAGTTCTACACAGAGTGGGACTGACATAACGAAAGCATGATCTGCAACCTGTGCATTTTGCATTGAGTTATGGTAAATTTCTTGTCTTTCCTAAGACAGACATGATTTCAACCTGTCATGCATTAGGATAATGCAATGCCCCGAAAACTCCATGCAAAAAGCAATATGCGTTATATTCCTGCCGGAAGCCCTAAACTCGTAGCGGGTATAAAATTCTTGGGGAACGGAAGGTAATGACACGATCAGGAGAGGGGAAGGGAGGCGGGAAAAGGAAGGTGGCTCCATTTCCTTGAATCAAGATCCTTTTATCATCATCAATCCAAGGGAACGAGACTCCTTCCAGAGAAGACATACAACACACACACACAAAAGTAAGTCTGCCCGAGAATGTCATGCAATAAGCAGTATGCAGGATTCCTTCCCTGATTACATTTCCTGCTGTTTTGCCTTTGAGCTCCCTAATTACATTTATGTTTATTCATGGGTCATCAGTTTAATAAAACATTTCCGGTGACTCTAAACATGATAAAGCGAAACATTCTGATGAAACCAAACATTTTGATGCACCTAAACACTGGGATGAAACTCAAAATTCTGATGAAAGAGCATTTTTGAAATATTGTGATGAATTTTAGACATTTAAAAGGAACTAGAAATTCTGATGAAAATAAACATCCTAATGAAACTAAACATGTAACTGAACGTTCAAATGCAACTATACGTCCTTCCGCAACTAGGATAAAATTAAACATCCTTACGAAAGTTGACATCCTAATATACCTAAACATCTAAATGAAACCAAACGCCTTGATAAAGTAAATATTCTGTACATAAACATCATGCTGTAACTTAACATCATAACTCATACGTAATTCGTTGCTACGTTCTCCATTCTGCTCTTCCCTTACCCTTCTACAGGTATTGTTCCCACTCTCATCCTCGCTTGCATTTTGTTTTCATACATAAGGTTCGTCTTTAAAGGCTTAGATTTGTTTTCTGTACCTCAGTTCACTTCAGAGCCCAGCGGCCCTCGCTATAGTAGACTATCCTAAAGATACAATATAGCTCGAAATTATCACATATTTAATTTGATGCGAACAGTGGTAGCAGGAACCACGCAGTTTGTACTTAGTATTCTATTAGCCGAATAAGAATGTACTCCGAGCACGAGTACACATTTAATCAACTAAGTTGTTCTTTGGGTTATCAGTTAATCTCATACCTAAGCATAAGTGCAAAAAAATGCAACTAAACTAGCGGGGCTCCTGAAATCACAGAACGGATAGGAATCGAACCCATGGGAAGCATGTCCTAAGACTCACAAGCCAGTGCGCTAACCATTGATTCTTGTCGGCCTAACAAAATTCATCTAACAAAGAATATTTCTATAAACCACAGGAACATTAACATGGATCCCATTGTGACCACAAATGCCTGGTAGCATCTTTGAGGGGACTTGATTAGGAGGCTGAAGGTCCACCTCAATGGGTCTGGGAGAGAGTGTGAGGTGGCTGGAGTTGTGGGAAATGAGGCTTCTAGCAGTGAGGTGCAGTCTGTCTCTCGCTGTGAGGAGGCTGTAGGTGGGGAGGTAGCAACGGCTACCAGCAGTGAGGTGCAGCCCAGCACCTGCTACAAGTGGCGAGTGGTTCACAGTAATGGGAGGCGCATCAGAGTAAGGAAAGTTAAGAGTGAAGATCTGAAGGTAGGAAATCGCTTCTCTGTTCTTCAGGATGAATGTACTTCAGTGGCCAGTGAAGGTAAGGGTACTACTGCCCCTGCAAATGGAGGTAAGCGCATTCTTGTGGTTGGTGACTCTCAGGTAAGATATATTGACCGTGCTTTTTGTAATAGGAATAAGATGAGAGACAGAGTGTGCTTCCCTGGAGCTGGTGTTGGGGACAGTCAACAGGCTGGATAATATCATGTCAGGTAATGGGAACAAGCCCATTATCTGTCTCAGTGCTGGTGGAAATGATATTGGGAAGGGTAGGAGAGATGAGCTGCTAGATAAGTACAGGTCAGCTATAGATTTCATTAAGTCTAAGGGAGGGATCCCAATCATATGTAGCATCTTGCCTAGAAGGGGAGTAGGAAATGAATGGTTGTCTAGGGCAATTGGTGTAAATTGCTGGCTAGACAGATACTGCAAGGAACTTGCAATCCCATTCATTGACAACTGGAACAACTTTTATGGCAAACATGATATGTATGCAAGGGATGGGGTACATCTCTCTGGGGCTGGGGTGGGAGCACTTGCAGACTCGATTGAGAAGGCCATTGGTGAAATGCCTATGATTTTAAACTGATAGAAGATAGAGGTATGGGTGTGTGTGGGAAACAAGCAGGTTGCAACACTAGGGTTCGAAACAGTAAATGTATAAAAGGCATTCAGCATGAAGTTATAAATAAAGACAATAGATCAGGTCAGCAAACAAAGGGGGACAGCAGAGGGCAGCAAGGGACTAGCTCCCTTAAGGTTTACTATACTAATAGCAGGAGTGTAAGAAATAAGATAGATGAGCTAAGATTAATTGCAAGTGCAGGAAACAGATATTATTGCTATAACAGAGACCTGGCTCAATCTGAAATATAGAGAGATGCCCTCTGAATGTCACATACAAGGCTATAAATTATTCCACACTGACAGGGTCAAAAAGGAAAGGTGGTGGAGTAGCGATGTATGTCAGAGACAATTTAAATTGTTGTGTTAGACAAGATATTAAATTAGAGGCGTCAGCCACTGAATCTTTTTGGTTACAGCTTCTCGGGGGCAGAGAAAAATAATTTTGGGTGTGATTTACGGGGCCCAAATCTTGATAGGGAGTGCTAAACTTCTATGGGCAAAATTCGAAGGGCATCTAATCGAAAATGTTGGCTAATGGGATTTTTCAACTATAGACAGATTGACTGGGCAATTTTGACAGGAAATTTTAGGTAGGGGACTTTTTTGATACGACCCAGGATTTTTTTTTTTAAAACAGTTTGTGACAGAGCCAATGGGGGAAAAACCCTCCTTGACTTGGTTCTTCCCGTAGGGAAACATAATTAATATCTTGAGGTTAAAGATGAGCTTGGGGAAAGTGATCCAAATCATCGTTTTAATATATCTGGAATTCCCCAATAATGGCAATCAAGTCTCTTCCCGATTCCCCTTGGCTGATTTTATAGGCTGAAAAAATTACTTTGGTGGGCTGAACTGGAATGACCTGCTAAGGGGCAGGGAGGTGGTGTGGTTGCCGATTGACCTTTCCAGGGCTAGTTCTAGCTGCTCAGTCAAATTTTATGTTCCAAATGGGGAAATCAGTCAAACAAAAATGATCCTAAATGGTTGAAACAATAATTAAAATATCTAATTGGTCAAAAGAGAGGCATATTAGGCAAATCAAAAGGGGGGAGGGGCAAATTAAAAAATCGATATATTCAGTTAAAAGAAATAAAAAAAAGGAATTAAAAAGCAGAGAGAGTTTAAATGAGGTTAAAGTTGCAAGAGATTCGAAGACTAACCCAAAAGGATTCTTTCAGGTATACAAAGTAAGATCAGGGACAAGATAGGCCCCACTAAAAAGTTCCTCGGTCAGCTCACTTACAGTGATAAGGAAATGTGTAGAAGTTTTAACACATATTTCCCTTTCTCAGTTTTACACAGGAAGATACCAGCGATATTCCAGAAATGATAAATTATGTGGAACAGGACGATAATAAACGGGCATGATTAGGTCACAAGTGACAGGGTCCTTAGGCAAATAGATAAATAAAACCTAACAAATCCCCAGGCCCTAATGAACTGTATCAAGGGTTCTAAAGGAATGTAAAGAGGAGCTTAGCAAACCCTTTGGCTAATCTTTTTCAAAAATATCACTACAAACTGGCATGGTGCCAGATAAGTGGGAAAATGGGCAAATGTGATACTATTTTCAAAGAGGGGGGACGGTCCTTAGCTTCAAACTATAGACCAATAAGCCAAACCCTCCATAGTGGGAAAATTTTTGGGAAATTTCAATAATTGCCGAGGCATTTTCGTAGCCACCTTGAAAAGCATAAATTAATCAACGAATCTCAGCATGGTTTACAAAGGGGCGTTCTGCCTTACGAATTTGTTAACTTTTTTCACTAGGTAATTTGAGGAGGTAGACATGGTAATGAATATGATAATTGTGTACATGGACTTCAGTAAGGCTTTTGACAGGGTCCCACATCAGAGACTATTGAGGAAAATTAAGGCACATGGAATAGGAGAAATTTTTTTCCTGGATAGTGGCATGGTTGACAAATAGGCAGCAGAGAGTTTGGATAAATGGGGAGAAAATCAGAGTGGGGAAGGGGTCACGAGCGGTGTTCCACAGGGGTCAGTGTTGGGCCCCCTGCTGTTTTACAATATACATAAAAGACATAGATGAGGGCATAAAGAGCGACATCAGCAAGTTTGCCGATGACACCAAATAGGCCGTCGAATTCATTCTGACGAGGACATTAGAGCACTCCAGGGAAAATTTGAGTAGACTGATGCAGTGGTTTGGAGAGGGGGGCAGATGCGTTTAATATAAAAAAAGCAAAGTTCTAAATGTTGAACAGGACAATAATCATGCCCATATAAACTAATAAGCAGATCTTAATATTACGGATTGCGAAAAAGATTTAGGAGTTCTGGTTAGCAGTAATCTGAAACCAAAACAAAAAGTGGGATAAATGTTCGAAAAAAAGCTAATTAGAATCCTTGGCTTTTTTATCAAGAAGCATAAATAATAGGAGTCCTCAGGTTGTTCTTCAACTCTATACATCTTGGTTAGGCCTCATTTAGATTATGCTGGCACAGTTTTTGGTCACCGTATTACAGAATGGATATAAATGCTCGGAAAATGTACAAAGGAGGGTTGACAAAGTTGATCCCCTGTATCAGAAACCTTCCCTATGAGGATAGCTAAGGGCCCTGAATTTCACTCTCTAGAAAGACGTAGAATTAGGGGGATATGATTGAGGTGTAAAAAATGGAAGACAGGAATAAATAAAGGGGATGTAAATAGTGTGCTTAAAATATCTAGCCTAGACAGGACTCGCAGCAATGGTTTTAAGTTAGAAAAATTCAGATTCAGGAAGGATATAGGAAAGTACTGGTTTGGTAATAGAGTTGTGGATGAGTGGAACAAACTCCCAAGTACAGTTATAGAGGCCAGAACGTTGTGTAGCTTTAAAAATAGGTTGGATAAATACATGAGTGGGTGTGGGTGGGTGTGAGTTGGACCTGATTAGCTTGTGCTACCAGGACGGTTGCCGTGTTCCTCCCTTAAGTCAAGGTGACCTGACCTGACTAGGTTGGGTGCATTGGCTTAAGCCGGTAGGAGACTTGGACCTGCCTCGCATGGGCCAGTAGGCCTGCTGCAGTGTTCCTTCGTTCTTATGTTCTTAAGTAGTCTTAGGACCATCAGATGTCTAGACAGTTGCTGATGCGAGATCGTCGTGGGAACCACAGTCGTACAGACAGATGCTTCTGAAAATCGCTAAGGACCCACAGTTCCTTAGACAGCAGCAGCAACAAACCTTGAGTTACGGTAATGGTGTGAGCGAGGCAGAGTTACAGGAGAAGCGGGGAACAGTACCATGTTCCCTTTTATGCTAGAAGACTTGTTTTTCGGATTAAGATCCTTTGATTAGGATCCTCGGAGGGATATTACAAGTGTGGCTAATTTCCGTTATGTCCTTGAGTCCTCTGCCTTACAATGCGACCCACAACCATCGATTATCTGTTGGTTATCTGTTGCTGCTACTTAAAGTGGAACACTAGGAGTAAGAAGACTTAAAAGGTTTTAGCTCGCTTGGGTATCAAACACTGGTCGTGTTGATTGTAAGCCAAGGGCTCTACCACTAAACTGAGTCGTCACAGTCTTCTACGCTATGTACTGAAGCCACACTTTCACCTTATATTCCATGGGGAGACAGCGAGGGTGAGGAGAGGCAGCGAAGTCAGAGGAGAAGAGGAGAGAGAGAAGGAAGGAATGACAGGGGGATGGCAAGGGAGAAATGGCAGAGAAGAAAAGTAGGTAGGAATGGAATGAGTCGTGGCAGGGAAAGGAGCAGGAAATAAGGTGAAGCATGGAACGAGCAGGGAAGGCAGGAATCTAGCAGGATAGGTAGCGAACGAGCAGCGGAAACAGAGAAGGAAAGGAGAAGCTTCAAATCAAGGACAGAAATTAAAGAAACAGAGGGCGGAAGTGAATAAAAATACGGGAAGAAGGCGGAGACGAAAAAAATATGAAAAAAAAAAAAAAAGTGAGAAACTGAGAAAAGATAGTGTGTTTCGGAAGAGACTGTCTGGGAGAATAGGAGAGGACAAGAGAAAAAAAAAACTGTTCTGCGGGTGATGTGTAAGAAATTCAAGACAGGGCTGACAGTTACATAATTTGAGTTCTTCCCTGAAGCTTGGGATGATTTATGTGCTATTTTAAGTAAATAATACATAGTTTAGACAATGTATACACTAAAGTTCAGACAATCTCTGTATTTGAGCCAAGAACTATCAATTTGTTTGAAAGAGAATTTATTTATACGTTAAAACCAAACTTTTTTTTTCTATTTTATAGAGAAAGAAGAGGAAGAAATTATACACACCACCGATATTTTTTGTAGTATTATTCAGTAGAGGATCACGTATCATTGGGTCTGTTAGGAAAAGGATACAAGCCTCCACCCGGCTATTTTTTTTTTTTTTTTGAGGAGGAAGGAGGACCAGCTAGTGTCTTAAAATTCTCCATTCAGTAATTTTTAAGGTAGGAATGGCTGTTTAGGATTTTCATGGTTCTATATTGAGTGACATCGGGAGAGATTATCAGGGGCCTCTGCAGCCTTACCAAGAGAATAGAATTGAGAATAGAACCAAGAGATCCTTGGTTCTGTTCTCAATTTTTTTTCAGTGCTCTTGATAGAGAATATACACTAGCCTTAAATGGTTCAAATCAATTACAAACAAAAAAATTGTCCAGTTATGGAATGGAAAACTGTACAACAGTTTATTATGAGTGGCACACTGGGACTTACATAGCCTAATAACAAAGAAAAACTATTGAGTAAAATACACCGGTGATCAAACTTGAAACCCACAAGACAAGGTAGTCTTAAGTTTCAGATAATGCAACGATTCTGAGTTATATTGTAAGCTTTGTTACACAATTTTTTACCTACAACGATGGAAGCCATTCAGATGAAGTTTACTCTTGAGATTTTATGAAAAAAAAGGCTATTTTAAAGATAAAATTGTAAATTGGCACTAGGCATCCTGTTAACAATCCCAACATTCACCAGTGTTGAGCCTTTGAAACTGTTCAACAGGGAATATTTTGTGAGAGATTGACCAGAGAGTACCTGCATAGGCAAGTACCTGCTTGAACATTCCCCAGAGTTCATTAAACCAGCGTTAAAAATCTGAAGTCAAACTGATGCAGCATTATCAAGTTATAAAGGAAAACCTTGGAAGAAGAAAAAATCAGGCAACCCTCTTTAAAGGTACCCTACGGGGATACTTAATTACTTTTTAAAGACGAGGCGAAATTTTCTTCAGGGGCTTCTGCAGGCTGCTGCTCCACTGGTTAATTATTCACAGGAAAAAATACTTCTTGTTGTCAGTTCTGCCAAGATTGGAAGAAGTTTCGCCCACTTGGAGCTTGCTCAATCCATTGGATTGAGAAAGAATCGAATAGGCGAAATTATTCTAATAAATGTCTTAACTGTTGTCATTCTCAGAGCATGTGGTATCTGATATACCTTATACATCTACAGGGCTGTACAATTTTGTTTAATTTACCATCTGTTTAATATATTAGATGTTTTAAGGACATCTACCGTGTCGTGTATTGGTTTAGTTGGGAGTCTCAGCCATACGATATGTTGCTTAAATTGCCTTATTTCTATGATGGATTTGATCATTCTGCGTTGAATTTATTGTAAATCAATATTATGGTAGTGATATCTTCCTGCTTTAATACGGTTGTCCCGGATGAAGCATAAAAGAAATATTTATAGCTCGATGGGACTTACTGTACATGTAATAATAATCAAGCCTTGCACGTGTAGACTGACTGTTGTGCAACAGGGAAAAGGTAAAACAAAGGTAACGCACAGAAGAGAAAGTATTGCAAAAAGGGAAAACTATACCAAAGTAGCTAAGATATTGGAAAAAAATATATATTACCAAAAAAAAGACATTACAAAATAAAAAAAGAAGGGAAAACTCCTGGCACTGCATGCAAACATTTCGCACGTAAAAAAAAAAGCCCATATTATAATATTTATATAGAAAATCAGCCAAAAAATCGGAGAAAGAGCGTAGCAACCCGCAAGGCGCATTTCACACTACGTTGAAAATGCTTCCCAAGTCAAAACCAACAATTCAGTTAATAAATACATAGCTTAAGAGAACACGTTTAATCCCACAAGGCGCCAAACAAAATTTAAAACTCGTTTGAAGTCCAAACCTGAAACTCGATCAAGAATTCACAGTTGAAGAGAACGAGTCAAGTCTCTCAAGAGGCAGTCTACAAAACAATAAAAATTCGTTCCCTGTCACAAATCACATAGCAGGTAAAATTCCTGGAACAAGTAGTGTCGAGGCAAAGTTCACGAGAGTACTGAAGGAGTGGCTATCACACCTGATCCGGGAGTAAAGATTGCTCCAAAAGTCGTCACTGGAACTACAGAAAATACAAAGTTTAATTTTTTATCCATTGACTGTGATTATTAGTCAAGGCACAGTGATCTTCCCCTCACCGTAACGGTGACCCAGTTATGTTTATGAACTGTGCTTGTTAGATATTTGTCCCTGTTCGTCTAGCAGTATAAGATTTTTTTTTTTTTTTTTTCGTTCGGATTTTTAACCCCGGAAGGTTAGCACCCAGGATAACCCAAGAAAGTCAGTGCGTCATCGAGGACTGTCTAACTTATTTCCATTGGGGTCCTTAATCTTGTCCCCCAGGATGCGACCCACACCAGCCGACTAACACCCAGGTACCTATTTCTGCTAGGTGAACAGGACAACAGGTGTAAGGAAACGTGTCGAATGTTTCCACCCGCCGGGAATCGAACCCGGGCCCTCCGTGTGTGAAGCGGAAGCTTTAGCCACCAGGCCACGGGGCCTATATTGAGTGACATCGACTGGTGTGGGTTGCATCCTAGGGACAAAATTAACCCAGTTTGCCAGAAATGTGCATAACCAGGGGCTTTCTATATAGTATGTCACTGATGTCAGCTAGATCTGTATAAGTTGTATCATGTACCTGTAGAAATAAAGGTTATATTATTATTATTATTATTATTATTATTATTACAAATATACAATTCACACCCTCGCCACAGTCCTTCAAGCACAGTCCATGGACTCTCCCTCTAGCAATATCACTGGCAGGATTTAATGCATATAATACAAAAGAATCTGTATCTCCATTAATCCGTACTCGCTACCCAATTATTCATTAGTAAACAAGTGAATTTAATTATTGTTCACTAGGAACTGTTGCTGAAACAGCCGTCATTTATATTTGTTGGTCAACGTGGAAAATGTGCTGCTGTTTTTACTATTCAGTCCTTGTTACTCTCGCAATGTAACAGTGTACAGTATGTTTTAAAGGGCATATTTGCAGTGTGGAACGGTCAGTGTGTATGTTACTGAGGGGGAAGGTCAGTGGTATGTTGCTGTGTGGTGAACCGGTCGTGTGTATGTTGCGAGGGGAACCGGTCAGTTTTTGTTGCTGTGTGTGTGAACCGTCGGGGTGTATGTTGCTGGGGTGTCCGCATGTGTATGTTGCGTGTGTGTAAACCCGGTCAGTGTGTATTTCTTTTGGGTGAACCGGTCGTGTGCATTTTGCTGTGGTGAACCGGGTCATGGCATGTTGCTGTGTGTGAACCGGCAGTTGTATTTTATGGGGGGAACCCGTCAGTGGGGTATGTTGCTTTGTGTGTGTGAACCGGGTTTCAGGTGTAGTTCTGGGGGTGAACCGGTCATGTGTATGTTGCTGTGTGTGTGAACCGTCGTGTGTATGTTGCTGGGGGTGTCCCGGTCAATGTTATGTTGCGTGGGATCCCGGGGTGGTATTTTGCACGGTGTACTGGTCATGGGCAGCGTGTTTATTTTTGTGGGTGTACTGGTCAGCGTGCATTTTTCGGGGGTGTACGGGTCGTGTGTAGTTGTGTGGGTGACGGGTCATGTTATGTTGTGTGGGGGGTACTGGCAGTGTAATGTTGCGTGGGTGCACGGTAGTGGTATGTTGCTGTCGGTGTACCGTCAATGCGTATGTTCTGTGGTGTACCAGTTGCGTGCATGTTGAGGGGGGTGCCCCGGGTCTGTGCAGTTGCTGTGGGAGTACTGGTCAGTAGTTCTGTGGGTGAACGGTCATGTGTATGTTGCTTTGGTGTACTGGTCAGTGTTTATGTTGCTGTGGGTGCTGTCTGTGTGTATTTTGAGGTGGGGTATGTCAGTGTGTATGTTAGGTGGGTGTACTGGTCGTGTACATTTTGCTGTGGGGTCGGTCATGTGTGGGTTGCTGGGGGTTATGGTCATGCCTTGTTCTGTGGTGTACTGGTCAGTGTGTAGGTTGCTGTGGGTGTACGGTCGTGCGTGGTTCGTGGGTGTACTGGCGGGCCCTATGTTGCTGTGGGTGTACTGGTCATGCCTATGTTGTGTGGGGGTACGGTCAGTGCCTATGTTGCTGTGGGTGTACGGGTCAGTGCCTATGTTGCTGTGGGGTACGGGGTCGTGCCTATGTTCTGGGGGGTGAACTGGTCATGGCCTATTTTGCGTGGGTGAGGGTCAGGCCTATGTTGCTGTGGGTGTACTGGTCAGTGCTTATGTTTGTGGGTTGTACAATTCAGTGCCATCCCCCAGTCCTTCAAGCACAGTCCATGGCTGTGGTTACTGTCATTCACGGGCTGGTTTAAACGGGCATGCTAATGCTGGGGTGTACTTCATTAACCTATGCTGCTGTGGGTTATCTGTAGTAGCCAAGTGCTTGGGATTATTGTCCCACTATGACTGTTGCTGAACTGCCAGTGCTTTATGTTGTTGGGTACTGGTCAGTGTTGCTGCTGTGTGTACTGATTCAGTCCTATGCTCTCGTTGAAACTGGTACAGTATGTGTTTGTAAATGGTCAGTCTATTGCAGTGTGGTGACCTGGTCATGTGCTATGTTGCTGTGGTGTGAACCTGGTCAGTGTGTATGTGCTGTGTGTGACGTCAGTGGCATGTGCTGTGGGTGTCCCTGGTCAGTGCCTATGTTGCTGTGGTGTACCGGTCTCAGTGGGGGTATGTTGCTGCTGTGGGTGTCCCTGGTCAGTGCCTATGTTGCTGTGTGTGAAACTCGGTCAGTGCCTATGTTGCTGTGTGTGTACTGGTCGGGTCCCATGTTGCTGTGGGTGTACTGGTCAGTGTCATGTTGCTGTGGGTGAACCCTGGTCAGTGTATGTTGCTGAGGGTGAACCTGGTCAGTGCCTATGTTGCTGTGGGTGTACTGGTCAGTGCCTATGTTGCTGTGGGTGTACGGTCAGTGCCTATGTTGCTGTGGGTGTAACGGTCAGTGTGTATGTGCTGTGTGTGTGACCGGTCAGTGCCTATGTTGCTGTGGGTGTACCGGTCAGGTGTATGTTGCTGAGGGAGTGGAACCGGTCTGTGTGTATGTTCCCTTGCTGTGTGGGTGACTGGTCATGTGGTATGTTGCTGTGGGTGTACCGGTCAGTGTATTTTGCTGTGGGTGTACGGTGTGCATTGTTGCTGTGGGTGTACGGGGTCACTGGGCTGGTCGTGTAATTGCTTGTGGGTGTACGGGTCAGTTATGTTGCTGTGGGTGTACTGGTCAGTTATGTGCTGTGGGTGTACTGGTCAGTCCCATGTTGCTGTGGGTGTACTGGTCAGTGTGTATGTTGCTGTGGGTTGTACTGGTCAGTGCCAATGTTGCTGTGGGTGCACTGGTCAGTGCCTATGTTGCTGTGGGTTACCGGTCAAGTGCCGTATGTTGCTGTGGTGTACTTGTCTGGTGCATGTTAAGGTGGGTGCACCGGTCTGTGCATGTTACTGTGGGTGTACTGGTCAGTATGTTGCTGTGGGTGTACTGGTCAGTATGTTGCTGTGGGTGTACGTGTCTGTATGTTTGAGTGGGTGTACTGGTCAGTGTATGTTTGGGTGCTGTATGGGTGTTACTGGTCAGTATGTTGCTGTGGGTGTACTGGTCAGTGTGTTGCTGTGGGTGTACTGGTCAGTTTGTATGTTGCTGTGGGTGTACTGGTCAGTGCCTATGTTGCTGTGGGTGTACTGGTCAGTGCCTATGTTGCTGTGGGTGTACTGGTCAGTGCCTATGTTGCTGTGGGTGTACTGGTCAGTGCCTATGTTGCTGTGGGTGTACTGGTCAGTGCCTATGTTGCTGTGGGTGTACTGGTCAGTGCCTATGTTGCTGTGGGTGTACTGGTCAGTGCCTATGTTGCTGTGGGTGTACTGGTCAGTGCCTATGTTGCTGTGGGTGTACTGGTCAGTGCCTATGTTGCTGTGGGTGTACTGGTCAGTGCCTATGTTGCTGTGGGTGTACTGGTCAGTGCCTATTTGCTGTGGGGTACTGGCAGTGCCTATGTTGCTGTGGGTGTACTGGTCAGTGCCTATGTTGCTGTGGGTGTACTGGTCAGTGCCTATGTTGCTGTGGGTGTACTGGTCAGTGCCTATGTTGTTGTGGGTGAAACTGGTCAGTGCCTATGTTGTTGTGGGTGTACTGGTCAGTGCCTATGTTGCTGTGGGTGTACTGGTCAGTGCCTATGTTGCTGTGGGTGTACTGGTCAGTGTGTATGTTGCTGTGGGTGTACTGGTCAGTGTGAATGTTGCTGTGGGTGCCTATGTTGCTGTGGGTGTACTGGTCAGTGCCTATGTTGCTGTGGGTGTACTGGTCAGTGTGTATGTTGCTGTGAGTGCACTGGTCAGTGTGTATGTTGCTGTGAGTGCACTGGTCAGTGTGGTGTGTGGGTGTCCTGGTCAGTGTGGTGTGTGGGTGTACTGGCTAGTGTGGTGTGTGAGTGTATTGGCCAGTGTGGTGTGTGGGTGTACTGGTCAGTGTGGTGTGTGGGTGGGAAGGGATGGTGCGCACACGAAGTAGTTACTAGTTGTCAAAGACACTTGTCGACAGACACTTGACCGTGGGTGCTCGCATGTGCGGGCGTGTACTCACCTAGTTGAGGTTGCAGGGGTCGAGTCCTAGCTCCTGGCCCCGCCTCTTCACTGGTCGCTACTAGGTCACTCTCCCTGAACCGTGAGCTTTATCATACCTCTGCTTAAAGCTATGTATGGATCCTTCCTCCACTACATCGCTTCCCAAACTATTCCACTTCCTGACTTCTCTGTGGCTGAAGAAATACTTCCTAACATCCCTGTGATTCATCTGTGTCTTCAATTTCCAACTGTCCCCTTGTAGCCGTGTCCCATCTCTGGAACATCCTGTCTTTGTCCACCTCGTCAATTCCTCTCAGTATTTTGAATGTCGTTATCATGTCCCCCCCTACCTCTCCTGTCCTCCAGTGTCGTCTGGTCTATTTCCCTTAACCTCTCCTCGTAGGACATACCCTTTAGCTCTGGGACTAGTCTTGTTGCAAACCTTTGCACTTTCTCTAGTTTCTTTACGGGCTTGGCTAGGTGTGGGTTCCAAACTGGGGTGTGGGTGGGTGTGTGCGTGTGCGTGTGTGTGTGGTGGTGTGTGTGTGTGTGTGTGTGTGTGCAGCCTGCGTTGGGACTTCAACCAGAATTGAGGTAGAGAGGGGGAAGGACTCAGGGGTCTGGCCCGCGCGTCCACCTCCTGAATACGCTTATGGCATCACATTCTCTCTTGGGTTTTCATATTACTTTAGTTTGTCATTCCTCCCTCTTAAAACTATGTAGGTTTTTCCCGGACTTTCACTTGTACAACTATTTCCCTTCTGAAACCTATGACTTTAAATAAATTACTTCCATAACGTTTTCCCAGCATGACTAGTTTTTGAAAATCTTCAACTTCAGTTGTGACCCCTTGTCCTGTGTCCTCTCTGGAACATCCTATCTTGTCCAACCTTGTCTATTCCCCGCAGTATCTTGTATTCGTTATCATGTCCCCCTACCCTTTTGTCCTCCATGTCGTCAGTCCGATTTCCCTTAACCTTTCCTCGTACACATTCCCCTTGAGCTCTGGACTAGCCTTGTTGCAAACCTTTGTATTTCTCTAACTTCTTGACGTGCTTGACCAGGTGTGGGTTCCAGACTGGTGCTGCATACTCCAGTATGGGCCTAACATACACAGTGTACAGTGTCTTGAACGATTCCTTATTAAGGTATCGGAACGCTATTCTCAGGTTTGCCAGGCGCCCGTATGTGTGTGTGTGTGTGTGTGTGTGTGTGTGTGTGTGTGTGTGTGTGTGTGTGCGCGCGCGCGCGAGTGTGCATGAGTGCGAAGAGAGAGAGGAGTAGAGAGAGAGAGAGAGAGAGAGAGAGAGAGAGAGAGAGAGAGAGAGAGAGAGAGAGAGAGAGAGAGAGTGCGAGCGTGCTCCGGTGCGTCCAGCCTCCTAGAATACTTTGATGGCAGTCACTGATTTCTGGCCTCTTTGGGCTTGTCATATATTATCTTGAAGTTGTGTCCTGAGTTAGCATCCACTGCTGTGTTCAGAGATGTAGGTGTACCCGGGAGCTTGTCACTTGTTCCACAACTATGATTGCCTCTGAAACCTATGTAATGCATTAAATATAATGATGGAATTTCTATATATACCGTATCTTCCCAGCAATAGCATAATTTGTTAAAGCTCTGATAACAACAATATATATAATTTTGACTTCTCTCATTTTGCATCATATAGAAGGCATAAATCAGTAGCATATCTAAGTGCCTTTAATTTCACTAAAGGATCTATGAACCAGCCACTTTCTTAGCAACAGAGCTAAAAGTATTTCACATTCTTTACAATGTAAGTAAGTGCCTCTCAAATCGGCACCTTCAGAGATAAGAACTATCACAAAAATTCAGGGTTTGACGGCGACCAGAAAAGTCATTCCCTAGTTATGGCACAAAAATAATTTGTTGAATGAAACTGAAAAAAATTAACTCATACAATCCAAAAATCTATGTAAACCTTACTTCGACCACAGCCACCACCGCTGGAAGTTTGAAGCCAGTTAGAAGAGGCATTCTCTAGCTATTGCTCGAAATCTAGTGATGCAAAGGTTAACCAAACTACAGAAAGGGTGGGCATCGAACCCGTTCTGTAACTCGTTTGCAATCGTGTTATTACGATTTCGTGAGTCATGGTAACTAGGTAAGTAAATTGAAAAATTACATCTTCATCTCTTAAATTTATAACTAATATTTTGTTCAGAAGGGGCACCAACTGTTCAACATTGTAATTGTTCACAAGACGCACATTCAGGTATTTCACGAGAGACCACAACTATTTAAATGGAATTATTACTGGAATGCTAATTGACCCATTTTACCTATTTGGCACAACATTATATATATATATATATATTATATATATATATATATATATATATATATATAATATATATATATATTATATATATATATATATATATATATATATATATATATATATCGTGCCGAATACCAAGAACGCATTTAAAAGTAAAATCCTTTCTAAAATTTTCTCTTATGTTAATGTAAAAATTAATTAATTTTGTACCAAAAGAGCCTTAGAAAACTTACCTAACCTTATTATGGCAAGCGCAATTTAATTTAGCCTAACCCACCTAACTATATTTTAGATAAGTTTACAATAATTTAAAAATATAATCAAACACAATGAAATATTTTTTTTCGATAGGTTCAGAATTAATTTTGCGAAATTACTGCATACACAAATTTTCGCTTGCCTTATACGCCAAGAAGAGCGTTGCTATTTAAGCCAAAATAGCAAGTTTTACCTATTCGGCACGACCGACACACACACACACACACACACACACATTCAAACAGTCTGGCGAGTGACGTAGTGGAGGCAGGAACCATACATAGCTTTAAGAAGAGGTATGATAAAGCTCAGGGAGCAGGGAGAGAGAGGACCTAGTAGCGTTCAGTGTAGAGACGGGGCCAGGAGCCGAGTCTCGACCCCTACAGCCACAATTAGGTGAGTACAATTAGGCGAGTACGTACACACACACACACACACACACACACACACACACACACACACACACACACACACACACAAAGATCACCAGTAAGTTCTTTGTTTTTACCCTCTCAATAACCCTACGAGCACTGCTCGGGCTTTCTTTAATGTATGTAGAAATCCTTTGCTCCAGGGTTCCGGTAACGTCCCCAAGTGGTGGTCAACGGACTATAAAGGCACACATTTTTGAAAATATATTCCAGGAGACCGTGGGATGGAGACAGTAATAGCGGAAAGAATGAAGGTAAAAAAAAAAGAGTCAGCGGATTCATCAGTGGTGGAAGAGTCAGGAAGGAAGAGAGAGCAGTGTGACACATTGAGTCCAGTCAGCACGCTGGAACTGCTGTGAAGAACGGCAGTGAGTTTTCGATACAAGAACAAAGGGTCGATGACCTGGTCATGACACTGTTGTGGCAATCATCTACGAATATCGAAGGAAAATCAAGTCACTGATTTGGGCATGATGATGTGGCGATCATATACGAATATCCAAGAAAAACCAGGAGCAGTGATAAACAAATCTATAGATTAATTCACGAACAGACAGAACGACCAAGCATCAATCAAGTGGAAGCCACAGAAAATAGCACAGCTAATGATTAAAAAAAAAAAGATTCTATCTAAAAAAAAAATTCTTACATTGTATAATTTTACACCCTCGCAATAGGTGTACAAATATTAACCAAATTATGAAGTAAACATTATTAATTCCTTTATCTTCGTTACAGGATACTAATTTCGACGCCATTTCTGTTAATTGCTTAAATGTTTGAATTAAAGTGAAACGAGAACGGAATAATGGGACCTGAGAAATCCCTAACAGACTTGAAACACAGGTAATGGAAAGATCAGTAAATCTCTTGTGCCTCTGTTTCAAATATTTTCCTCAGAACGGTTGTCTCATTAATATTTTTTAGGCTTTAAGAATTGTATATCTTCAGTGTTGATACTAGATTAATTTCCCACGTGTTACTCTAAATGTTTTTCTCAGTCCATTATACTGATTATTAGAATATATATTCAATATTATCTCAACAGTGAATCATGTATAGCTTAAATTTAAATTTTCACTTTGTTAGCACTGTGGGAGAGCACATGAGTGTGTAGTGGAGGTGTATTAGTGTTTCACTGTTTTGTGCGTGTACGCACCTACACATGTTGTCAGGGGCAGAGTCTCAGCTCCGATCAAGACTTTTCACTTTCTGACCACCCGGAGACTTAAGAAATACTTTCTGACATCCCTGTGACTCACCAGTGTCTAAATTCATATTGTACCCTCGTGTCTTAGTCTCCAGCCTCTTGAACAGTCTATACCTGTCCACCTCATCAACCCCTGAGTGTTTTATGCTCTGTATCAAGTGCGTGTGAGCACACGATTGTCCTTAACTGCATTGCGTGCGCTAGCACATCAGTGTATTTAGCTGCCCTGTGTAAGTACACGAGTGTATGTGGTGGCGTTGAGTAAATGTATGAGCACACAAATGCATATGTAGTGGAGTGTGTGTGTGTGTGTGTGTGTGTGTACTCACCTATTTGTGGTTGAAGGGGTCGAGTCACAGCTCTTGGCCCCGCCTCTTCACTGAACGCTACTGGGTCCTCTCTCTCCCTGCTCCATGAGCTTTATCACAACTAGCCATAAAGCTATGTATGGTTCCTGCCTCCACTACATCACTTGCCAGACTATTCCACTCCCTGACAATTCTATGGTTGAAAAAACACTTCCTAACATCTCTGATTCATCTGAGTTCTCAACTTCCACTTGTGACCCGTTGTTCCTGTGTCCCATCTCTGGAACAACCTGTCTCTGTGCACCCTGTCAATTTCTCGCAATATTTTGTATGTTATCATGTTTCCTCTAACATCTCCTGTCCTCCAGTGTCGTCAGGCCGATTTCCTTTAACTTTTCTCCGTAGGGCATTCCCCTTAGCTCTGGAACTAGTCTTGTTGCAAACTTTCGCTCTCTCTCTCTCTCTAATTTCTTGATGTGCTTTAACAGGTGTGGTTCCAAACTGGTACTGCTTACTCCAGTATGGGCCTGACGTACACGGTGTACAGAGTCTTGAACGATTCCTTACTGAGGTATCGGAACGCTATATTCAGGTTTGCCAGGCGCCCATATGCTGCAGCAGTTACCTAGTTGACGTGCGCCTCAGGAGATGTGCTCGGTATTTTACTCACCCAAGATCCTTTTCCTTGAGTGAGCTTTGCAGTCTTTGGCAACCTAGCCTGTACTCTGTCTGCGGTCTTCTTTGCCCTTCCCCGATCTTCATGTGTGTGTGTGTGTGTGTGTGTGTGTGTGTGTGTGTGTGTGTGTGTGTGGTGTGTGTGTGTGTGTGTGTAGGTGTGTAGGTGTGTTTTGAACACACGTACATAAGTGTGTGTAGTGTTATATGCACGCCTACATAAATGTACGTGTATACACACCTCTATACATACGTACGTATGTATAGGGTTGTGTGTACACGTACATGGGTGTGTGTGTGTGTGTGTGTGTGTATGTATGGTTGTGTGTGCACGTACTTGCGAGGGGAAGGTAATCCTGTTTTGTTACAGCCGATCTCAGGGGCGGAAGGACAATGGATAAGCCATGGGGAAAGAGGAGGAAAATGCAAGAACCAGAGAGGGAGAGAGAGAGGAGAGAGGAGAGAGGAGAGAGAGAGAGAGAGAGAGAGAGAGAGAGAGAGAGAGAGAGAGAGAGAGAGAGAGAGAGAGAGAGAGAGAGAGAGAGAGAGAGAGAGAGAGAGAGAGAGGTGGAGGGAAGCATTATAACTCCTGTGAAATGCAAGGATAATGAATAACTAAATTACAAATGAATAAATTTTCTACTAATGCCAGAATATATAAAACTATCGGTGAGAAATGTCAGTCAAATAATCCCTAAAATCGACATTAGTATCTATACCAAAACATAGCAGTTTTTCGGTCGCTGTGCGATCCGAGAAAGGTATCCCCGTATAGCATAACCTCCGACTCCTGTACCGCGATGCACGCGACTGGAATAGTACAGAGGCATAGTTCTGCAATGCAATGAACTATAAGCGTTGAAAATCTGAAGCAAACGAAAAAAAATTCACAAGTCATCTCGAAATTCACATTCTATTCTTAATAAAATACTAAAATAAATTAAAATTAATAAAATTACAAAAATAAATTAAAAGAAACTTAAAATATTAGGACAGGCACATCCTAAAACCAATTCAATCCATCCATTAAGAAACAGTGTAAATAGGTCACGCCTGTAGGTAAAGCAAGCCCTGAGGAAATTCCTGTATCAATATACCAAGATGTTGCAGTGTCTGATAGGCGAGATGAAAATGGATTCGAAAACATCAGCTATGATGCAAAACTGAAAAGGCATTCTTTTGCTTTTGCAGAGAGACCAATATCTTAAAATTCATCAGGGCATTTAAGCTTGAAGTCACTTAGGAGTTGCATAATCAAGTTATCAGCGTTGATGTGTTGAAGCCAATCAGACGAGACACTCAGAAATTACCACATGAAAAGTAGTTCGATTTTATCAAGTTCTTTCAAAGAAATATCAAACAAGCTGAGACCTACACAAGCCAAATTCAATCCAAACTTTTTTCTAGATAACAATGACCAGCGTTAAAGTCAATAAGTTTTATTTAAGCTTTGGGTACTTAGCATATACATAAAAGTATATACACAAAAGTACATTATTAGATTTTCCAAAGTTACATCTATATACAGTGACGTATTTCTGTGACGTATTTCTAATCAGAAGAAGCATTTTCAGTTATTTCACAGAAATCAGTTTAACTAAGAAAAACATAAAATCAAGGCGAAACTTCCATTGAGGGAAAACATATCAGTATAAAAAAGAAGTTTAAAAGTAATCAGAAAAATAATTTTAACAGTACACAAAATACACACAAAAAATTTTTTACATCTACACAGCGTCAGTTCATAAAGTGTTTCATCAAAAGTGACACTCCATTACGAGGCAGTACTGAAGCCAATCAAAAGTGACTCTCCATTACGAGGCAGTACTGAAGCCAATCAAAAGTGACTCTCCATTACGAGGCAGTACTGAAGCCAATCAAAAGTGACTCTCCATTACGAGGCAGTACTGAAGCCAATCAAAAGTGACACTCCATTACGAGGCAGTACTGAAGCCAATCAAAAGTGACTCTCCATTACGAGACAGTACTGAAGCCAATCAAAAGTGTCTCCATTACGAGACAGTACTGAAGCCAATCAAAAGTGACTCTCCATTACGAGACAGTACTGAAGCCAATCAAAAGTGACTCTCCATTACGAGACAGTACTGAAGCCAATCAGAGGTGGTGGATCCAAATAAATTTAACGTGAATGAACGGGAATCAAAATTTCACACTATTTTATGCATAAAATTACCAAATCTGCACCAACACACTTAAGTTCCGTCCTACACCGTCGTAGAATTAGGAAGCACTCCGAGTTCTTGTACTACAGAGGGCCTCTTTGGCTTTAATACTGAGGGTTCTCTTTGACTATATTATAAAGGGTTCTTTCTTGCTATACTACAGAACAGAGGGTCATCTTTAGCTATACTACAGAGAAGAGGGTTTATTTAGTTATACTACAGAGAAAGGTTTTTTTTAAGTTATACTACCGAGCAGAGGGTTCTTAGCTATACTACAGAAAGTTCTAACTATCAGAGCCATTTTATAATGCTAAGAATGAACTGTACCTGAGTGGCTATGATTTCCAGCTCTTATACAAATTTCACCGGATGTCAATTATAGGATCTTCGTGGCCTTCAGAGGAAATAAGAAAAATCTATAATCTCCGCCGTGCTTCGTTTTAGTGGATTACCAAACACAGTTGTAGGGCATCTGCACGCGTAAATTGTTCCTGTACACTTGACCTTGTTACCGTACACCAGAGTTGAAGATTTGAAGTCGATCGGATGACTTCTTACCCGGGGGTATGGGAGCCAAATAATGGGGGTGTGGGAACCAAATAATGGGGGTGTGGGAACCAAATAATGGGGGTATGGGAGCCAAATAACGGTGATATGGGAATCAATCTCTGTACAATTTGCAGTTTTTCTACAAATAAATGATAAAATCCATATGATTTTCTTTCAAATACTTTGTTCCAAGTTATCCTTACGTAAAGTTATTGACATCTTTTGAAGTCAAAATGGTACCTAGTTGGACTTGGTGGTGGTGGTGGTGGTGGTGGTGGTGGTGGTGGTAGTGTTGATTTCGACAGTCTGACGAAGAAGGTATGGAGACATACTGGGCAATCCACAAGGGGTCTTTAATTGTTAAAAGGCTAAGAATCCCTGATTTTAAAGATTTCCTATCAAGGATAATGGCTTTCCCATTAAGATGTCATTTAATTACCACTTAACGTCATTGTCTTTCCGTTTTCTCTGATTAAGATGTCATTTACCACTTAACGTCATTGTCTTCCTGTTTTCTCTAAGATGCCATTTAATTACCACTTAATATCATTGTTATGTTCTCTGTTCTGCTCTGACCCCTCTGATGCACAGTCTTGTTTGTTGTCAATGAACCAGCTGTCTGGTCTCCTTTGAAGCCCTTACAAAGCGACAGGAGAAGGAATGGACAATTGTGAAGCCACGGGGGACTAGGACAGCCACTGAGACAAGGACAATAGCAAAACAATGGTGGGTTAGGATGGAAGGGGAGGACAACAGAGCCACGGATAACGGGAAAAAGAGAATGGGGAACCTGAGAATAAAGGTCAAAGGGGGAACTAAGGAAAAAAGTCAAAGGGGCAACCAAGGAAAAAGGCTAAAGGGGAACCATGGGAAAGGAGGAATCGGTGAAACGGGAAGAGGACGAAAGGGAAGATAAGTGGGATAAAAACAAAAGGGGAATTCACGGAAGAGGAAAGGAGAATGAAGAAAAACCAATCTGAATAGGAAGAAAAGTGGTGAATCCACAAGTGATGGGATCAATGGGAACTGGAGGAGAAAAATGTGTTCACTCTCACTAGGTGTATCACGTGTACCTTAAGTGTATCATGTGTACCCAAAGTGTATCATGTGTACCCAAAGTGTATCATGTGTACCCAAAGTGTATCATGTGTACCCAAAGCGTATCAAGTGTACCCTAAGTGTATCAAGTGTACCCTAAGTGTATCAAGTGTACCCTAAGTGTATCAAGTGCACCCTAAGTGTATCAAGTGCACCCTAAGTGTATCAAGTGTACCCTAAGTGGATCATTCTCATGCTAGTGTGATCTTCTGAGTTGCTGGTGTGTTCCTGGTGTGACGCTCTGTGCTGCTGGTGTGATGGTCTGTGCTGCTGGTGTGGTGCTCTGTGCTGCTGGTGTGGTGCTCTGTGCTGCTGGTGTGGTGCTCTGTGCTGCTGGTGTGGTGCTCTGTGCTGGTCTGATGCTCTGTGTTGTTGTGTCTGGATTGCTCTGTGTTGTTGCTGGTCTGATGCTCTGTGTTGTTGCTGGTCTGATGCTCTGTGTTGTTGCTGGTCTGATGCTCTGTGTTGTTGCTGGTCTGATGCTCGTGTTGTTGTGTGCTGGTCTGATGTGTTTGTTGCTTTATGCTTGTGTTGTTGCTGGTCTGATGCTCTGTGTTGTTGCTGGTCTGATGCTCTGTGTTGTGTTGTCTGTCTGTGATGCTCTGTGTGTGTTTGCTGGTCTGATGCTCTGTGTTGTTGCTGGTCTGATGCTCTGTGTTGCTGCTCGTGTGATCCGTGCTGCTAGTGTGATCTGTGCTGCTAGTGTGATCTGTGCTGCTAGTGTGATCTGTGCTGCTAGTGTGATCTGTGCTGCTAGTGTGATCTGTGCTGCTAGTGTGATCTGTGCTGCTAGTGTGATCTGCGTTGCTAGTGTGATCTGTGTTTATGGTGTGATCTGTACTGCTAGTGTAATGCTCTGTGCTGCTAGTGTGATGCTCTGTGCTGCTAGTGTGATCACCTAAACAGCATCACAGCCCCTAGGATCAAGTGTGACTTGTCATCCAATGTTCTCTTTAACCACAGATTAAAGCAGACCAGTGAGGCTGCGGCAGGAAGTGGGAGACTTCCACGGACCCAGGAAGTAAACAATGCAGACATATACTGTACAAGACACACAACACACACACACACACACACACACACACACACACACACACACACACACACAGCAATGCCTATTAGAACGCTCGTTGTATGCAGATAACGGTGTTGTGCCCTGGTCAACTAGTCTGCCAAAGATACGTAAGAGCCTCTGAGAGCAAGAGTTAAAAAGGGAATATAAAATGCTTCTGTTCAACTACAATGCAAATATGAGAGAGTAGCTAGTTTTGCATGGGTCTGGCCCAGCTCTTGAGCTGTTTTGTCTCTGTTTGGAAGCAGGGATTAATAAACTACAAATTTTATCAACAACCCATCTTCATCAAATCATCTTCGGGTAACAGCACAGATAGGCTGTCTTCTGAACTTTCTTTGGTCCTGATTAATCCCGAAGGCTCAAGCATTCAGGATTAATCAATAGTTATTCAATTGGTTATACCATTCTCTTATCTACCATTTCCCTTTCAAAATTTCTTTCTCTCTCTCTTCTTACATTTGCATATTCATATCTACCATGAGTCTCTGATAAACGTTTTGCTTTCGATTAGACAATTTCCTATATTGATTCTAAATCCCTACTTTTTAAAACTTCTTGATAATTGGTTTTGAAAACCGACGAGTTGAAGATTGAGATACCTATGCAACATATGAGAATCTTTATTAAGTAAGATTCCCATATGTTGCATGTGTGTCTCAGTCTTCAACTTCTCTTTCTCCAGCATTGCGGTGCTACCAACTCATCCTTGAAGGCTAAATGAGAAATACCAGCCAATAGGACGGAAAATACTATGGTTGAAAACAGCTGTTTATCTCGATGACAAATTACCAAACACAGGCGTTGAACACAGTGTGTAGATAGTATTAACTGATCTGTTCATTATTAACACAGGTGTTAATAAAGGCTCTGCTGTGCTATTGAAGCTTCTGCGTTAATGAAACCTCGACTGCCTTAATAAAACCTGTGTCAATGAAGCCTCCGGTGCGTTATGAAGCTTGCGTTAATGAAGTCTTTGCACTAGTGAAGCCTCTACGTATGTAAATTCTCTGTGTTAGCTGGATGCATTTCAGTGCTGTGAGACCCGAGAATGGAATCCCCGTATTGCACAACCCCAGCAACCCATACCTCAATGCACGTGAAAGCAGTAATGCAGTGTCTTATTAACGCAGCATCTTATTAATGCAGTATCTTATTAATGCAGTATCTTATTAATGCAGTATTTTATTAATGCAGTATTTTATTAATGCAGTATTTTATTAATGCAGTATTTTATTAATGCAGTATCTTATTGCATTAATAAGATACTGTATTAGTGTCCTATTAATGCAGTATCTTATTAATGCAATGTCTTATTAATTAATGCAGTGACTTTTTATTGCAGTTTAATTAGTGGTGAATATAGGAAACGAATCAGAATCTCCATTCACAAATTACCACATAGAAACTAATATCCCACTTTAGTAACAAGGTTATGGAACATAGGAAGGTAAGACTGTGTTCTATAACCTCAGTTTCCTGTGCCTCAGAGATTGGAATAGTGCAGAGTGCGGCATAAGTTGATAATGCAATTAAATATTTGCTTAGGAAATATCTCAAGGGAATCAGAAGCGGCATCTGTAAGCCATCATGTAGAAAACAATATCCAAAATTCTCCAATAAAAATGATGATTTTGGACATTCACAGACCACATCTAATTAAAGTCTTTCAGAGGGCCCCGAGAGACCAGTATTCTAAAATACACAAAGAACCACGTCCTAAAGTACAGTAACACGCTTAGGTTAAACCTGCTTAAATGTTGCACTATTAAGTAATCAATATGGAAGGATCAGAGCTAATCCACATTATCGCATGGAAAACAGTACAGTATATTAACCTTACTTTTTTTAAGATAATTATAACCTATGCAGTTGACCCCCGGTTTACGATCAGCTCCCAATGCGACCAATTATTTATAAGTGTATTTATGTGCGTTTGTATGTATATGTTTGGGGGTCTGAAATGGACTAATCTAATTCACAATATTCCTTATGGGAACAAATTCGGTCAGTACTGGCACCTGAACATACTTCTGGAATGAAATAATATCGTAAACCGGGGGTCCACTGTACTGGTAAAAATCAATCCAAGTTTTTCTCTAAGACTGACTAGCTTTTAGGGAAGCAAGTTTTTTGTAAGCTTAGTGAGCACAGTATACAACTTTTTAATAATGATCTTGAGGGCACACACGTTATGATCATAAAAGAATATTATGCTGATTGAACATTGAATAACCAAAGTTAAAAGCTTTGACTTATTTATGATCAGAAGAGACGTTCACCAACTACTTCGCAGAAAAAAAAATCCAAGTAGGATACAACAGTGTTGAAATTTTGATGGCGATCAGAGGAGCCTATCACCACCTATCACACGGAAATGGAAATAGTCTGTGTAGCATTGTACACAGGTCATTTACGCATGCAAATAGTCCCATGAATTTTGTCCAAGATAAATTACACAAGCGTTGAAAATTTGAGGAAGATTTAATAAAGCGTTCTCGAGTAACTAACAAAAATTTGTGTGAGACACACAAAAGTATTGCTGAGAATGTTTTGAAAAACAGTAAAGTCTCCCCTACTTAAACTAAAATTCCATAAAAAAATATTTCCATTTTTTTTTAAATTTGATAAAATTGGCAAGGAAAAAATTGCAAAACACATAACGGGTGGGATTCGAACCAATGGCAGGCAAATCCTAAAACTCACAGGCCACTGTGTTAACCACTGATTTGTTTGCAATCGTGCTATTACAATTTCGAGTCAAACCAAAAAAAAAATTACAAAATTGTCACTGGCATAGCTCAAAAAAAAAAAAAAAAAAAAAAAATAAGATACACCAAGACGTAGTAGGATTTGAAGCTGATGAGAAGAGGGATTCACTAGTTATCACACGGGAAGCACTTTGTATAATAAAATTGGCAAATGGAAATTTACACAGTTGAAAGTCAGTAACAAGGTGTGTTTTAATGAAACCCATCAATGGTAAAAGTTTGAAGCCTATCAGAAAAGGCATTCTTCAGTAAATGGTCTGAATCTAAAGTTTTTAATTTCAGCTAAATTTTAAAGTTGCACTTATTCGGACTAAAATTATGGGGTATCTTTTTTTTTTTTTTTTTTTTTTACAAGAAAACATCAATATTTTTTAAAGCGAATTGGTACAAGAATTCTTTAGTAACTGTATATAACATTAATATCACAATTCAATAAAACTTGTATTCAAGAAATCACACCAGTGGTGAAAATTTGAAGCCGATCAGACGAGTCATTCTCCATTTATGGCACGGATCTTGACGTTTTTTTTTTTTACCGGTTTAAAAACAAATTTTGCTGCACGCAAGCGATACTTATTACGTATTAACCCGGCACTAAGATACCTGAAGTATACCCGGTGAGGGTTTCGGGGGTCAACACCCCCCGCGGCTCGGTCTATGACCAGGCATGAACTGAAGCCGTTCAGAAGAGGTAAACTGAAAATTATTCAACGTGGTTAAACGAGAATAAACGTTTAACACTGATTTACTCAAATCGTCAAATCTTCATCAACAGCCTCTCACCAAAGACCCTCCACCTCCTTCCCTTCTCTCATCGCCTCCCGTAAAGGTGTCGATTACTTCAACAGCGAACTTGGTAACGAGGACACGCTCCTTTACAATTAATGTGTTCCCAGGCCAATTATTCCTATTTGCATAATCCACTCTTGCTTAAGAAAAAATATGAAAAGTGTCTCCATGCATAAATGATGGTGAGACCCGCCGGCCAAATCAGGTTATGAAGCCGGAGTTAAGAAGGCAGAAGACTGATTTTCACCTCTATCGTATTTTCGTTTTTTAAGGTATATACACCTAGGATACATGCACCTTCTCGGTGAATAGTCACCGGAATATATGGATATCTCAGTATATATACACAAATATATAAATCTCAAGTGTATATACATCTCTTCATGAATAGGCATTTTTGGTATATTTTACTACCTCTTCTAGAGATTAAAATTAACCTGAATCGCAGTGTGCTCTTGAAATACAGCCTTAATGACCCTCGCGCAAATGGGTCATTAAATTAAACCAAGTAATCAGTCCATCTTAGGATTTACAATCACCACCTTCCGCATGTGCAGTCATTCTATTTCGCCTTTCCAATGATCTTTCGTATACTTTCAGCCCTCTCTCTCTCTCTCTCTCTCTCTCTCTCTCTCTCTCTCTCTCTCTCTCTCTCTCTCTCTCTCTCTCTCTCTCTCTCTCTCTCTTAGGGTGCTGTATGATACTGTAGCGTGTCATACAACACCCTGTATGACACTAATGGGTCACAGAGCACCCTGGGGAAATGGAAGCACTCAGTGTTGATACAAAGAGAAATATAGCTCCCAATTCCCTTGATCAAGAGACCTTCGTCGACATCAAGGCACATTCCTTGAAAGAGGGACTAAAGTGGAGCCTCGACCCTAATCCGGGCTCCGACAACAAGTTTTAATCCGGGGGGGAAGAGCAATAATCTACCAGCACCATCTAGGCACTATTACCGACTCAAGTTTCTAGAGAGAATCGCCTTTACCGCAGTGTGTGGGTTAGCCACTTCGTCGTCCCATCTCACCGCGTTGCCTGGAGGATCAACTCAAGGCAATGTTCGTACAGCTTAATCTGTTACATCAACTCAAGAGATGATTATTATGGGTATGGTAATCAGCTTGAGATATGTAATGGACTCTGCTTCTTGGTTCAAACTTGATATTAAACAAGAAGACGAACTAGATAAACCCTCAATATGGGGTTGTAACCTAACTTTAAACCCTATGCGAGACTGTGTACATTTCCTGCAATATCTTTTTCTCAATATGTGTAATAAGACCGGCAGTGAGGTATGTAGTACATAATTTTGTATGTATGCATTGAGAGCTTAAAGTAATAAGGTGTGGCCAAAATGTCGATCACAGTCATCCACGATAGATCACAGCAATTTCTAGTCGATTGTAGGAATGGTAGCATATTTCAAATATTTTTTAGGTTAGAATTTAATAAAAATATATTTGCATATGTTAGTAAAATATTTATAACAATGTTAGCTATTCTGTATATTTTTGTGTTGTGAATTGTGTGTGTGTGTGTATATATATATATATATATATATATATATATATATATATATATATATATATATATTTTATATATATGTGTGTGTATGTGTGTGTTGTGTGTGGTGTGTGTGTGTGTGTGTGTGTGTGTGTGTGTGTGCAAAACAACCACTCTGAAAGAATAGAGAAATTCCAAGCGCTTTCGTGACTACTCACATTATCAAGGAACTATGAAAGTAAAGCATCCAAGGAAGCTATATAAGGGGTCTGGCCAGCACCTCACTATCAGATCCCACAACGGTTAAACACCTGACGCGCGCCGACCCAACTTGGATAGGTCCTTTGCACAACTCACCCCACAAACTATTCTACCCAAGAAAATTAAAAAATTATTTGTCCAGTGTATTATTAAATTCTTCCCAAATTCTATTAATTATAAATGGATCTAATTTATATAAACCAAAGGAAATATTCATATTATTGTCAAAACTGCTTTTTATGAAACAAGATTCAATTATATTCCTGTCGACCATGGACTTGCTTGATACTACTTTCTCAACTTTAATAAACTTTATCGCAAATTTTACAAGGAATCTTATAGACATCCATCAGCATTTTGGGGGGAATTCTTTATCAAAAGTTTTTTTTACTGTATCAAGATTTTTGAATACAACTTTAATATTAAAAGTCTTAAGAAGAGAAGGCATATCAACCAAGTTTTCATGGTAAGGGAGAACCAACATATTTTTTAGTTGAATAAGGTTGGTTGTCCCTTTTTGGATTGTAAAAAGTATTTCTAGCAACTTTAAAAGATTTATCAATTACATTTCTTGGGTATTTTAAATCATTACCTATTTCATAAATTTTGGATATTTCCTCATCTATGAACTCAGGACTACAAATTCGTAAAGCTCTCAAAAACATTGATGAGAAAACAGACAGTTTGACTATCTTGATGCGAGGAATAATAGTGGACATAGGAACATATATATATATATATATATATTAATGTCGTGCCGAATATGTAAAACTGATCAATTAGCAAGAACTCATTTTAAATTAAGTCCTTTCTAAAATTTTCTCTTGTACGTTTAAAGATATATTTTTTTCATTAAAGGTAATGTCAAAATTTTTAATTTTGCACCAAAAGAATCTTAGAAAACTTACCTAACCTTATTATAACAAGAACAATTTATTTTAGCATATCCCAACTAAATATATTTTAGATTTGTTTACAGTAATTTAATACTAAACAAACACAGTGAAATATATTTTTTTCGTTAGGTTCAGAATGATTTTGGCGAAATTATTGCATACACAAATTTTCACTTGTCCTATATGGCAAGATGAGCGTTGCTATTTAAGCCAAGATCGCAAGTTCTGCCTATTCGGCACGACATATATATATATATATATATATATATATATATATTATATATTATATATACACATACATATATATATATACACACAATTCACAACAAAAATATACAGAATAGCTAACATTGTTATAAATATTTTACTAACATATGCAAATATATTTTTATTAAATTCTAACCTAAAAAATATTTGAAATATGCTACCATTCCTACAATCGACTAGAAATTGCTGTGATCTATCGTGGATGACTGGGATCGACATTTTGGCCACACCTTATTACTTTAAGCTCTCAATGCATACATACAAAATTATGTACTACATACCTCACTGCCGCTCTTATTACACATATTGAGAAAGAGATATTGCAGGAAATGTACACAGTCTCGCATAGGGTTTAAAGTTAGGTTACAACCCCATATTGAGGGTTTATCTAGTTCGTCTTCTTGTTTAATATCAAGTTTGAACCAAGAAGCAGAGTCCATTACATATCTCAAGCTGATTACCATACCCATAATAATCATCTCTTGAGTTGATGTAACAGATTAAGCTGTACGAACATTGCCTTGAGTTGATCCTCCAGGCAACGCGGTGAGATGGGACGACGAAGTGGCTAACCCACACACTGCGGTAAAGGCGATTCTCCCACCGTTGTGGGATCTGATAGTGAGGTGTTGGCTAGACCCCTTATATACCTTCCTTGGATGCTTTACTTTCATAGTTCCTTGGTAATGTGAGTAGTCACGAAAGCGCTTGGAATTTCTCTATTCTTTCAGAGTGGTTGTTTTGCACACACATAATATATATATATATATATATATATATATATATATTATATATATATATATATATATATATATATATATATATGTGTGTGTGTGTGTGTGTATGTGTGTATACATATATATATATGGACAAATACACAAATAAACCGCACATAGCAGTACGCTTTCAAGGACTTGTCTGATTCGAATCTTCAAGATTTTCTATTATTTCTTTGAATTGAGGATGACAGTCGAGAAAATCTGGAATCACCATAATTTTCTTTAGCTTCTTAGTCATAAAATGTTCCACAGAGTTTACAATATAAAATAATGATATGGTTAAATTAAGGGCTGAACCCGAGAGCGTCATACGGCTCTACGTAGCGTTCACAAGAGAAGAAAAATAGGCAGTGACAACAGAGGTCACAGCCGGAGACAATATTTGTTCTTCATAACGAGGCAAATCCTTCAGGCTCCGAAGGATCTATTAATTGTATTAAGCGAGGTGTATCATTTCGCCGAGTGGTTACCTTCAGATACAAAACGGCTTAAAATATACAATAATATGCCTCCTCCTCTTCTTCATTTGTAAACTTTTCGTGGCCAAGTTTATGAAATGTCGTCGAAGACAGAAAATATTTCTCTGCAGTTTTGAGGTTTCCGTCAAGAAATTAGGTTTAAAAACTATGAAAATTCTCAACGGAAATTACTTAAACTGACCTCGTTTTGCTGACGTCATTGTAATACTAACATCAGTTTCGTCAGTATCAGTAAGCCAGCGTTTGCTGGATCACTGATACCCATCACCTGTAAACCAGCAGTTGCTAAATCACTAATACCTTGCACAGGTACGACAGCAGTTCGCATCTAGTGAATCTTCTGTTTCCTGACGCAATAATTATGCACAAGCACTGTTTAATATGCCAGATTCCTAACCAAAACATTAACAATTTGCTGCGAGAGAAATATACAGGACATAGTGTGAAAGAGTTAATCCATTTATTTTACGGGTACTTATGTATGCATGAAGAAAATATTGGATGAGCGCTCCCACTGACCATTTTATGAGGCGATGAAATGAACAAATTATTATATAACAACTCCAAACTGAGCATCAAGGCATGAAAAATAAACAACCCGCTGAGACAGCAAGGAAACATTGCTGGCTTGTTTTCAGACTAAGGAATGCTGTGGACTATGTACCTCTATCTTTATAAAAACACTAATTTAGTATCTAAACGACTGAAGCATAAATAGCTAAGCAAGAAACCTGTAATTCCACAGTGATGTTGGAGTGCTGGTTTTTTTTTTTAGACTAGTGTTTCCCTTCGTCCTGTGGCATGCATAGGGATTTGCACGAGGTAGAAAACTATATAACTCCCAAATACTGAGACAATCTTGTTGTACAACGAAGATGTGCACTTCTAAAATTTGGGGGAAAAATTGTTCTGTTATGAATGTCTATCTCAGATATTATACGTATTTACAGAAAGTTATTTTCAAGTCTGTACATAAGGACACGAGGACGATACAAAACACCTTGATGTACATGATCATCAGAAACTTGTGAAATCGCCTAGCTAGCACTAACATGGTCTAACTAGCACTAACATGGCCTAGCTAGCACTAACATGGCCTAGTTAGCACTAACACAGTGAAAAACATCCTCATGATGTAAATAGTCAGAAAACCATCAAGTTGAAGAACGAGACACTTGTGCAACATTTGGGAATTCCGCAAAGAAGATTCTCATAAGTTGCACAAGTGTCTTATTCATAGAGAAAAAAAAAAAAAAAAAATACACCTCGTCCATCGCCATTTCAAAATGCTCCTTAGATATCCTGGAATAAATTTCTTCCCTATATAATTATATATATATATATATATATATATATATATATATATATATATTATTATATATATATATACACACACACACACACACACACACACACACACACACACACACACACACAGTTTAAACTGATTTCCACTGACTACAACAATAAATTTTCACTATGGTTACTCGCACAGGTAGCGCTGCTTTATTCAAAAGAACTCCAAACAATGTGTGGACGTTCTGCGAGTCCAGTTACCTACAGGATCTCGATAAATGTATGTTTGTGAAACCCTTTAGGGGTTTTTCACGTATGTGTGTCCACATATTCGATAGAGATCTTTAGGCAACTTCCGCGGACTTGGTGGTATATGTTCTTTTGAGTGAACCAGTTTCCTTCCAAACCTTTAAACCTCAGGGTTCTCAATACTAGATAAAAGAACAGACATAGGAAAAATTAAAGGTACTCACTGGACAAAAATATTATCAAACTAGGGACTGACGTCAAGTAGCTTTCACACTTTACGTGACTGACAAAGGTTGATGTCATCGACTGTGCGAGACGAGAAATGTGAACCTCAATGTTAACAATGTTTTCCTTAAAACATTCGTGGCAGTCAACATGAATTTAGACAACGTATCGTCTACCGATTAGCAGACGGAGAATCGAGCTTCCGTCATTCCTTGTGCTGGATGACGCCAACGAGTTTAGCAATTGCATTACAAAATAAACACTATTTTGTCCTCGTTTAAATATTAACAATTTAAACGCACGTATTATTTAATCCTCGCATTACACTATTTGTCCTATACCATGTGTATCCATACCTCGTCAAAATTACGTGCATGAGATGAGCACTCACGGCACGAATGCCCACGTTCACGCACGAACATCTAAATTTCGCTCATGAACGACCGACCTTCTTTCACTATAATACAAAATTCCACAATAATGCTGTAATACAAACAAGTCTTCACATTTTGCAGCTCCCCTCACGAGCTGATAAAGCCGTCCTGGAGAGGGTGAAGCTGAAGCTCTTAAGGATATTACGAGAGACTGGCCAGTAGAGGAAGGGGGGGAAAAAAAACAATTTCCGAGACGACAAATTTCTGGCGTGTGCCAAGAGTTAATTTTATTTCACATTTTTTGTTACTGCACAGTGGGAGGATATTAGACCGTGTTGAGACTAAAGTAATTATAGTGCGGAATGTGCAAAGAAAATTATATACCAGAGTAACATTATATTCATCACCACATCAGGCGTGTACTGTATCAGAGTGATACGAGTATGTTAGTATCAACGACCTTTCCTACGAGTATATTAGTATCGAGGACTTAAAGGTACGAGTACCATATTAAAGACGATCTAAGATAAAAGTACCTTATTAACGAGGATTTAAGTTACTTGTACATTAGTAACCAGGACCTTATCAACGACTACGTAAGCTTCGATTTCCTTAGTAACAATAACCTACTTTAAGTTAGAAGTGTCTTATGAACAATGGCCAATGCTGGGAGTACATACACACACACACACATTATACATTATATTATATATATATATATATATATATATATATATATATATATATATATATATAATATCGTGCCGAATAGGCAGAACTTGCCATCTTGGCTTAAATAGCAACGCTCATCTTGCCATATAGGACAATTGAAAATTTGTGTATGCAATAATTTCGCCAAAATCATTTTGAACCTAACAAAAAAAATATATTTGATTGTGTTTGTTTAGTACTAAATTATTGTAAACATATTTAAAATATATTTAGTTGGGTTAGGCTAAAATAAATTGTTCTTGTTATAATAAGGTTAGGTAAATTTTTTAAGATTCTTTTGTTGCAAAATTAAAAATTTTTACATTAACATTAATGAAAAAAGTATATCTTTAAACGTATAAGAGAAAATTTCAGAAAGGACTTAATTTTAAACGAGTGCTTGCTAATTGACCAGTTTTACATATTCGGCACGACATATTATATATATATATATATATATATATATATATATATATATATATATATATATAGGTCTATGATAGATGAGATGAATCATAAAACTGACGAGGGGAAAAAGGTGCACTGAGGAGTCTGGAGACAAAGGACATTATCCATGAAAGCAAAGAGGGGAATGTATGAGAGTATAGTTATGCCAACCTTCTTATATGGGTGTGAAGCATGGGTGATGAGTGTTGCAAGAAGAAGGCTGGAGGCAGTGGAGATGTCATGTCTGAGGGCAATGTGTGGTGTGAATATAATGCAGAGAATCCATAGTTTGGAGATAAGGAGGAGGTGCGGGATTACCAAAACTTATTATCCAGAGGGCTGAGGAGGGGTTGATTAGGTGGTTCAGACATGTTGAGAGGAAGGAATAAAATAGAATGACTTCGAGTGTGTATAAATCTGGAGTGGAGGGAAGGCGGGGTAGGGATAGGCCTAGGAAAGGTTGGACGTAGGGGGAAAAGAGCTTTTGTGTGCGAGGGTCTTTGACTTCCAGGAAGCATGCGCGAGCGTGTTACATAGCGAATAAAGACAAATGTGACAAAAAGTGTGAGAAAGGTAACATTTATGAAGGGATTCAGGGAAACCGGCAGGGGAGTTAATGTTGCAGTTTTATAACTGTAGTGTAAGCGCGCCTCTGGCAAGACAGTGATGGAGTGAATGATGATGAAAGGTTTTCTTTTTCGGGCCACCCTGCCTTGGTGGGAAACGGCCGATGTGTTAATAAAAAATAATCATGATAACTTCCAAGTTATCATGATCATGGTACACAAGATAACACTGATTTAAGATTTAAAGCATCAAAAACATTGAATTTTTATTAGTACATATATATCTCGACAAATTAAAACAAAAACGACAAAGTAAATGACAAACTGACTTAGCATTTTGCTCTATCACATGACCTCTGCTGATGAACAGTGCGCGCAACAGTGCAGTGACTGTCAAAACCTTCGTTAAACAAATGGCTTTCTTTGACAAGTAGACAGGAAGACAGACACACAATATGCAGATTAAACTCCTACTAATGTAAAGACCAGCGATGTATCAAGATTTATACAGAGCCAATGAAAGCTTGCTATGCAACCTTCACGTTTCTCTTTACCACTGCGGCAGTGCAACATTTGCATCCTCTGTGATTGTGTCTATTTACAAAGGTAAAAAAAAATTATGCACTGAACTTCTGGTATGGAATGAGAAACGCCCCTCCACTGTTGTTTATATTTTAACACACAAAAATGTGACGAAATGCGTCGGCGCGTCCAGGCACAATTCCCATTATAAGATTACAGTGTTTTCCATCATGAAATTTAATATAAACCTAAAAGCAAAACATTGTAGCATGCAATTTCTTATTATATATATATAATACACATATATATATAATATATATATATATATATATATATATATATATATATATATATTAGTGTGTGTGTATGTGTGTATGTGTGGGTGTGTGTATGTGTGGGTGTGGGTGTGTATGTGTGGGTGAGTGTATGTGTGGGTGTGTGTATGTGTGGGTGTGTGTATGTGTGGGTGTGTGTATGTGTGGGTGTGTGTATGTGTGCGTGTGTGTATGTGTGCGTGTGTGTATGTGTGGGTGTGTGTGTGTATGTGTGGGTGTGTGTGTGTGTATGTGTGGGTGTGTGTGTGTGTATGTGTAATAATGTTGATAGAATTACCGACAGATGTAAAGTAAAAGGACACAAGTACAACTAATGTAACATTTTATTGTGACAACGTTTCGCTCTCCAGGAGCACGAAACGTTGCCACAATAAAATGTCACATTAGTTGTACTTGTGTCCTTTTACTTCACACACACACACACACACACACACAATATATATATATATATATATATATATATATATATATATATATATATATATATATATATATATATATATTATATATATATATATTACATACACACACACATTTAGTTTATGAATATATGTAAATACAATATAAAAATGTAACAAGAATATACTTTTAAAAAATGAAGCATCGAGGTATAGGAGAGAGAGAGAGAGAGAGAGAGAGAGAGAGAGAGAGAGAAGGAGAGAAGAGAGAGAGAAGAGAGAGAGAGAGGAGAGAGAAGAGAGAGAGAGAGAGAGAGAGAGAGAAGAGAGGGAGAGAGAGGAGAGGGGGGGGGGAAGTAAGGAAGGAGAGAGAAAAGAGAGGAAGAAATGAGGGAAAGAGAAAAAAATGAGGGAGAGGAAGAATAGAGAATGAAGGGAGAGAGAAGGAAGAGAGAGAGAGGAGGAAGAAAAGGGTAGACAGGGAAGAAAAGAGGTGTACAAGAGGTGAAAGGGACCCAGGTGCGTAATTTTGACACTAATGAGATCAAAGCTTCCCTCCCCCCCCCCCACAGACACACACAGACACACACACAGACACACACACAGACACACACACACACACACACACACACACACACACACACACACACACACACACACACACACACACACACACACACACACACACACACACACTGTTGAAGGGGATCTTAAATAATAAAATACAAGTCCTATAAAATTTAGAATTTACACATTGGTGTAATTATGTAATGATCACTGCTACCACTGTCATTACCAGTGTTCCTTATTACCTATTAGAATTAATTTGCATTTACCAATGAAAATAATTTCAGCAATATTTTCACATTGATAATATTATTTTATCCCATCACTGAGTTAGAGTGATTCGAAAATAGAAGAAACACTTTCGCTAACACTGTGTTGCCAGAGGTTGTACCTATATTACGACTGAGATGCTTAACCAGACTGCAGTATCCACCACTCATTCTGAGTGCATATACTGTACTTCCCACCTTCCGTACTCAAGTCCGGCTAACTTGTTTCCCCTAAATCCCTTCATAAAGGTTTCTGTGCTCACACTCAAACAGCACGTCAAGACCTTAAAGAAAAAACAGATGCCACCACTCACTCGTATCTAACATGCTCGCATGCGCCTGTCCAAGCCCACCTCACACAAAACCACCATTACTCCCTCTCCCCCCCCCCCAGCCTTACGAAGGACGACCCCTACACCCCCTTCCCTTTACTAAGTCATCCTATTTTGCTCTATCCTATTATTTTTTTACTGTTTTAATAATCATTATCGTTATTGTACAAAAACAATGAATGGGCGTCCGCCGGTACGAGCTGTTAGATGCACGTTATTACCAAATGAAAATATAAAGCACAGCGAAAAAATAAAGTGAAAAGGCAGAGAGAGAAAAAGGAGATTAAAAACATAGAATAAATTCATAGGGAAAAAACTGGTGAAACAGATTAATATAAGAGGCTAAAAAAAGAGTAAAATGAGTCTCAATGGGAAACAGAAATGACGTTCGACTTGAAGCTGGGTGGAGAGACTTAGTTACCGGACAAACCAGGAGGTCGTCTGTTCTGTTGACCGGTCACTGGGACCTAGCACTAAATAGGAATCTTGTTGTTAGACCCACAGTACTAAGCTTCCTAGGGGTCAGGCTGCAAAATGAACCGAGGTAAGATAGCAGCTCTTATCTAGTAAATGAACACAGGAACTTTGTGAACAAAAAAAAAATATGATGAAAGCTCTGGTATTGCACAACACACGAGAGAGACAGAGAGAGACAGAGAGAGAGACAGAGACAGACAGACAGAGAGAGAGACAGAGACAAACAGAGAGAGAGAGAGAGAGAGAGAGAGAGAGAGAGAGAGAGAGACAGAATATGAGAGGTTAAGGTCCTGAGAATGAACTTAAGCACGCAGCTTGGTGAAAGTTAAGGGGTTTTGAGGTGGAATTAAAAAAGTTAAGTGATGGAGAAATGAAACTCTCGAGGCAAAGGAAGTCTGATCCTCAAACTGTTTACCACTACCAGATGAAAAGTGAGAATTAAGGCTCTGTTAGATACACCAGACGCTGTTAGGACGGAGGAACGGCGGTGTTAGAATTGGAGAATTGGCTTTGTTGAATACAGGGAACCTGTTAGGACAAAGGAATGGCTGTGTTGAATTCACCGGATGGTGTCAGGATGGAGGAATAGTGTTAAATACACAACCGTTGTTAGGATGGGGGAATGGCTGTGTTAGATACACGAAGAATGGCATAGCTGATGAATTAGCTAAAAATTACTTGAAGAGAATGGCGAGTTTAATTTTAGATTTTCAAACTAAAGTTTACAAAAGACTGTCAGCAAACGAGCTTGAAAATAGAGCAGTACAGTTAGTAATTAGCAGACCCATTATCCATCATAATGAAATGCATTCAGTTAAGTATATAAATGGGGAAATAAACAGTAAATTGAGAGATGTTGCTGCCAGACTACCTGGAGTTTACCTGGAGAGGGTTTCGGGGGTCAACGCCCCCGCGACTCGGTGTGAGCCACAGCCCGGTTGGTCAGGTACTGACTTTAGGTGCCTGTCGAGTACCTTCTTGAAGACAGTCAGGGGTCTATTGGTAATCCCCCTTATGTATGCTGGGAGGCAACTGAACAGTCTTAGGCCCCGGACACTTACTGTGTTCTCTCAATTTACTCTTGCCGCCCCTGCTTTTCATCGTGGAATGTTGCATTTCCTGCCGAGTCTTTTGCTTTCATAGGGAGCGATTTTCGTGTGCAGGATTGGTACCAATCCCTCCAGGACCTTCCAAGTGTATATTATCATGCATCTTTCTCGCCTGCGTTCCAGGGAATACAGATCAAAGACCCTCAGCCGTTTCCATTAATTTAGGTGCCTTATCGTACTTATGTATGCCGTGAAAGTTTTTTGTACACTCTCCAGGTCTGCAATGTCTCCAGCCTTGAAGGGGGCCGTTAGTGTACAGCAGAGAGCACAAGCGATTTGAAGAGAATCATCATGGGTTTGGCGTCCCTAGTTTTGAAGGTTCTCATCCATCCTATCATTTTCCAAGCAGATGAGGTAGATACGTTGTTGTGGCTTTTGAAGGCCAGATCCACTGACATTATCACTCCCAGGTCCTTCGCATTTCTTGTTCGCTTTATTGTATGGTTAGAATTTGTCGTATACCCTGATACATTTTTAATTTCCTTAAGTTTTCCATATCTGAGTAGTTGAAATTTCTCCACTTTGAAATTCACATTGTTTTGAGTGGCTCATTTGAAGATTTGGTTGATGTCCGCTTGGAATCTTGCGGTGTCTCGATGGAGATCACTGTCATGGCAATCCGGATGTCATCCGCAAAGGAAGACACGGAGCTATGGCTTACATCTCTGTCTATGTCAGAAATAAGGATGAGGAATAGAATGGGAGCGAGTACTGTGCCTTGTGGAACAGAGCTTTTCACCGTAGCTGCCTGGGACTTTACTCTGTTTACTGTTACTCTTTGTGTTCTGTTTGTCAGGAAGTTATAGATCCATCTACCAACTTTTCCTGTTATTCCTTCATCACTCATTTTGTGTGCTATTATTACACTAAGACAACATTTGGTAATCTTTATTTAATCTTCAAATGTTGCACAAGTGTCTCATTTTTCATCTCATCGGTGTTCTAAATCATTTACATTACATAAACTAAGTTTCTTCGTCAGTACGATTTATATGGAGATGTCAATGACATAAAATACGAAGTGTGTGGACAGAGTCGGGGCTACACACTGAAGCATTATATCTTAGACCTAAGATAGTCCAAACACCCAACTTTTTACAGACACCTCCATGCAAACTTTACAGCATATGGCCAAACGCCTCATTATTAATGATTAAATTTCTGAAATCTTGAGGTTGTATCCAAGTTTTGCATCGACTACACAAATAATTTGCTTTTATAGAGGTTCCAAGTCAGTCATGGCCAATGTTTTTTTTAAGTGGTAATAGGATACACATTTTTAAATTGTATTTTATACAGCATTATGCATATTAACTATATGAAGCAATTGTAAAATATAAAATGACTAATAATTCTTTCTGTGATGTAACAATGTTCAGTGTTGTCTGACAAAGATCCAGTGTGACCTCTGTAATCCTAGTTTTTGTGCTACCGCTCACAGGATGAGCTGCGGGTGAACAATAAACTAGCCGCTTAGGCGGCACATCTAAAATGTAACTTAGGTGCACGGACGCTGTTAGGATGGAGAAATGTCTGTTAGATGCACGGACGAGGTTAGGACGGAGGAATGGCTGTGTTGGACACATGTATGGTGTTTCGTGGGTGAAATAACTGTCAGATATGGTAAAAAAGAGAGAGCATGAAGGATAATTCATTATTCTGACAACGAGTCGCACAGTGTTGAGCTAATCATGAGTTATAAAACTCAACACTGAGCGAAATGTAAACCTGTCTCTTTACCACGCTTGTCAACATCAGTCGCAGATAAAAATGTGCGCGAGTTAACCAGACGTTCTTAGGATAGAGAGAACAGATGTGTCATACACGAATGCTGTCAGGATGCTGAAATAGATGTCATAGAAGAACGCTGTCAAGATAGAAGTATCGATGTGTCTGATACTTGGGACTGAAAATCTGCAACCGCGAACCAACTCATTCTTAAAAACCCCGAGAGTACGCACCATTTACCCCTCAGATAGCCACCGAATACACCTCCCGATGAGGCATCAAGTGGTATGTGGTCAAATCTTCTTTGGATGGTGCATCACCTAGGCACTGAAAATAAATGGAGAGCAAGAAGAGTGACAGACAATTTAACGAATAGAGAAAAATTCCACTACTCAATTCAAATAAAGAAGGGAAGGGGGCTGGATTTTTAGGATAAACCTTTTTCCCAATGTATCTCAACGTCGGGAGATCACATACGTAGTATAACAGGTGCTCAACTGGATTGCTAAAGGGGGCACAAAAAAGAAAGAAAACCAAAGCTAAAAGGTGCACAAAGAAAAAACACAAGAAAACATACAAGGGAGTAAAAAAGGGCGCATTAAAGAAAACACAAGGATAACATTGAAGAAACATAAACATAACACCGAGGGGAATACCAGAGACAACACAAAGGAGCACAGCATAGACTCATGTCTCTATATCACATCGTAAACTTAAATATCCTAAGACATTGCAGAACACAATAAACAATTAAGCAGAAATCCTGCAAGAGGAAGCAAGTGCGTGTTAGTGGAAATTCTTTGACATGGTAAATGCTCCTACTTCAACTGTTTACAACAAGACGCGCAACAAGAGTAGAAAAGTTCTCGGAACACTTCGAAGGTATATCACAGGTATGTGGTAAGAGTCGTGAATGAGTGAACAAACTCCAGAGTAGCGTCACTGAGGCAAAAACTTTGGGTAGCTTTAAAAATAGGTTAGACAAGTACACGAGTGGATATTAGATGAACTAGACCTGCCTAGCATGGGCCAGTAGGCCTACTGCAATACTATCCTTTCCTATGTTCTTAAGTACCCCAGTATGATTTTTATATTACAGAAAAAACGAAAATTCTCAGTAAAAAATAGAGAAAAATGATGAAGTTGATCCCCTGATTCAGAAACCTTTCCTACGAAGCCTGAAAGCACTGAGTTTGAACCATGGAAAAACGTAGAATTATTAGGTAGGAGGGAGGGGATGTGGTTGAAAAGAAACCCACACCTGCCACACATCCCTCACACCGACAACCCATTCCTGGCGCTAGTCTCTCAACCAACACATCCGTCAACCTCACCAGCACATCTCTAGCTCCCTCTCCCACGCTGCAAGCGGTGATAATCTTCACTTTAAAAACAACCCAGAAAATGGTTCTGTAGTCGAAGTTTAACAAAAATCATAATCTCTTGATAAGACAAACACTGCATCTGGCTCCATTACTGTAACCCTCTCCCCCTATCTGAGGTAATTCTGAGCGATGAGAGAAGGGAGGGGGAACAGAACGGCTGTATACACTCAGGAAACTGGCTCATTGTACGTTGTCAGGAAAACAGAAACGTTGCATGTGTACACAAATAACCCGCAAAGAGAAGAAAGACAATACTTATGACGACGTTTCGGTCCGACTTGGACTAATAATTAGTTACATACTAACACACGAAGGTAAAGGAGAGGAAGGGCAGGTAAACGAGAAAGAGAGGTATAATATAAAAGAAGTGGAGATAGTGGAAGAGGAAATGTAGGTAGTGTAAGTAATAAAGTTGGTAGAATTACCGACAATATGTAAAGTAAAAGGACACAAGTGCAACTAATGTGACATTTATTGTGGCAACGTTTCGCTCTCCAGGAGCTTTATCAAGCCATTACAAACAATACATGGACACAATACATGTATTGTTTGTAATGGCTTGATAAAGCTCCTGGAGAGCGAAACGTTGCCACAATAAATGTCACATTAGTTGCACTTGTGTCCTTTTACTTTACGTAGTGGAAGTAGTAGCAGTAGTAATAGTAGAAGTAGTAATAGTAGTAGCAGTAGTAATAGTAGTAGCAGTAGTAATAGTAGCAGTAGTAGTAATAGTAGTAGTAATAGTAGCAGTAATAGTAGCAGCAGTAGTAATAGTAGCAGCAGTAGTAATAGTAGCAGCAGTAGTAATAGTAGCAGCAGTAGTAATAGTAGCAGCAGTAGTAATAGTAGCAGCAGTAGTAATAGCAGCAGCAGTAGTAATAGTAGCAGCAGTAGTAATAGCAGCAGTAGTAATAGTAGCAGCAGTAGTAATAGTAGCAGCAGTAGTAATAGCAGCAGTAGTAATAGTAGCAGCAGTAGTAATAGTAACAGTAGTAGTAATAGTAACAGTAGTAGTAATAGTAACAGTAGTAGTAATAGTAGTAGCAATAGTAGTAGCAATAGTATTAATATTAATAGTAGCAATAATATTAATATTAATAGTAGCAATAGTATTAATATTAATAGTAGTAATAGTATTAATATTAATAGTAGTAATAGTATTAATATTAATAGTAATAGTATTAATATTAATAGTAATAATATTAATAGTAATAGTAATAATATTAATAGTAGTAATAGTAATAATATTAATAGTAGTAATAGTAATAATATTAATAGTAGTAATAGTAATAATATTAATAGTAGTAATAGTAATAATATTAATAGTAGTAATAGTAATAATATTAATAGTAGTAATAGTAATAATATTAATAGTAGTAATAGTAATAATATTAATAGTAGTAATAGTAATAATATTAATAGTAATAGTAATAATATTAATAGTAGTAATAGTAATAATATTAATAGTAGTAATAGTAATAATATTAATAGTAATAGTAATAATATTAATAGTAATAGTAATATTAATAGTAATAGTAATAATATTAATAGTAATAATATTAATAGTAATAGTAATAATATTAATAGTAATAATATTAATAGTAATAATATTAATAGTGGTAATAGTAATGGTAATAACATTAATAGTAGTAATAGTAAAGGAAGTCTAAGAAAAAGAAGGAGGAGAGCTAATGGGGAGGGAGAGAAAACACACAGGAAAGAACATACCTAGGCAGAAGAAAGGAAAGGCAAAAAAAAAAAAAAAAAAAGGCGAAGGAGAGCAGATAAAGATCAGGCCGAGCCCAGAGTGTCGTGAAGTCGGGAGTATTTAACAATGTAATGAGCAAGGAAGGCATCTACAGAGAAAGCCACGACTAAGATTCATACTAGAAAAGATGTGTATAAGGGATGCTTCAACAAGACTGTGTTTATGAAGGCTAGAAGATGGATACACAGTTTTGGCAGAGGACCAGTCAACAGGATGACCGTGATCTCTATCATGACAGAAAAGAGCATTACTGATGTCGGCAAGTCTAACACTTCTTTAGTGCCCTTTAAGTCTGTCAGAAAGAGAGCGGCCAATTTCTTCAAAGTACTGAAGAGGACAAGAAGAGCAGGAAATAGACTAGACTCCTGAGACATCCGTAACAGGAAGAGATGTACGAACTAGATTACTGCGAAGGGTGTTAATCTGGTGAGAAATAAATTTGATATCTAAGGAAGGAAGGGAAATTAAGATTTGAGAGAGAGGAAATATAGGGAAGGCAAAGAACAGATTTAACAGAAGTAGAAAGTTTGGGAGAGAAGAAAATCCCTTGACCAGTGAGAACGCAGAGTTTATGAAATTGGAAGGATAGCCGATGCGCGATAACGGATTACGAAGAGTGGATTACGAAGAGGGTCACAAATGCGAAGGTCACAGAGAGAGAGAGAAGTAAGAACACTTTTCTTGTCAGAAAAGTAGTGAATGTACATGCGATAAACGGAAAACAGAGTCGCTAACTTGAAGTTAAATATTAACCCGTTCAGTATTAAGAGCCTTCACTCTGACTCACAACATCGTAATAACACGATTCAAGAATCTTCGTGATTCACGCATCTAAGAGTTTTTCTCTATCTACTCGGCGATTAAACTAGTGAGGCCCGGTCTGTGACCAGGCCTCGCGGTGGATCAGGGCCTGATCAACCAGCCTCTTACAGCATTTCATCAATACTGCCTCACATTTACCTAGGTAATAAATTAACCCATTTTTTAACCTGAGTTATAATCAAAGCCTAGCACTGAAGTATGTTACCATCCTCAGGATGCAACTCACAACAGTAGACTAACATAACGTTATTCATTTACTGCTAGGTGAATCAGGACAATGAGTACAATGAAGCAAAATTCTCCCTCCGTCCCAGCATCGAACCGGGGAGCTTCAACTGTTAGCCGAAAGTGCTCCCTAAGAGCCCTTGTTAGCATCAACAGCACTCAAATGGCTCTAGCCTGGTCTAACAGGAAGCTATGTAGGTAAACTGTTAACAGCATCAGGAGAGGGAGTGCTAGGCAATCCCTGGTGTGTGGAGAGGGCAGAGGGCAGGCAGTGATCCTGGGGAAGGGGGGCCTCCTTCACCCCCCCTGGTGTGTGGGTGAGGGCAAGAGTGCAGGTGAGACTGGGAAACTCTTCCCACGGTAATTAAGCAGGCGTAGGGGACCTGAATGCATCTACCTTCCGTAAAACTGGATTCAGAGGATAACCTCATCTCACATCTGGCCGCATCTCCTTGTTTCAGGGCACCGTTGTGGTGGTGGGGGTGGTGATGGTGGTGGTGGTCGGGGTGGTGGTGGTGGTGGTGTGAGGAGTTGAGTGGTGGTGGAGGGGGGACGATGGTATTAAGTGGGGGTGGTGGTGGTGGTAAGAGTAGTGGATGGTGGTGGTGGTAAGAGTAGTGGATGGTGGTGGTGGTAAGAGTAGTGGATGGTGGTGGTGGTAAGAGTAGTGGATGGTGGTGGTGGTAAGAGTAGTGGATGGTGGTGGTGGTAAGAGTAGTGGATGGTGGTGGTGGTAAGAGTAGTGGATGGCGGTGGTGGTAAGAGTAGTGGATGGCGGTGGTGGTAAGAGTAGTGGTTGGCGGTGGTGGTAAGAGTAGTGGTTGGCGGTGGTGGTAAGAGTAGTGGATGGTGGTGGTGGTAAGAGTAGTCGACGGTGGTGGTGGTAAGAGTAGTCGACGGTGATAGTGGTAAGAGTAGTCGACGGTGATAGTGGTAAGAGTAGTCGACGGTGATAGTGGTAATAGTCGACGGTGATAGTGGTAATAGTAGTCGACGGTGATAGTGGTAATAGTAGTCGACGGTGATAGTGGTAATAGTAGTCGACGGTGATAGTGGTAATAGTAGTCGACGGTGATAGTGGTAATAGTAGTCGACGGTGATAGTGGTAATAGTAGTCGACGGTGATAGTGGTAATAGTAGTCGACGGTGATAGTGTTAAGAGTAGTGGATGGTGATAGTGGTAAGAGTAGTGGATGGTGATAGTGGTAAGAGTAGTGGATGGTGATAGTGGTAAGAGTAGTGGATGGTGATAGTGGTAAGAGTAGTGGATGGTGATAGTGGTAAGAGTAGTGGGTGGCGATTGTGATAACAGTGGTGGTGGCAGCCAATCCAAGAATCACGGTTTAATAAGGCCCCCGTCCATCTTTCTGTTTATTCATTTACAGTCATTCATCACGACTAAAACAGACATTATATATATATGTATATATATATATATATTATATATATATATATATATATATATATATTATATATATTATATATATATATATATATATATAAACAGGCAGTGGGAAGAATAAAAAGGGTTAAGGCAACTGGGATTCATGGGATAAGGATAGAAATGTTAAAAGCAGGTGGTGATATAATTCTGAAGTGGTTGATGCTTTAATTTAACAAATGTATGGAAGAGAGTAAGGTCCCTAGGGACTGGCAGAGAGCATTTATAGTTCCTTTGCATAAAGGCAAAGAGGACAAAAGAGAATGCGAAAATTATAGGGGAATAAGTTTGTTGAGTATACCTGGTAAAGTATATTAAGAGTAAGACAGTAGCATAGCAGATGAACAAGGAGGCTTTAGGAAAGGTAGGGGGGGGGGTGTAGACCAAGTGTTTACAGTGAAACGTATAGGTGAACAGTATTCAGATAAGGGTAGAGAGGTTTTTGTGGTATTTAAGGATTTGGAAAAGGCGTATGACAGGGTGGATAGGGGGAGGGGCAATGTGGCATGTTGCAAATGTTTGGAATAGGAAGTAGGTTACTGAAAGCAGCGAAGAATTTTTACGAGGATAGTGAGGCTCAGGTTAGAGTATGTAGGAAAGAGGGAGATTATTTCCCAGTAAAAGTAGGCTTTAGACTAGGATGTGTGATGTTACCATGGATGTTCAATATATTTATAGATGGTGTGTGAGTGTGGGGTAAAAAGATAAAGAATCTAACACAAAAAGGGAGTTGTCACAGTTGCTCTTTGTTGATGACACTGCTTTTGGGAGATTCTGAAGAGAAGTTGCAGAGGTTGGTGGATGAGTTTGGTAGGGTATGTAAAAGAAGAAAATTAAAAGTGAATATAAGAAAGAGTAAGGTGATGATGATAACAAAAAAATTAGGTAACGAAAGATTGGATATCAGATTGGAGGGACAGAATATGGAGAAGGTGAATGTACTCAGATATTTAGGAGTGGACGTGTCAGCGGATGGGTCTATGAAAGATGAAATGAATCACAGAATTGACGAAGGGAAAAAGGCGAGTGGTGCACTGAGGAGTCTGTGGAAACAAAAAGGGGAATCTGTGAGAGTCTAGTTATACCAACACACTTACGAGTGCGAAGCATGGGTGGTAAATGCTAAAACAAGGAGAAGGCTGGAGGCAGTGGAGATGTGTCTGAGGGCAATGTGTGATGTGAATATAAAGCAGAAAATTCCTAGTTTGGAAATTAGGAGGAGGTGCTGGATTACCAAAACTATTATCCAGACGGCTGAGGAGAGGTTGTTGAGGTGGTTCGGACAGGTTGAGAGGAAGGGAACAAAATAGAATGACTCCGAGAGCGCATAAATCTGTAGTGGAGGGAAGGCGTGCCATAGGTCGGCCTAGGAAAGGTTGGAAGGGGTAAAGGAGGTTTTGTGTGCGAGAGGCTTGGACTTCCAACAAGCATGCTGGAGATGGGAAGTATAGTGCCGGCACTCTGAAGGAGGGGTGTTAATGTTGCAGTTTAATAACTGTAGTGTAAGCACGCCTCTGGCAAGACAATGATGGTGTGAATGAAGGGGAAAGTTTTTCTTTTTCGGGCCACCCTACCTTGGTGGGAAACGGTAGATGTGTTAATAAAATATGCATCAATAAAACTGCGGCTAGCCGGGGGATCGAACCCGTGTTGTTTTAGCCCGCTTCATGGTGAGTGAAAATTCACGATGCTCTAACCTACGGGACCATCCAAAAAAAAAAAAAAAAAAAATATATATATATATATATATATATATATATATATATATATAAGAGAGAGAGAGAGAGAGAGAGAGAGAGTGGCACCAGTCACTGGATGAATCCAAAGTCAGCTGTGTGGTAGCACTGGACATTGCTGGCGCTTTCGACCGGGTGTGGCACCAGGGCCTCTTAGCAAAACTTCAGGCACTGGGAATTGCAGGCTCTACGCTATGTCTCCTCAGTGATTACCTTCATGGTAGATCTCTAAGTGTAGTCCTCAATGGAACGGAATCAGCAAGGCATCCTATTGGGGCAAGCGTTCCACAAGGAAGCGTGCTGGGTCCACTGTTATGGAATGTCTACTTCAACGACCTCCATCTCATCCCAGAATCACATGCATATGCAGACGACTGTACACTGACATTCACTTATCCAAGAGAAGAAATGCCAGCTGCTCTAAGCTACATCAATCACCAGCTGAGAGCTATATCAGCTTGGGGAAATAGATGGCAAGTAACATTTGCACCTGAGAAAACGCAAATGATGATCGTCTCTAGGCACCATGATGGTAATGCTGGTGCAGTAGTAAGGATGAATGGGACGATGTTGGCACCTGGAGAATAAGTTGATATCCTTGGGGCGAAATTTGACTCCAAACTAACCATGAAGAACCATGTTGTAAATCTTGCAAACAAGGCAGCCAGGAAGCTTACAGCACTTCGCCGTATCTCGCATCTGCTTGACAGTAGGGGTTGCAAGATCCTGTACGAGGCACAAGTACGCTCACACCTTGAGTATGCTCCACTTTCTTGGTTTGCCTGCCCCCCCTCTCATCTGCGACTGCTTGACAGAGTAGAGAACAGAGCAAGACGTCTCATCTCTCGCCTGGACCCATCCTGGATAGATCTGTCATTTCAGCAGAGCCTTCAACATAGGAGGGATGTGGGTAGCCTTACTGTTATGTACAAGGCCAATATTGTCAAAATACCACACTTGGATCCACTTCGAGGACAGCGTGAAACAAGCTTTTATGCCACAAGACGGGCAGAAAGCAGCAACTTCACTCTGGCTGTACCCTTCTCCAGAACATCACTCCATCTGAAATCATACATACCCAGGTTGACTCGAGTATGGAACACATTCGTACAGCATAATGATGTCAACGAGATAAAGTCAGTTGATCAAATGAAAATGCTGGCCCACAGATGGCTCCAACTTCATCCTGTCCCGTACTTGTATGTCTCATAACAATAAAAATGCTTTCAAATGAGCTGATGTAGGTAACAGCTCTTAGCTTGCCAATAAAGTTAGGAATCCTTAACCTGTAATATAGCTGTCAATAAAGCTAGGGATCCTTAACCTTGTCAAACCCTGTGTAAAAGAGAGAGAGAGAGAGAGAGAGAGAGAGAGAGAGAGAGAGAGAGTGAGTGGGGGAAGGGAATGAATAAACATACTGCAGTTGCCTGGATATATTTTAATTTATAAATTGTTTTAGATGTACTGTCGTAGGTAAATTTATTGACGTGATGCTTTGCAATGCATTTCGTCAACATTCTGTGTGTAGTCGGGATCATAGGTACTGTGTGCTAACATCAAACAACCATCAGGTGATCATCTGACAGATGGAATTGGATTTTTTGACTGATAATTTTCATGAAGGGAAATGTTGCCTCACAAAGGTACGTCGATTCATAAAAATACTGTCAAGTACGTGGCACTTTTTCTGACATTCGGACATTTCTGTTCAACCAACTGCTTTAAAAAAAAAAATGTCTACCTAGGCCAGGTATATAATTTGAATCATTTTGCAGATTCAAAACATCATTCTCGACTGCATATACGTCCATGTTAAACAATCAGCCTGGTGGCTAAAGCTCCCGCTTCACACACGGAGGGCCCGGGTTCGATTCCCGGCGGGTGGAAACATTTCGACACGTTTCCTTACACCTGTTGTCCTGTTCACCTAGCAGCAAATAGGTACCTGGGTGTTAGTCGACTGGTGTGGGTCGCATCCTGGGGGACAAGATTAAGGACCCCAATGGAAATAAGTTACAGTCCTCGATGACGCACTGACTTTCTTGGGTTATCCTGGGTGGCTAACCCCCCGGGGTTAAAAATCCGAACGAAATCATATCTTATCATCACTGTAAATGTTTGTACCATATGTGAAACACACAAATGCTGCTTCAAGTACCATTGTTACTGAATCATGGAACCGTTTCTTGAAACCTATAGGAACATTCTGCAACTGTTTAACATATCGAACGTTGAAGAAAAACCTATACTGACGTGGCGTTTCGCCTGCGAAGCGGCCATCTTCAGTCTGATACAGAAATGAATTTTGTGCTGGAGACAGTGACAGACGTGGAGAGCTAATTTTAAGGTATTCAGTCCCTGAGCCGTGATGGAAAATTATACCCAACAGCCACATTTCGCCTTTCAATTCTTTGTTCTCTGTGTTATTGGGTAGTCATTTAGCCATATACTAAAGTTGTTTCGCGATCTATTGTAGTTCACGATCGACGTTTTGGCAGCTTCTGTTCCAGGGCACCAAATACTGATCCTGGTGCTTGACCTGTATCCTCTATGATTACAGATTATTTTCTCAAGCACTGACTACTGTACTATAGTCTTAATCACTGTTTCAGGTCATCAGTCACTGTTCAAGGTCATCAGTCACTGTTCAAGGTCATCAGTCACTGTTCAAGGTCATCAGTCACTGTTCAAGGTTATTTACTATTCCAAAGTATCCATTTGCGTTCTATAGCATGAATCATTGTTCACAGTGCTGTCCCACAACACTGTTCCTGGAACAGTTACATAGCATCACTCATTGTTTTCATAGTGTTATAGTGCATCAATCACTGTTCCTGCAGCTGTTCTAGAGCTACAGTCACTGTTCCAGAACATCATTAACTGTTCCTGACTCTGTTCCAGAGCATCAATCACTGTTTCCAGTGTTCTTCTAAATTAATCACTGTTCCTCTGTTCTAGAGCATCAATCACTGCTTCCAGTGCTATTCCATAGCATCAATCACCGTTCTTGACTATTCCAGAGTATCAATTACTGTTTCTGGCTCTGTTCCAGATCATTCACTGTACCTGACCCTGTTCCAAAACATCACTGTTTCTGGCCCTGTTCCAGATCACCACTGTTCCTTACACTGTTCCAGATCACCACTGTTTCTGGCCCTGTTCCAAATCACCAATCACTGTTCCAGAGCATGGGTTGAAACCTCTGGCACACGACACCAACTTTATACAGCTTCCATCAATCACTATCCATCAATACAATTCAATGGATAAATAAATGCAAGACCTCGAAAAAATGGTGAATGGCGCTTGTTGCTTGCCCAGCTGACAATACATAAAAAAAACAACTACCACTTTGAAACCGGCGACAGATGACAATAAGACTGCGGACGAAAAAATCTAATTTTCAGACAATAGCCGCTTCCATTATTAATGTTTCCTGTCAATTTTACTGAAATATTTATTGGAGAGGTTTGCCTTATGTCATATCCTGCAGACAGATATTTTCACTGATGTTAATTATGTTGTTGTGTTATACAGGCACGACATCCCGGTGTTGAATTTTACGAAAATGCCCACCAATAGCGCCACCCTCCCAAATTAGGATTTTCGAGTGCCATGTGGGTTTTTGAAATTGGTAAAAAAAAAAAATGGGCTTGACGAGGACTTGCCACTCAACATAAATGTGGGGACTCGCACATTTACACCGGCCTGGTTGGGAAGCGGGTGCGAGGGATTCTGTCGCCTGCACCCCTGCACGTACCTTGTCAGGAGGCAGGAGTGGAGGACTCTCACCCCTGCGCCCACCTTGTCAGATTGTGGATGGAGAAGAGCGTGCGCGCGCGCGCACGCGCGCACACACACACACACACACACACACACACACACACACACAGCGATCAGTGAAGAGGCGGGGCCAGGAGCTCGGACTCGCCCCCGCAACCTCAACTAGGTGAGTACACACACACACCTGCACCAGTCACATCAGGACGTGGGTGTGAAGGACTCACACCCTCTCCACCCACTCCCTCAGGCGGTGGGTGGGGAAACACATCCCTGCACGAACCTTTTCAGAAAATAATCACCAATGAACGCCATGTATCTTTTTAAATCAGTATAAAAGAGTTTTAAATTAATTCGATATTTATCATTCATCGTGAATAGACTGGTAATTCAAAATTTGTCCACAGTAGCTACGTCAATATTTAATTTACGTGGTACTCAACATCTATTTCTTAATATTTTCCTGATTTTTTTTTTTTTACATTGTTTGACTTATTTTAATTAAGATTATTTTAGGTTGAGTCAGGTTACATTAATCTTTCAAACATATGAATGATCACAAATAATTCTATTAAATAAAATGGCTGCGATACAATCGACAAGTAAATGCTGAAGTAGCTTGGAATGCAATAAAACTTGGTAGGATTGTTGATAATGAGTTCCTAAATATACCAAACATTCGGTAGACATCACCAACAGATTCTATAATCTTTACCAACTATAAATAAAGGGAACCAGAACCATGTGGTGGCGGCATGCAGCCCAGATCGTCTGTTGACCACTGGGCATTTTGTGGTGCTTAACTTGCCAGGGAGAGTTAGGAAGCTGGCTCGATTACCTCGTCTGTGGTAATCTATCTAGCTTCTCAGACTGTCAGCTGGCGTTTATCCCACTGCGACCGCTAATTCTTTGATAATTGTTTTCCATTTTTATCATTAATCTTGTTACTGGTTATCTGTGATAGCACAACGCAATACTACAGGCCTGCAACAAAATTACTGGAGTTCGTGAAATGGTGTTTGTTCTTGTTTTCAGCATTGAATCTTGGTGCTGGCTGAGATTCTGGGTTATTGCACTGCACGTAGTAATGACAACGGTGATATTTGAAGATAGAGACACTTATGCAACATATGGGAATCTTTATTCAGGAAACGTTTCGCCATACAGTAGCTTCATCAGTCCATTACAAAGCAGAAGGTGTAAGGAGAGGAGGAGTTTGAGGTAATCAGTCCCTCAGCCTGGAGTCGATGTGTTCAGTCCATCAATCTTGTAGAATGTGCAGAATAGGGCCGTAGACGTGGCTTATATACTGTAGTCAGGTGAGGCGAAGCAGGAGGAGGCGGGGTCATAGTGGTACCATCCACTAGTCGAAGGAGATCTTCGTCCTAAGGTTGGACAAGTGTTGAAGAATTCTTTGTAAGAAGATCCCATGATGCTGCAGTGTCTGACAGTTGTGATGAATAAGATTCTCATATGTTGCATAAGTGTCTCAATCTTCAACTTGTCGGTTTTTCAAACCATTCATCACAACGGTGATATTTAAAAGGATGAAAACATCTTTGCTTTTGCATACTCGAATTTATCGCTTCAGCGTTGTCGAGTCGTGTTACTTGCTTTTGGGATCGTTAAAAGATAAGCTTAGCGACTGAGGAACTTTACAAACTCGTATGCAAACGATTATTTTCCGATTCTGAAGCTACGGTGATTCAGTATTCTCGTGATCGTCCAGGGTGTTTATGATATTCGTGAATAAAGTGGTAAATTCAGCTGAAAAAAATTCAACTGTGTCAAGCTTAATGGAAGCCAGGACTGATAAATTTTTGTAGTATTTGAAAATCAGTCTCGAGCCTTAGTATGGCAGAGAGAACATTGGGCTACACTAGTTTACACAGCAAAATAAAGCAAACGAGTATTCACATTTTATGTCAGATGAAAATTACATAAATTTTGTCAGAGTGATTATATTGCGTTTATGAGTGTACACTGGTTAATTCCGGGCGAGAATTTAAACTCGTTAAACGTATGAATGGGCAGACTAACATGGTGACTGCCCTTGAGCAAAGTATTTTAAATTAGCTGGGGTCTATAAAAAAAATTTAGTGACCTGGTTCATGTGGTATTGGTGGATAACTTTTTATATACGACTTGAAAAGTTCGTTTATTTTGTTTGAAGATTATAAACCCAAGAGTGTATTTGAAGCAGCTAAGTTGACCGACACATACGAAGTGAACTATGAAATGGGCAAGAGAGTGGGGAAACTAGAGATGTATCGGACATGAAAATTTAGATATCCTCGGATGCAGATGTGTATAAGGATTTCTTACTTATTTTGTGGAAGTGGATGCGGACGTAAGAAATTGCGCGGATGTTCCGCGGATTCGGATGTGGATGCATATGCGGATATCTATTTACAGTAAAATGCGGATGCATATGCGGATACGGATGTGCGAAATTGTGCGGATGCTCCGCAGATGCGGATACGGATATTCTATATATCTCTAGAGCAAACAAAACACTTTTTCACGAGCATACTCAGGTAGTAAGAAGGTTAAATCAGAGAAAATACTGTTCTGGTGTTTCTAGTGTTAGTGGTAAACGACATGTTAATCAAGGTTTGCCAGGATGGGACTTGACCAGGGATCGTGGTGACCCCGGCAGTATCTCCAGGAGTGTCGGAGTTTGTACAGGTGATGCACAGTTTACAACCCTATGGCAGGGGCATGATGAACATTCCTGTCAAGTGGCGTACCCCTTACAACCCTATGGTAGGGGCAGCCCTATGACAAGGGCACCCTTTAACAAATGCTACGCTCCCATAAGGAACAACTGCTAATGACCAAAGTTCACAAGAGTAACACCCACATCTTTGACATGTGTATACTAGCATACTAGTTCATGTGGATGCAGACTGTTTCACTGCTCAAGGTCATTTGATAACAATGGAAAACAATTAACAACTGAGAAACAAATGAAAGCTATGGGTTTTATAAGCACTAACAGAACAAAGATTGAAATAAGCAATACAGAAACAAGACTGGAAAAAATACAGAAACGAGACTGGAATACACAGTAAAAAACAAAGATTGGAACAAGCAATACAAAAAAACAAGACTGGAACAAGCAGTACAGTCGTAAAAAGATTTTAAACAAGCATTACATTAACATTATTATAATCTTACCTAAACACTACATCCATAACGGTCACACAGCGCTGAAAAAAGCAGTATAAACAAGAGTCAAATGAGCACTCCAGAAACAAATGACTGGAACAAGCGATACAGAAACACATAGGTGAAATAAGTATCAAAACGATACTTTTAAGCTCTCGAGACGTCTAACCGCACGACGATATAACAGTAAATGACGACCGCCTCTGGTGGTGCTGGGAAACATCGAGGAAATTCATCATAACTTGTAACCACCGCCGGGACGGCCAGGTACTGAGGCGCACACACACACACACACACACACACACACACACCACACACACACACACACACACCTTCCTAGGGTCAGACAGATTCACACCTCACGGCTCTTGCATCTCAACATTTTTCTGTGTGATTTGTGAGGCAATGACGTGAGAGAACACCCAGACTCTGTTGGTGGTGCGGGAGGCATATGTAACTTTTTTGTAAAAGCAATATCGATTATCTAATATAATTATATATATATATATATTATATATATATAAATATATATATATATATAAATAATATATAATATATAAATTTATTTTATAATATATAAAATATATATATAATATATAAATATATAAATATATATATAATATTAAAAATTATATATATATATATATATTTATATATATATATATATATATATATATATATATATATATAATATATATATATATATATATAAATGTCGTGCCGAATATGTAAAAAACTGGTCAATTAGCAAGAACTCATTTAAAATTAAGTCCTTTTTGAATTTTTTTTTTATACGTTTAAAGATATATTTTTTTCATTAATGTTGATGTAAAAAAATTTTAATTTTGCACCAAAAGAATCTTAGAAAACTTACCTAACCTTATTATAACAGAACAATTTATTTTTGCCCAACCCAACTAAATATATTTTTTGATTTGTTTACAATAATTTAATACTAACAAACCAGTGAAATATATTTTTTTCGTTAGGTTTAGAATGATTTGGGCGAAATTATTGCATACACAAATTTTCACTTGTTTTATATGGCAAAATGAGCGTTATATTTAAGCCAAGATCGCAAGTTCTGCCTATTCGGCACGACATTTTTATATATATATATAAAATTATATATATATATATTTTATATATATATTTTATATATATATATTTATATAATATATATATATATATTATACATATTATATATATTTATACATTTTATATATATTATACATATATATATATTATACATATATATATATTATACAAAATATATATATTATAACATTATATAAATATTATACATATATATATTATTTATTTATATATATTTTATATATATATTAATATATATATTATTATATATATATATTTATATTTATATTATTATTTTATATATATATAATATATATATATTATTATATTTATTATTTTATATTTTTTATATATTTTAATATATATATATATATATATATATATATATATATTATATTATATATATATATATATTTTATATATATATATTTTATATATATATAAATAATCGAAAAGTGTCTTTATTTTTATAATATGTACATTTCAATATTGAAGGTATCTCTTTTTCCTTGTGTGTGTGTAGGATCTCAGCCTGAACTAGACAGGTTCGCAGCCAGAACTAGACAGGTTCGCAGCCTGAACTAGACAGGTTCGCAGCCAGAACTAGACAGGTTCGCAGCCTGAACTAGACAGGTCGTCTACTAATATTAAGCATTGTTCCTGGTGATGCAGCGGGTGTATACAGGATCCACCTACTTCCTTCCACTCACCAACTTTAAATAATTAAGTTTTTAATTTAGAGCTGGTCAGAGTTAACTATCAACTCTTTTTTATAGATAAATAAAAAAAACAGTCCTCCAAGTTGACTCAAGGACATCTGTCACTGCTATTTTTTAAAGTAAATGACCTTGATTATTTAAGGTATAGTGCCTTTACGTTATGTAACAGAGTAATTTAAGGCATCCAACTCCTTTTTTGTGTGTCGTTCTTTTAATGCCCAGAATATTATGGTACTGAAGGGATTTTATTTAATATAAATCGGGGAACGGTTAGGGCTTCAACCCATGGCAATCGAGTCCTGAAACTCACAGGCCAGTGCGTTAACCACTCGGCCAGCTGGCCGTGATTCGTTTGCAATTGTGTTAAGATTTGTTGAGTTACTTTAAGGAAAGTTTTAAGTAAAACCATGAGTAAACTCGTGAGCAAAACTAAAGGTCGTACTGATGTGTCTAAGCATAGGTAAGTCATAACAAGGCTGGGGCGAGTTATATGGGCTTTGCAAGAGGTTGTATACACAGGCTGAGCCTCTGAGTGTGTAGAGATGAAGTAGTTTGGGTTTCCTTGTGTCCAAAGGCACTTCAGAGAGGCAATTCATTGCGTGCGTGCATGCGTCAGTGTGTGTGAGTTTTTTTTTGTGCACGAGAGTGCGTGCCTCCGCGTGCACGCCCTTACTTAACATTCTGCTATAGTCAAAAAAATGTATTTAGTGACATTTGGCAGGGCGGCAAGTGGAGCAGATTACAGGTCTTATTATATTCATTGAACACTGGCTGATTTCCACCTTGTAATCACACTGATTAGGTATGCATTGCGTTGCTATTTGTAGAACCTGTTGCTGTTGTCGGGAGAGACTAGTTAATACACACCTGTCGTGCTATTTGCAGAGCCTGTTCCTCTTCTTGGGGAGCTCTGCGGTCAAATACACAAGTGTGATGCAACATTAGAGCCTCTTGTTATTGGGAAGTTCTATTGTTATACACACACTTGTTGCTATTTGTAGGACCCATTGCTTTTGTGGGAAGCTCTCCAGTTATGTACAAGTCTGTGTTGCAACGAGTAGAGCCTGGTGGAACTACTCTATTTTATTCTACATTAAAGTAACTTCACATCTATTAAATACATCTATATAGATGTATTTTATTTTTCATTATATATACAGTGGACCCTCGAATTTAGTCGTGCCTTTTCTGTATGCAAAACTATTTTTATCGATAAAATGTATTTTTTGTTAATATTTCCCATGGGAAATGATGTAAATCAAATTAAACCATTCCAGACACCAAAAATATTAAACAAAAAATACATTTTATAGATAAAAATAGTTTTGCATACAGAAAAGGCACGACTAAATTCGAGGGTCCACTGTATATATAACTAACATACATACATAATTTTTATTTTATATTTTTATATTTTATATATATATATATTTTATATATATGTCGTGCCCAATAGGCGAACTTGCGTTTTTGGTTTAAATAGCAACGCTCATCTTGCCCATAGGACAAGCGAAAATTTGTGTATGCAATAATTTCGCCAAAATTCATTCTGAACCTAACGAAAAAAAAATATATTTCACTGTGTTTAGTATTAAATTATTGTAAACAAATCTAAAATAAAATTTTGTTGGGTTAGGCTAAAATAAATGTTCTTCTTATAATAAGGTTAGGGTAAGTTTTCTAAGATTCTTTTGGAGCAAAATTAAAAATTTTTTACATCAAAATTAATGAAAAAATTATATTCTTTAACGTATAAGAGAAAATTTAGAAGGGCTTAATTTTAATGAGTTCTTGCTAATTGACCAGTTTTACTTATCGGCACGGAAAATTATAATATATATATATATATATATATTATATATATATATATATATAATATATAATACACACACACAGAGACGAGAGACAGAGAGACAGAGAGACAGAGAGACAGAGAGACAGAGAGACAGAGAGACCCGAGAGACAGAGAAGAGAGAGACAGAGAGACAGAGAGACAGAGAGACAGAGAGACAGAGAGACAGAGAGGGCAGAGAGACAGAGAGACAGAGAGACAGAGAGGGCAGAGAGACAGAGAGACAGAGAGACAGAGAGACAGAGAGACAGAGAGACAGAGAGACAAGACACAGGAGACAGAGGGGACAGAGAGACAGAGACAGAGAGAGAGAAGAGAGAGAGAGAAAAGAGATTTGGGGTACCACCTCTAGAACTGTCGTAGGGACCTCATCCTCGAGGGAAAAGAATTAAACTTGCTTCAGGGAAAACTCAAGGTTCTCCCCGAAACTGTTTGATAATTTTCTCCTACCGCCCCCTATATTTCAAGTATGTTTTATTTAAAGACAAAATACATTGGCCAAAATTCACAAAAAAAACAACAGAAAGTAAAACAACATAGGTAACTCAGAGCTACATCTCGAATACCTCGTCCAGCTCCCCTGCGGTGGGCCGCGTGCCCGAATGCTGCAGGCATTTCCTCTCTGGATCGCAACACTGAGTCTCTGGGAAAGAGGAAGCTGGTCGCCCTGTGGTCCTTGGTTTCTATGATGAGCTTTTCACCTAGCTCTTTGAGGAACTTGAGAGCACACTTGCCCCATGCTCCAAGGGTCTCCGACCCTATAGGAATGAAGGGGGAAGGTCTTCATATTTTCGGATCTTCTGGGTCTCTCGTGGCTGGCAGCTCCACCCCGTTCCACTACGGAGTATGGCAAGTAGGTGTCTGCCAACGTAAGCAGTACAGGTGTAGTCCCCGGCAATCTGCTTTCCATCCTTCCAGGGTAGCTTTGTGGCTCATCAGGACGCTTTTGACTTCCATCAGACCTCTGTACTTGGGGTTCCCGTTGAGCTGGGGGAACGGGCTGTAGGCGAGGCTCCCCTTTATTATGTCATTGACCCCCTCATGTCTGGTTAACTTCCCTTCTGCTGTGTGACACACGAGACCATGAAGTCCGAATTGATCAGCTGTCGCCCTGCCGCAAATACACCTATGTTCGGTGAGGATGGGGGCGGCTAGGCGAAGAGCAACACCCAAACCGAATGGCCTGTGGGTCGAGACGGGTGCCCAGGGAGGAATTGGGAACAGTAACAGGAAATCTCCTGAGTGTGGTGCCTTCACTGCCAGGAGACGAGCTTTATTCTTTCCTGAAGCATTGGAGAGCATTGTGTTGGCGTTTTTTTTCCATGATCGGTTTGTCCCAGTGGGACTGTTTGTGCTGTTTGGGAGGAGTGGTCTATGGAGGAGTCTGTAAGGGTTTTCCCACCGAATCGGGTGCTTCAGTAAACCCGGGGTCTTGAGCTCCTACCACGTCTCTCAAGCGTTTTAGGCACTATCTTCTTGGGCTAATGCACTGGAAGCCAAAAAACGAAGACAGAAAAGCAGGTAAAGCAACATGCGTTGCCTTACGCACCCCTATACCTCCCGTCGCACTGGGAGGGTTGCTGATCCCATTGTCATCCTCTAGTGACAGGTTCAGTGCCTTTTAAAAGTTGATCTCAGGTGTGCATCATATTCATCGAGTGTTGGAGTTGTCAAAAGAGGGTGCACCACCTCAAGAAGTAAGCGAGTCTTGGCATAGTAAGACCCTTGTGAGGAGATACAGAGCATCATGGGCATCAAGATTGCTTATTCTCTCCTCCATTCTCATCAGGTCATTTAATTTGTCCCTGAGGACAGTATCGATGGCCTGGTGACCCAGCGGTGCCCCCAAGAGGGTATGTTGGACGGAGTTGTAGTTGAGACTTCTGGGGATTCTTCGCACAGCATTTATTATTTCCTGGTTTGCTGTGATGATTTCACACTTGGAGGGATTGAGGACGAGTCCCAAGTCTTCTCCCTGTGTTTTCACCAGTTGTAGGTCCCCCACCAGGGACTCTTCAGTACCTGCCAGAGTTTCCGTCATCCAGGTACCAAAATATTGAGCTCACTGCGTAGGGCTGGAAGTTAGTTCTCTTATGCCAAGCAGAAGAGAAGTGGAGCGAGTGGGTCACCCCGCTGAACACCCCCTGATGATTGAATTTCATGTTCTCCAAACAAAAGAATTGAGGGTTTGCTGTAGCCGGCTGAAATGAAGGGAAAGAGGGGCTGGGGGAAATGAACCCGAACAGCTGGCAAAAAGGCATCTCTCTTCACCATATTAAAGGCATTTCTAAAATCAAGTTTGACTATGGCCTTGTCTTCTGGTAGGTCCCTGATGTAGGCCCTTGCCCCATGAGCCCGCAGCTTCACTGCCTTGAGAGACCCAAAGCCAGTTGGTGTGGCTGGAGTAAAGGGGGCAGCCTCTAGGGGGAATGTTTCTCACTGCTGCTTTGGCAACGAGACGGCGAAAGGGGTTTCCAACTGCAATGGGCCTGATTCCCCCATCCCTCTTTTTCAAAACAATAGTGAGGCTCCAAAAAAGAAAAGGTTTAATTTCTTCTGGGATTCGTCCAGCCAGGCAATTGTTGACGAAAGTTGATATCGGGGAAAGAATTGATGCAGATTCACCGAGTACTGGATTTACCATCTCTTTGAGGTGCTGAGGTCGAATTCCAGTGTAAACCCCCTGCAGATCCTGCTGGAAATGACACGATCGCCTTATAGACTTCCGATTCTGGCAAAATTAGTTGTTCAATGATGGGGTCTTCCTCAGGGTTGTCGTTGATGGCTATGGTGTCCCTGGTTTGGGTGCTTGTTCTTGTGCTTGGGCCGTGGTTCATCCTTGGGGGTACAGTGTCATCACTTGTAATTATTCTTATTGCTCCCACTGTGTTACCTTCTTCGATTTTTTTGCTAACCTGTGCGCAAATTTTCTCGTTTTCAGTGGGATTTTTCTTGGGTCTACCTTTTTGATTCCTGCGATGATGGGGCAGAGGGACAGTTATCCGTTCTTGGGTAGTTGCGCACTGCCTTGATAACTGACGTGGTTAGCAGTTTGCCTAGTCTTTCAGGAACTGCAAGACAGACATTGCCGAACAAGAGTAGGTTGCGCCATGCTTGGATGGTGCCTCGGGCTTCTAAGTTGGTGGAACCTTCATTCACCCGCTTAAGGTGGTCCGTGAATTTCCCTGCTGCATATGGGAGAGCCGCTTTAGGGATAAGAACATAAGAAAGGAGGAACACTGCAGGAGGCCTGTTGGCCCATACTAGGCAGGTCCTTTACAATTCATCCCACTAACAAAACATTTGCCCAACCCAATTTTCAATGCCACCCAAGAAAAGCTCTGATGTGAAAGTCCCACTCAAATCCAACCCCTCCCACTCATGTACTTATCCAACCTAAATTTGAAACTACCCAAAGTCCAAGCCTCAAGAACCCAACTAGGTAGACTGTTCCACTCATCAACTACCCTATTTCCAAACCAATACTTTCCTATGTCCTTTCTAAATCTAAACTTATCTAATTTAAATCCATTACTGCGGGTTCTCTCTTGGAGAGACATCAAGACCTTATTAATATCCCCTTTATTAATACCTATCTTCCACTTATACACTTCGATCAGGTCTCCCCTCATTCTTCGCCTAACAAGTGAATGTAACTTAAGAGTCTTCAATCTTTCTTCATAAGGAAGATTTCTAATGCTATGTATTAATTTAGTCATCCTACACTGAATGTTTTCTAACGAATTTATGTCCATTCTGTAATATGGAGACCAGAACTGAGCTGCATAATCTAGGTGAGGCCTTACTAATGATGTATAAAGCTGCAGTATGACCTCTGGACTTCTGTTGCTTACACTTCTTGATATAAATCCCAGTAATCTATTTGCCTTATTACGTACGCTTAGGCATTGCTGTCTTGGTTTAAGGTTGCTGCTCACCATAACCCCCAAGTCCTTTTCGCAATCTGTATGGCTAAGTTCTACATCATTTAACTTATAAGTACTAGGGTTATGGGCACTCCCAAGCTTCTGAACCTTGCATTTATCTACATTGAACTGCATCTGCCACTTTTCTGACCAAGAATAGAGTTTGTTTAAATCCTCCTGAAGTTCCATAACATCTACGTTTGAATCAATTATCCTACCTATCTTTGTGTCATCGGCGAATTTGCTCATATCACTAGTAATTCCCTTATCAAGATCATTGATATATATTATAAACAACAACGGGCCCAAGACTGATCCCTGTGGAACGCCACTTGTTACAGATCCCCACTCGGATTTAACCCCATTTATGGACACACACTGCTTCCTGTCAGTGAGCCATGACTCGATCTACGAGAGCACTTTTCCCCCAATGCCATGAGCTGCCACTTTCTTTAACAGTCTTTGGTGCGGAACTCTATCAAAAGCCTTACTAAAATCTAAGTAAATAATATCAAATTCTTTATCGTGGTCAACAGCCTCAAAAGCTTTACTGAAGAAAGTTAATAAATTAGTTAGACAAGACCGGCCTCTTGTGAATCCATGCTGAGTATCATTAATCAAGCTATGCTTATCGAGATGGCTTCTTATAATCTCAGCTATAATTGACTATAGTAATTTGCCTACAATTGAGGTCAGACTTATTGGGCGGTAATTTGACGGTAACGACTTGTCCCCTGTTTTAAAAATAGGAATTACATTAGCCATCTTCCACATATCAGACACTACACCTGTTTGAAGAGATAAATTAAAAATATTAGTTAATGATTCACAGAGTTCCATTTTGCATTACTTAAGAACCCTTGAAAAAACCTCATCAGGACCCTGCGACTTATTTTGCTTCAGTCTGTCTATCTGCTTCACAACCATTTCACTAGTGACTGTGATGTTACATAATTTATCTTCTTCTAGCCCACTATAAAAATTAATTACTGGAATATTGTTAGTGTCTTCCTGTGTAAAAACAGAAAATAATTATTAAAAATCGAGCACATTTCATTCTCTTTGTCAGTAAGGTGCCCATAGTTATTTTTAAGGGGACCTATCTTATCTCTAACTTTTGTTCTATAGACCTGGAAAAAACTTTTTGGGTTAGTTTTAGAATCCCTAGCAACTTTAATTTCATAGTCCCTTTTAGCTTTTCTTATTCCCTTTTTAATGTCCCTCTTAATGTCAATATACTGATTCATAAGATGACCCTCACCTCTTTTGATACGCCTATAAATTCCTTTCTTATGCCCTAGTAGATATTTGAGCCTATTATTCATCCATTTTGGGTCATTTCTATTTGATCTAATTTCTTTATATGGGATAAACGTTCTTTGAGCAGCATGTATAGTGTTCAGAAAACTGTCATATTGATAGCTCACTTCGTTACCCCAGTCAACAGATGATAAGTGTTCTCTAAGCCCATCGTAATCTGCTAAGCGAAAATCTGGGACTGTTACTGAGTTATCGCTACTATCGTACTTCCATTCAATGCTAAATGTAATTGGTTTGTGGTCGCTAGCACCCAGTTCCTCTGAAATTTCTAAATTATTAACAAGGGATTCATTGTTTGCCATAACTAAGTCAAGCAGGTTATTTCCCCTTGTAGGTTCTGTCACAAACTGCTTCAAAAAACAATCCTGAACTACTTCTATGAAGTCGTATGATTCTAAATTCCCAGTCAAGAAATCCAATCAATATGACTAAAGTTAAAGTCTCCTAGAATTACTACATTATCGTACCTTGTGGCCTTAACAATTTCCTCCCATAGTAGTCTCCCTTGGTCCCTATCTAAGTTTGGGGACGGTATATCACTCCTAAAATCAGTTTTTCATGCCTCTCTGAAAATTCTATCCAGACTCTGTATGTGTTACTTCAGACTTCCGTTTTTATGCAACAGTTCAAGCGATCTCGGACATACAATGCCACCCCACCCCCCTTCCCGATACTTTATCTACTTGGAACAATTTAAAACCCTGAATATGACATTCCGCAGGCATGTCCCAGCTTTTTTAATTAAACCACGTCTCAGTTAAGGCAAATACATCAATGTTACCTGCACTAGCAACTAATCTCAACTCGTCCATCTTATTCCTAGCACTACGGCAATTAGCATAATAAACATTGAAAGACTCCTTTCTCTTTACCCTTCCTGCTCATTTCTGTTTTTCTACTAAACCTATTACTGTCCTTATCACCCAAAGTCCCTGGCTTTTCAATATCTACCTCGTTCTGCTTATTACTAGTTCCCCTAGAACTCGTAATATTACTACACTGGGATAGTGTACTGCTAGCAGTGGATTTGAATGCCAACAGAAGGTTATCGCAAGTGACGAGGTTGCCATTGGAGTTGTCATCTGCCTGTGGAGGCTGTGGGCTTCTCTCTGCTGGGGGCATATGTGATCCTGCACACCCATTGTGTGCACGAATGCGGCCATCATTGTTGCGTGCTCGAAACTCTCCACACACCTGACATGTGCCTCTTCTTTCATTGTTGGGTGCATTGTTTCCCTGGCTTTGTGGCTGGCTGGCTTCATCATCTGCCATACCTCAAACTGTGTGGTAAGATCAGGCTGAAGGGAAAATGGCGCATGGCACACCGCATGTGGTTCATGGTGGTGGTGGGGGGGAGGAGAGGGATCTCCCGTCCTTGTGGTGGGCGGTGGAAGAAAGGGAGGAGTGGAAGATGTGTGATGAGGCGGAGTAGGGCACTCATTCCCTCCCAGGACAAGTCACTATACACCACAATGCTCTGTGCACATGTTACTATACACCACTATGCTCTGTGCACAGCCCCCACTATCAACGACACACAGCTATACACTTCACATGCTATGTGCATACCATGCACTGTACACTATAGACTATATACACTATACAAACGGTGAACAAACACTCCATTGTTGTAACACGAGCACACGGAGTATGCGCGCCTGTTTGGGGAAGGGGGGGGGAACAGTTTTACCCCTCAACCTCCGCCTCCTCCTCCTCCATGAGGCCTCCCCTCACCGACCTCTCCTACCCATAGGTGACCGTTATGTTCCCTCACTGAATTCACATACACACAACTTTTCTTGATTCTGAAGGAAGAGACGAAATGCAGAGTCTTCTGGCCCTTTCCAACACGAGCAGCAGATATTCACACACCAGCCTGTTGATGGTAATCCTGGTAGGTGTTCTTGATTGGACGATATTGTGCCAAGATCACAGAGCGGGATGCCCACAGCCTCTCTCTGGCAGAGGTGCCAGAGATTATATATATTATATATATATATATATATATATTATTATTATTATAATCAAAAAGAAGCGCTAAGCCACAAGGGCTATACAGCGCTGCAGGGTAGGGAAGGAAGCGAGGGTATTGGATGGCAGAAGGGAGGAGGGATGATCAGTAGGTTACAGAAAAGAGCGGGGCAGGGGATAGTACGGGGGTAGAGGGTAGCAAGAGATTGAAGTAGAAAGGGCTAAAGGTATCAGAATTTGGAAGTCAGTTGTTGTCAAAAAGTCAATGAGAGAATCTGGATGAAAGGTGGGTCCATCAGCGAGAAGGGAAGGTAAAGAGAGAGCAGCAGGGCGCCTCTCCATGAGAATGTGGCTGACTGATAATGGAACTTGGCAATTCTCAGAGAGAGGAGCAGGGCGCCTCTCCATGAGATATCCATGAGTAAGACGAGTATGGCCAATGCGAAGACGGGAGAGAGTAGTCTCCCAACCTCGACACTGGTGATAAGAAGACGGCCAGTAACCTATACTCGGTTTAATAGATTGAAGTTTGTTGCCGAGCATAGTAGACCAACGTTGTTGCCAAAATAGTCCGTAAATGGACTCTACATGAAACTGGTAGGTCATGTACTGCTGACCACGCAGCAGTGTCTGCCTGTTCATTGCCCTGTACATCAACATGACCAGGGACCCAACAAAAAACAATATCTTTATGCTTGGTAAAGATGCGGCGTAGCCAAAGTTGGATACGGAGGACTAAGGGGTGAGGTGTATCAAAGCACTAAGGGAGTCTGAGACAACCACAAATGATGACACAGGCATAGATGCAATATGGATAAGTGCTGTAAGGATGGCATACAATTCAGCAGTAAAAATACTAGCCGAAGATAGTAATTGCCCATGTACGACGCTGTTCGGAAACACTGCTGCGAATCCTACGCCATCAGAAGACTTAGAGCCATCTGTGTACACAGCAATGGCATGAGAAAGAGTGAAAGTGGTCAAGAAAAAGAGCGGGAAGCGACCGTAGACAGTTGGGCTTTTGAGCAAGGGAGAGAGAAAGAACAGACTCGAACAGCTGGAACTTCCCAGGGGGGTAGGGAAAAAAAAGTGAGATGCTACATGTACATAGAAAGGTGGTAATTGAAGAGAAGACAAGAGCGAATGAAGGCAAAGAGAGAAGGGATGGAAAAAAGGGGGGGCGGCGAACAAATAAAGAATTCTACTAATATAAGTGACCATTCTATAAATGGAAGGATTGCGGAGATCATGAGAGCGTACATAGTAGCGATCGGATAAGGATGGAACATTCACTTCTGCACAGAGGCTCTCGACAGGGGAAGAGCGAAAAGCACCAAAGGCATAAACGTAATCCTTGGTGATGAAGGGGGTTAAGGCTAGAGAGAGTAGCAGGAGATGCCGCTGAATAGATCTGGTCACCATAATCAAGTTTCGATAAAATAAGGGTGGAATGTAGGCGAAGGAGGGTTCGACGATCAGCTCCCCATGAAAGTGAGCAAGGGTTTTAAGAAGGTTCAGCCGGCTTGACAAGTTGCCTTCAGAGAGGAAATGTGAGGTTTCCAGGATAACCTACGATCAAAGAGGGGGCCCCAGAAACTTGATTTATCACGTTCAGGGATACGGAGCCATAGAGGTAAAAAGGATGATCGGAGAGGGCAGAGCGTCTAGTGAAGTAATTTGGGGGGTTTTTTAGGCTGGAAAATTTAAACCACGTGCGGTGGCCCAATTGGAAAACACAGTCGACTGCATGCTGGAGGAAAACTGTAATAAGGTGACAGTCAGCGCCTGCAAGGCAATAGCGAAGTCATCAACAGAGTGATGCCCAAAATATTTGATGGAAGACTAAGGCCAAATCATTAATAGAAAGGAGAAAAAGTGTTGTGCTCAGAACACATCCCGGGGGGACACCTTCAGCTTGGATAAAGTCCCGGGGAGAGCACATTATTAACCCCAACCGGAAATGCCTGTCAGTTAAAAAGTTCTTAAGGAAGGATGGTAAATTGCCTCGAAGGCCTAAGGGTGGGCTTGGACTAAAATATTATACCTCCAAGTTGTGTCATATGCCTTCTCAAGGTCAAAAAAAAATGGCAATAACTGAGTGGTTACTCGCAAAGGCATTACGAACATACGTATCCAAGCGTAGTAAGGGGGCTATGGAAGAAGTCCCTTACGAAAGCCATATTGATGAGTGGAGAGACTGTTGCGTGTCTCTAAATACCACACTAAACGTCTATTTACTAGGCGTTCCATCACTTTGCAAACTGCACTGGTAAGAGCAATGGGACGATAGTGGGAGGTTTCATGTCCCCTTTTGCCTGGTTTGCGGAAAAAGGGAGAACAATGGCGGATTTCCACAGCTGTGGAAGAATTTCCCTTTTGACCAAATAAGATTGTAAAGGCGTAATAGGACTGCAAAGGGGTGACTGATGTAAATGTTGTAGCATAGAATATGAATGTCGTCGGGCCCAGCTGCCGATGATCGGCAAGCTGAGAGTGTTGCCTCCAGTTCTTGAATGTAAAAGGCACATTTATACTGTTCTTCCCTGAGAGAAGAAAAGTCCAAGGGTGCTAACTCTCTGGCAGACTTTGAGGAAAGAAATGAGGGGCATAGATGGAGTCCCTGAGAAATACGGACCAGATGATTGCCAATTTCATTGGCAACATCTAGTGGGTTTGCTATATCAACACCGGCAACCCCAGAAACAGGGAGCCGGGTCAGGAGAATATTTACCACTGTTTTCGTACTTTTTTCCAGACTGCACTCAGAGGAAGCAGAGGTGATGGTGGAGACAATCTCACCAGCAAGTGCGTTTAGCGTCACAGATGACATGGCGAGCAGTCGCACGCTTCTGCTTAAAATCAAGAAGTCTCTCTGTGGTTCTATTGTACCGGTACCTGCCCCATGCAGCGTGTTTCAAACGTACTGCACGAGCACAAGCAGGAGACCACCAAGGCACGCATTTCTGAGAATGCCTGCCCGAAGTTTGGGGTATAGAATGAGAAGCTGCTGTTAAAACATAGGACGAGAAGAGGTGTAAAAGCTCATCGATGGAGGACGAAGAAGGAACCTCTCTAAAAACAGTTAGATGTGAGTAAAGGTTCCAATTTGCCTGATCAAATTGCCAGCATGGGATGCGAAGAGGTGGTGAATATGAAAGGGGAAGTAAGAATGATTGGGAAATGTCGCTGTTCATGCAAGTCCGGAAGAACAGAGCAAGTGAAGTTTAATGCGGCGGAGGAAGAGCAGACCAGAGATCGATGCAAAAAAGTGGAGCCCGGGATCAAAATGGGTGTGAGACCTGTATTTAAAACATGGAGGGGGTGGGTGCAGAAAAGCCTCTAACTGAATGCCACGGGAATCACAGTGAGATCCCCCCAGAGGGAAATGGTGGGCATTAAAATCACCAAGTAACAGAATCGTGGTGGTAAGACGAAACAAGAAAGGCAATTTTCCGGAATAGTTAATGCCGAGAAGGAGAGATATAAAAAAGAACAGAGCGTTATACCACCTATGCAAGTGGATACGGGCTGTTGTGTAATGCAGCGAAGTACGAACAAATAGTGATGGTTGGAATATCAGTGCGTAGAAGGGCACTTTCATTAAAGGTCCCATCAGGAAAGGATCTGAAGAATACAATAAATTATAGCCTGAGATGGGAGAGATAACAGCAGAGTGTAATTTTGGTTCCTGTAAGCAAACACCAACAGGGGAAAACTGGGAGAGTAACATCTGAAGCTCACCCCGTTTACCCCTGAGGCCCGCGTATATTCCACTGTAAATAGGCCATGATTGGCAATGATAAAGATACCTGAAATCCGCAGTAAGGGTTCCTACTGACTAGAGGGGTTAGCAAAGGGCCACATGCGGAGGCAGTGAAAAACGTTCAAGCAGCGAAGGAACGGTGCGCTGTGAAGAAGGAGTTGCGCAGTGGAGTAGAGGAGAGGGAAAGGGGCGGAGGGTGGTCGTGTCCATGATGGTTTGGTCTCTGCAATATATTCGAGATTGCTTCAAGTGTTTCAGAATTCAGGGGACGTTGTATGGGAGACAATATTGGAAATGGTAGGGGGAGGATGGTTTAAAAATTGGAATGTAATGGACTGTACCAAGGTAGGGGGGGGGGGCGAAAGGGTGGGGGAACTGGAGAAGCGTGGAAGGGGACAGAAGAGGGCAGAAACCTGGGAGGTTGGCAGAAGAGGAAGAAAAATTGGGAGGGAACAGGGGAGGAAGGTACAGTACGAGGAGGAGGGTGAACCTCTAACTTGTAACAGAGCCAGTGAGAGGGGGAGAACCAGTACAGAGACAGGGAAGGGGAAAATGAGGAGGTGGAAGATGGGTAGGAGGTGTTTTAAAGGACCTTTTTTTGACTTTTGAGAAGTGAGGGACGATTGGGAGGAGGTGTCATACGAGATCTCGTCGCTACTGAGGCTTGTGAGAGAGACACCCAAGAAGCGAGATCAGACTGAGACGTTGAAGTAGGGACATCTGAGCCGAGGACAGCAAAAGATTAAACTACAGGAGTGACTATGGAGAGGTAACCACAGAGGTGGGTGCAGAAGTGGGATAACCCGAAGTGGGGGGGGACGTTTTGAAACACGGGAATAAGAAACACGAGGTAGTCTCCCTTGGAGGCGGAGATGAGAAACTGCCATGGCATAAGGAGACCTTCTGCCTCTTTGAGGTAAGGGATTTCCCGCTCGTTTAAGTAGATGACAACGGCGGGGAGTGAAGGGTGAGCCTCATGACAATTAAGGCAAGAGGGAGGTCGATTGCAAGACGTATTAGAATGGGCATCGGCACCACAGACTGGGCATTTGGCGATAGATCTGCATTTTTTCGCTGGATGGCCAAATCGCCAGCATTTCTACATGTTGCAGTGTAGGGATCACCTTTCGAACTTGTAACCGATTGTCCTGCTACATAAACTGAGGATGGGAGTTCCGGCTGTCAAAAGTTAAGAGCCACATTGCTAGGGTATCGTCTCCCGCCCGCGGGCAGGAAGAAGTAAGTGTCTACCTTGGGATTGGGGGATCTTGGAGTTCCAGCTGTTCAAGAATGTCAGTGCACATGTCTGGAAATTTTGTTGAACTATGGTATGGGGGCAGAATGCGGTACCACTAAAGAATTGAGGGAATGATGCTTTTCAATAGTTACAGGAACAGTATCGATATGGGAAAGACGAGAAAGCTCATGAGCCTGGGTAGCATTCTGTACGGTGACTATGTGCGTACCGCTCTTAAAAGCATGAAAAGAAATATCTTTACCAACATGGCGTAGGAGTGCCTTGCCAATACTGTGGTCAGAAAGATAGGCAGTAGAGGAAGTCGGTCGTAAAGTGAAGAATTTAGTCCATTGTGCAGTCTGAAACTGAGCGTGGAAAGGGAGTGCAGGGCGTGTCGATCTTTTCTGAGAAGAACGAGAAGGTGGAGAAGTATCAGCAGCAGGTAATTGTCGTTGGCGTTTAGGCGTGGGACCAGAGTTGGTCCGACGTGGAACGGGCCGGCGATTCGAAAATTGCCGCACCGTAGAGGGAGAGGCCGGAAGCATAGTCAGAGGAGAGCGAAGGTCAGATAAATCGAAGGAGTCAGTCGAGGATATATATAAATAATTGTAGTGCCGAATAGGTAAAACTTGCTATTTTGGCTTAAACAGTAACGCTTTTCTTACCTAATAGAGTAATCGAAAATTTATGCAAGCAATAATTTCGCAAAAATCATTCTGAACCTAACGAGAAAAATATATTTCATTTTGTTTATTATTATTTTAAACTTCTATGAAATATATTTGGTTGGATTATGCTAAATTAAATTCAGGTTGTTATAAGGTTAGGTAAGTTTCCTAAGGTGCTTTTGGTACAAAATCATTAATTTTATATTAACATTAATGAAAAAAAATATTTTTAAATGTACAAGAGAAAATTTTAAACGAGTTCTTGCTAATTGACCAATTTTACCTATTCAGCACTGCATTATACACACACACACACACACACACACACACACACACACACACACACACAGGGTCATTAAGGCTACAAGTGAACTACACAATTTCAAGGAGTCAGCAACACCTAAACTAAAGTCATGTAAACTCAGTATTTACACAATATACTTATCCGTACACAGACTGTGTATCCTGTGTACGAATAAGACAATATGCGGTTCGAGGCATTTTAATGAGGCGTTGTTTCGTCCGCCAGACCAGATGTGGAGGGAGCCTTACTCCCACAGCTATGATGTGGGGGGGAAGGTGGCACCCACTTATGGTAAACATTTACCTGAAACAAACTCATTTGCACATTTCGCTCTAAGTGCAATGCTGTCTGAATACTTTCTGTATATTTTTGTGTCTTTGTTCAAATACTTAACTAAGTAACTCCAGCATCGTTATCATTCTTCCTTAGTAATATCTACGTAAATCCCAGTTGCTCTACTCTCAACATTATCTAAGTAATTAACACTAATTTGGCCTTCATGCATTTTGAGGAAATGCCTACTAGCAGGTGCGGCTCGCAGTAGGCGCGGCCAGCAAGTTTAACGACCGGCAGAAGGCGCAACCTGCAGCGGTAGCGGCCCGCAGAAGTTACAACCTGCAGCGGTAGCGGTCCACGGTGGGAGCGGCCAGCAGCGGTAGCGGTCCACGGTGGGAGCGGCCAGCAGCGGTAGCGGTCCACGGCGGGCGCGGCCAGCAGCGGTAGCGGTCCACGGCGGGCGCGGCCAGCAGCGGTAGCGGTCCACGGTGGGCGCGGCCAGCAGCGGTAGCGGTCCACGGTGGGCGCGGTCAGCAGTGGTAGCGGTCCACGGCGGGCGCGGCCAGCAGCGGTAGCGGTCCACGGTGGGCGCGGTCAGCAGTGGTAGCGGTCCACGGTGGGCGCGGCCAGCAGCGGTAGCGGTCCATTGTGACTTTTAGCCAGCTTGATGTGTATACTATCTTATTTTAACAGACTTTTAAACATGGTTTGGCTGTCCACTGGTTCTCTGTCCTCGTTCATTAATATTTCGTTCAGCTTGGGAAAAGAGTTTAAGAAAGTCTTTGCAGTCGCAATGGATCTCTGACATATCTGCCAAGAGGCGTAAATTCTTAAGTATCCCCTGAAAGGGAATACCAGTAGCGGTTGTCCTAATTTTTTTTTTTTTTTTTTTGGGGGGGGGGGGGGACGTCAGTATCCTCGAAGACTTCCGCGAGATAATATGAAAATGACTTCAAATCGGCTTCAATCTCTCAAATATGATGTCTCAGAGTACTGTTCTTCAGTGTGTGGTTTCGCAATCCTGTACTGAGTAGGAAGGCGCGTGTGTGTGTGTGTGTGTGTGTGTGTGTGTGTGTGTGTGTTGTTTACCTGGAGTTTACCTGGAGAGAGTTCCGGGGGTCAACGCCCCCGCGGCCCGGTCTGTGACCAGGCCTCCTGGTGGATCAGAGCCTGATCAACCAGGCTGTTACTGCTGGCTGCACGCAAACCAACGTACGAGCCACAGCCCGGCTGGTCAGGTACCGACTTTAGGTGCTTGTCCAGTGCCAGCTTGAAGACTGCCAGGGGTCTGTTGGTAATCCCCCTTACGTATGCTGGGAGGCAGTTGAACAGTCTCGGGCCCCTGACACTTATTGTATGGTCTCTTAACGTGCTAGTGACACCCCTGCTTTTCATTGGGGGGACGTTGCATCGTCTGCCAAGTCTTTTGCTTTCGTAGTGAGTGATTTTCGCGTGCAAGTTCGGTACTAGTCCCTCTAGGATTTTCCAGGTGTATATAATCATGTATCTCTCCCGCCTGCGTTCCAGGGAATACAGGTTCAGGAATCTCGAGCGCTCCCAGTAATTGAGGTGTTTTATCTCCGTTAGGCGCGCCGTGAAGGTTCTCTGTACATTTTCTAGGTCAGCAATTTCACCTGCCTTGAAAGGTGCTGTTAGTGTGCAGCAATATTCCAGCCTAGATAGAACAAGTGACCTGAAGAGTGTCATCATGAGCTTGGCATCCCTAGTTTTGAAGGGTTCATTATCCATCCTGTCTTTTTCTAGCAGATGCGATTGATACAATGTTATGGTCCTTGAAGGTGAGATCCTCCCAGATGATCACTCCCAGGTCTTTGACGTTGGTGTTTCGCTCTATTTTGTGGCCAGAATTTGTTTTGTACTCTGATGAAGATTTAATTTCCTCGTGTTTACCATATCTGAGTAATTGAAATTTCTCATTGTTGAACTTCATATTGTTTTCTGCAGCCCACTGAAAGATTTGGTTGATATCCGCCTGGAGCCTTGTAGTGTCTGCAATGGAAGACACTGTCATGCAGATTCGGGTGTCATCTGCAAAGGAAGACACGGTGCTGTGGCTGACATCCTTGTCTATGTCAGATATGAGGGTGAGAAACAAGATGGGAGCGAGTACTGTGCCTTGTGGAACAGAGCTTTTCACCGTAGCTGCCTCGAACTTTACTCTGTTGACTACTACTCTCTGTGTTCTGTTAGTGAGGAAATTATAGATCCATCGACCAACTTTTCCTGTTATTCCTTTAGCACGCATTTTGTGCGCTATTACGCCATGGTCACACTTGTCGAAGGCTTTTGCAAAGTCTTTATATATTACATCTGCATTCTTTTTGTCTTCTAGTGCATCTAGGACCTTGTCGTAGTGATCCAAAAGTTGAGACAGACAGGAGCGACCTGTTCTAAACCCATGTTGCCCTGGGTTGTGTAACTGATGGGTTTCTAGATGGGTGGTGATCTTGCTTCTTAGGAGCCTTTCGAAGATTTTTATGAAATGGGATGTTAGTGCTATCGGTCTGTAGTTCTTTGCTATTGCTTTACTGCCCCCTTTGTGTGTATATGTGGTTTATGTGGTGTGTGTGTGTGTGTGTGTGGTGTGTTGTGTGGTGTGGTGTGTGTGGTGTGGTGTGTGTGTGGTGGTGTGTGTGTGGTGTGTGTGTGGTGTGTGTGGGGTGTGGTGTGTGTGTGTGTGTGGTGTGTGTTGTGGTGTGTGTGTGTGTGTGGGTGTTGTGTGGTGGGGTGTGTGTGTGGTGTGGTGTGTGTGTGTGTGGTTGTGTGTGTGTGTGGTGTGTGTGTGTGGTGTGTGTGGTGTGTTGTGTGTGGGGTGTGTGTGTGTGTGTGTGTGTTGTGTGTGTGTGGTGTGTGTGTTGGTGGTGTGTGTGTGTGTGTGTGTGGGGTGTGTGGTGTGGGGTGTGTGGTGTGTGTGGTGGGGTGTGGTGTGTGTGGTGTGGGGTGTGTGTGTGTGTGGTGTGTTGGTGTGTGTGGTGTGTGTGGTGTGTGTGGTGTGTGTGTGTGTGTGTGTGGGGTGTGTGTGTGTGTTGTGTGTGGTGTGGTGTGTGTGGTGTGTGTGGGGTGTGTGTGTGTGTGTGTGTGTGTGGTGTGTGTGGTGTGTGTGGTGGTGTGTGTGTGGTGTGTTGTGTGTGGTGTGTGTGGTGTGTGTGTGTGGTGTGTGTGTGTGTGGTGTGTGTGTGTGTGTGTGGTGTGTGTGTGTGTGTGTGTGTGTGGTGTGGTGTGTGGTGTGTGTGTGTGGTGTGTGTGTGTGTGTGTGTGGTGTGTGTGTGGTGTGTGTGTGTGGTGGTGTGTGTGTGTGGTGTGTGGTGTGGTGTGTGTGTGTGGTGTGTGTGTGTGGTGTGTGTGTGTGGTGTGTGGTGTGTGTGGTGTGTGGTGTGTGTGGTGTGTGTGTGTGGTGTGTGTGTGTGTGGTGTGTGTGTGGGGTGTGTGTGTGTGGTGTGGTGTGTTGTGTGTGTGTGTGTGTGGTGTGTGTGTGGTGTGTGTGTGTGTGGTGTGGGGTGGGTGTGTGGTGTGTGTGTGTGGTGTGGTGTGGTGTGTGGTGTGTGTGTGGTGTGTGTGTGTGTGTTGTGTGGTGGGTGTGTGTGTGGTGTGTGTGTGTGGTGTGTTGTGTGGTGTGTGGTGTGTGGTGGGTGTGTGGTGGTGTGGTGTGGTGTGTGTGTGTGGTGGTGTGTGTGTGTGGTGTGTGTGGTGTGTTGTGTGTGTGTGTGTGTGTGTGTGTGTGTGGTGTGTGTGTGGTGTGTGTGTGTGGTGTGTGTGTGTGTGTGTGTGTGTGTGTGTGTGTGTGTGTGTGGTGTGTTTGCGCGCGCGCGCGTGGCCTCATTCAGGCCTCTTGCCTTCTGAATCTCCGAGACTAGATATATTTTCCTACTTAAATCCGTCAGTCTGAGGTCACTCTTCCCCGCCGTTCTAAAGTGTCCATCGCCAATCGTCCTTTTAAGACCTAATAGTCTGTAAATCGATGTCAATTCTTTGAGTAGTCTCTGGGTCGTCGAGTTTATGCTGTTCACTCATTGCTATTGTTTTGACATTAAACTTCAGCAGATTCGGGTGAAAATGATTTCCTATCTCTAAAATATGTTGGCAAACATTTATTCATATTCTCTCCTGATGTTCTACTACGGTATTCTTAGTTAACAACGCCAGTAAGAGAGCATGGATGATACTAGCCTTAGTTTGATACTACATATATCCTCCTTGCTTTTAATGACATTCACTTACAACGACAATCACTGTTTTTCAAAATTCTGGTAGTTGTTCTGTTTCTAGTGACATGTAAGATAAATATACGAAACGGTAAATGAATGAGGGTTATCCAGCTCCAGGGTTGGTGAGGCTGCATCCCTGGCTGGATCCTCACACTGCATCAGGCAGGAAGGTGCCTGCCTCTTACCGCAGTCATTGGTATAATGAAGCATATGAGACTACGTGGAGAAGGCAGACAGCTGGAGACTCCACGGTCAATATCTAGGCTGTCTGGTGATAAGTTCTAAAACAGTCCCGGTACCTCTAATGCTATATAGTTAGTTAACGTAAGGATAATATAGCAACGGCTCATACCTTCGGCTTGATAGAATACAAGTTCTTCCCATAATGTATAGAAAACATGGATTGGTGAAAAAGGAATAGCGGAATGCTTAGTACATACATCGACTATTATTACCAATACTACAACTACTGCTGTTCGTGCTTCCACTCTGTTAATTGATGTTGTTCCTGTACAAATATTAGAATGCCATTGACCAACGCTAGCTGCTAAAGTAGCTAGAAAGAGCTTATATTATTTTACTAGCATTTTTAACCTCCCTAAGCAGTCTCATCAGGTGATACATAATTAACTCTTTAAACAATTTTT
>NC_069433.1:25663282-25678282 GCF_026875155.1 Cherax quadricarinatus
TTCTTCTCAATCGGGGAAGGAGGAGGAAAAAAGTAGAGGAATAAGCAAGAAGACACCTAATGGAAGCTACCATTGTTTCTCTCGTGAGACATTCTGGGTTAGAAAGTAGTGGTCTTCGAGGGTAGGGGGATCCCTCTTTCAGTAGCTGAAACGAGAGTAACATGTCAAGTTTGTTATCCCCAAAGAGGTATCATTAGTTCTTTTAAGAATATTTTTTCCTTTCACCTTCTTGGAACTGGTTTATCACTTAGAAACGCCTGAAACAATCGGAATCAAATTTTCGAAGTTGGTGTTTTCTAACGTGAGTACGCTCTTGCAACTTGTGCCTTCTAATCAGTGTTATGGAGACCAGTTCTGTTCACAGTTTCCTTGTGAAAACTTGAGAAAGCCTCTTCTGATCGGCTTCAAACTTTCAAAACCGGTGCATCCTCATTAGAAGGGGGTTGAGATTGTTAATGGAATGTGTATATATTAATCTATCATTTTCATTTTTTAATGGTTGTTGGCTAGCTTTCCGTGATATAAATCGACTGTGCCCTTTCAAATCGCCTTCAATATTTAATAGATGATAGATGGAAAGGTTCCCTTTAAGCATTAGCTGTGTAGGTGTAGATTTGCACTTTTACTAACAGTTTATTAACTAGGAATTTGTGGATCCCAGGCAATGTAGAAAAATGGTTCAGAGAACCGACAAGTTGATAACCTAGACACATGTGCAACACTTGGGTATATTTATTGAGGAAACGTTTCGCCACACAGTGGCTTCATCAGTCCAACACAAAAGAAGAATGGTGAAAATCAAAAGGAGATTAGGGTAATCAGTCCCTCGGCCTGGAGCCAATGAAATGAGTTCATCAGTCTTGAAAAAAATTGATTAACTGATTACACCAATCGTAACTGTGTCAAAACGTTTGTACAGTAAAGATACCCAAGGGTTGAACATGCGTTTAATTCATCATTCCAGGCAATAACTAGAGAATGTCTCTTTTGATTAGGTTCAAACTTTCAGAGATAGTAGGATTCCTCAAAGTAAGATTCACATTGACTTTTGGGTTACGCAAGTTTAAATTTGCCAATTTTATTAAACAAACGAGTTTACGTGCCGTTCAAGAATGCCTCTTTTGGGTAGAGAAATTTTTTGATTGATTTAACGCTGAAAAGGCGCCATTTTGCACATTTCATTGGCGAATTTAGAAACATTGATTATTATTATTATTATAATCAAGGGGAAGCGCTAAACCCGGAGGATTATACAGCGCCTGGGGGGGGGGGGATGTGGAAGGCATTCAGGCTTAATTCGGGGAACTGGAGCACAGATCCAATTCCCTAAATCAAGAGCCCCTCACCAACATCAAGGAACCTTCCTTGAGGGGTAGAAACATTGAAATGTCTTGCATGCAACACTATTTTGTGAACGCCGCAAGCGGCCTGTGTCAAATCGTCACCGCTAATGTATCTTAAAGGAAGATTTCGATTGTTATTGGACTGTAAACGTGCCAGTTACTTTTTTATTATGTATATTTACATATTAGAATGAAATTATTGAGCTCTTTCAAAATAAGAAATTTCACTCAAAGGAAGATTCACATTATTAGGACGTGTCACCCAAATTTACAAATTTTAAACTAAGTGGGACATTAATCCCAAGCAGTAAGTAATGTCTCTTCTGATGAGCTTAAACCTTAAGATATTAGAAACACTGCTGAGACGAGAGTAGAAGTATTCAAGTGGAAACTGGACAAGTATCTTCACCAGGTGCCAAATCAACCAAGTTGTGATGGATATGTGGGGCAGCGGGTCACCATCAGCAACAGCCAGCTGGCGCAGTGGCTACCGCGTCGGTCTGAAGTTTTACGACCGGGTTCTATCCCCACCCGTGGTATGGTTAGTTTGCGATAGTGTCATTACGATTTCGTGAGTCAGCAGCAGCCTAGTTGACCAGGCAAACACCAGACGAGCCTGGAATAGAAAAACTCTTGGAACTTATCAAAGGTATATCAGATGTATTAAATTACTCTTGGTTATTTTTACTGATGAATCAGAATTATCAGAGTCCATGCGATTACTTCTGAATTCTTTTTAACAGCTTCATATCATCGGTGGTGATATTAAGCTGCATTATACACTAATACGTCTCCCTGTGTTATTCCTTTTAGGGTGCACTGAGGAGCCGGGGATGTTCTTTTCGTATAATATTTTGCTGTAGTGAGCTACGTGTGGCTCGGGTTTTAGGATACGGGGGATACATTTGTCTGATCGCGCAGCTACCAAAACAAGGCTAAGAATTTAAGTTGTCGCAGCTTGGAATCGACACTTGCCAGTATGGTGGCAGAGGAGGAGGAAGAGGAAGAGAAGGAAGCAGTAGTCCCCGCAAGTCTTCATCATCTGATTGTCGTTGAGATAGAATAACTGAGGTGCCGAGGAGTGAGTAGGTCAGGAGCCAGTGTAGCTTGGTACGTGTGGTGTGGTGTGGTGTGGTGTGCTTGCTTGCTTGCTTCTCTCTCTCTCTCTCTCTCTCAGCAGCCAGTTACCCTTTTAACCCTCTCGTCACTCTCAGTGCCACCAGGGTCGCACATTGTTCGAACCAGCCACAAAAACAATGAAGAAACCAGTTACAGAAACAATAATGACGAAACCAGTTACAGAAACAAGAATGACTAAACCAGTTACAGAAACAAGAATGACGAAACCAGTTACAGAAACAAGAATGACGAAACCAGTTACAGAAACAAGAATGACGAAACCAGTTACAGAAACAAGAATGTTGAAAGCAGTTACAAGCAAATGCATCAAAAGCATATTTTATTTCTCTTGCATGTTCGTGTTTTCTTCGATGTTCGTGTACATGATTGCGTTGGCGCGTGTGCTCGTTCTAGCATGTACATAAACGTCTTAGCAATAAAATGCACACCACATTTTCAAACAAAATAGCAACGAAACAAAAATTTTTTTTTTTTTTAAATACGGAGTTCCATGAATTTTCTTGCCACAGCTGTGGTAAAACAAATATCGTTATGTGTAGAGCAAAACTTTTCTTGGAGACTACGTCTCACTCTATGTAGACCTTTATCAAGTCTTCTCTCTCGTTCCACGCCTTAGGGAATTACTGTTAAGTCTGTTATACCAAGGTAAACTTGCCAGCCCAACGCTTCTCCTGTGAGCTCCTCTCCCGTAACTGCGTCTCGTCCCGTGCCCAATAAAGATCTTCATGGCGCTGTCGCGCCAAGTCGTGTAAGAACTATGCGTGGAAATGTGAGGCACAGTCATGATGTTTGTGCCTTTGGAAGCTGCCCATGTAGGGGATCTCTGAAGGAGACTTTGGGAAATTACTCCGGTGCGCTTCTCTGAGAGTAATTACTGGAAGGATGCTGTAGGAAGATGTTCTGGGAAGATGTACTGGAAGATGTAAGAGGATGTACTGGGAGTATGCTCTAAGAGGATGCTCTGGGAGGATAATTTGGAAGGTTGCTCTTGGTGGATGCACTAGAGAGCTGATCTGAGAGGCTAATCTGGGATGTGGCTCTGGGGAGGAGGTTACACTGGGATGAGGCTGCGCGATGCTGCTTTGAGAGAAGGCTACTAGGTAGCTCTGAGCAGTGTTGCCAAAATTACCATTTTTTCGGCTATCTGTAGCCATTTTTCACTACATCTAACCAGCAAAATTTGGCATATACCCCACAGCCTAAAAAAAATAGCTGAAGAGTTCAAAGTTTTAAACATTTTTTAGACTTTTTTAGGTAAGCAACACAGAATCAAGTACTATTAATTGCACATATACTTATTTTTGCTTCAGAATCTGGCTTCTGGTTACGACATGTGCGAACAGATTGATAATGCCTCACCAGTCCCACGCCATTAACCTGTTCACTTGCACTTTGAAAAAAAAAATTGTTCCATAGTGAAATCTTGGCTATAAAACAATCGTTTCGTCACATTGAAATTTGCCTCCGAGATCGATGCTTAACTTTTTGATTAGTCTTAATAAGTAACTTCGCCAGACTTACAAACGACTATGTTGTCTTTAATGCTCTGCGTGTGATCGAAGACTATTAATTCCACTGTTTGAATTCTCTTAATGCTAGACCACCTGGAGGTTACCTGGAGGTTATTCCGGGGATCAACGCCCCCGCGGCCCGGTCCATGACCAGGCCTCCCGATGGATCAGGGCCTGATCAACTAGGCTGTTACTGCTGGCCGCACGCAGTCCAAAGTACGAGCCACAGCCCGGCTGATCCGGCACTGACTTTAGGTATCTGTCCAGCTTTCTCTTGAAGGCAGACAGGGGCTTATTGGCAATTCCCCTAATGCTTGATGGGAGGCTGTCGAACAGTTTTGGGCCCCGGACACTTATGGTGTTTTCCCTTAGTGTACCAATGGCGCCCCTACTTTTTATTGGGGGCATTTTGCATCGCCTGCCCAGTCTTTTACTTTCGTAGGGAGTGATTTGTGTGTGCAGATTTGGGACCATTCCTTCCAAGATTTTCCAAGTGTAGATTATGATATCTCTCTCCCTCCTGCGTTCCAACGAGTACAAGTCAAGTGCTTCCAAGCGTTCCCAGTAGTTAAGGTGCTTGACAGAACTTATACGTGTAGTAAATGATCTCTGTACACCCTCTAGATCTGCGATTTCACCTGCTTTGAATGGAGATGTTAATGTACAGCAGTACTCCAGCCTAGAGAGAACAAGTGATTTGAAAAGGATTATCATGGGCTTGGCATCTCTCGTTTTGAAAGTTCTCATTATCCATCCTATCATATTCTTTGCACTTGCGATCGTGGCACTGTTGTGATCCTTGAAAATGAGATCCTCAGACATTACTACTCCCAGGTCCCTTACATTATTTTTCCGCTCTAATGTATGGCCAGAGTCTGTAGTATACTCTGTTCTAGTTATTATCTCCTCCAGTTTTCCATAACGGAGTAGTTGGAATTTGTCCTCAATGAACAACATATTGTTTACCGTTGCCCACTGGAAAACTTTGTTTATATCTTCTTGGAGGTTAACCGCGTCCTCAGCAGATGACAGCCTCATGCAGATCCTAGTATCATCCGCAGAGGATGATACGGTGCTGTGGTGTATATCTCTGTATGTGTGATATGAGGATAAGGAATAAGATGGGGGCGAGTACTGTGCCTTGTGGAACAGAGCTCTTCACTAAATCTTAATTGCAGTGATCTAATATAACTAGTAAAATGGTGTGAAAGTAAGAACACAATAAAATTTTCGACAAGTGTACATGTACAATAATGGCTCGAACTTAAATCTGTTTTTAGAATGATGTACAGCTGCAGTAACCTTCCTTAGCTTGACACATTAAAATGCGTTAGCGGAAGGAGCATTTGGTCAAAAGAACCATGTAAATAAACTAAGAAATGAGATGAATATAAATACAGTTAATGCATTACTTCATTTTCGTTAAGGATTATGTCTACAACCTGCATGTATTTTTCCAAGTGATATTCTTGACTAACTTCCAATCATAAGTGTGACCGGTCAAACTGCACCAGCCATCGACTTCCGCTAATTAAATTGTAGAGGGTAACCACGTGCGGTCTAACGTAATTGTAGTTGAAGAATTCGGATACAATTTCATTGTTTTCGATATCATTGAATAAAATTCTTGAAAATATATTGGTTTTTAGGTTCTCTTTGAACAGACACAGACAGATACACATTCACACACTTTGTAAAGTTAGCCATATTTCTAGAAAATATATTTTTTTTAATTTTAGCCAATTTCTAGCTAGTTTTTACACTGGGTTTAGCCACTTGCAGGCATATGACAACACTGGATCTGAGAGGAGGCTGGGAGGTTGCTCTGAGAGGAGGCTGGGAGGTTGCTCTGAGAGGAGGCTGGGAGGCTGCTCTGAGAGGAGGCTGGGAGGCTGCTCTGAGAGGAGGCTGGGAGGTCGCTCTGAGAAGAGGCTGGGAGGTCGCTCTGAGAAGAGGCTGGGAGGTCGCTCTGAGAAGAGGCTGGGAGGTCGCTCTGAGAAGAGGCTGGGAGGTTGCTCTGAGAGGAGGCTGGGAGGTTGCTGAGAGGAGGCTGGGAGGTTGCTGAGAGGAGGCCGGGAGGTTGCTCTGAGAGGAGGCTGGGAGGTTGCTCTGAGAGGAGGCTGGGAGGTTGCTCTGAGAGGAGGCTGGGAGGTTGCTCTGAGAGGAGGCTGGGAGGTTGCTCTGAGAAGCTGGTCTAAGAAAAGACTAGGCTGGAAGGCTACGCTGGGATGCTCGGCTGGAAGGCTACGCTGGAAGGCTACGCTGGAAGGCTATCTGGAAGGCTCTTGACTCGGCTCCTCACATTGCTGCATCGAATTTTGTAAAATTTATTGCTTGTTAAGGAAGTTTCCATTCAGTTCATCTGTATTCGGAAGAAAGCTGCCACTTACACGGCAGTGCACAGTTTACATTTATGTTTCCCGTTGTATAAAACAGCAAGAGAACTGCAGTTTCATGTAAAATAGCTTTCTACGGCATACGTAAAGAATGGAATAACTGAAAAAAGATGCGAAAATATGTAGTGAACTAGCTTCAAATATATATATATATATTATATATATATATATATATATATATATAAAAGTGTGTGTGTGTCTGTGTGTGTGTGTCTGTGTGTGTGTGTCTGTGTTGTGTGTGTGTGTCTGTGTGTGCGGGTGTGTCGTGTGTGTTGTGTGTGTGTCTGTGTGTGTCGTGTGTGGTGTGTGTGTGTGTCTGTGTGTGTGTGTCTGTGTGTGTGTGTCTGTGTGTGTGTGTCTGTGTGTGTGTGTCTGTGTGTGTGTGTCTGTGTGTGTGTGTCTGTGTGTGTGTGTGTGTGTGTGTGTGTGTTCTGTGTGTGTGTGTTGTGCTGTGTGTCTGTGTGTGTCTGGTGTGTGCTGTGTGTGTCTGTGTTGTGTTGTCTGTGTCTGTGTGTGTCTGTGTCTGTGTGTGTCTGTGTCTGTGTGTGTCTGTGTGTGTGTGTCTGTGTGTGTGTGTTGTGTGTGTGTGTGTTGTGTGCTGTGTGTGTCTGTGTGTGTCTGTGTGTGTCTGTGTGTGTCTGTGTGTGTCTGTGTGTGTCTGTGTGTGTCTGTGTGTGTCTGTGTGTGTCTGTGTGTGTCTGTGTGTTGTGTGTGTCTGTGTGTGTCTGTGTGTGTCTGTGTGTGTCTGTGTGTGTCTGTACTCACCTAGTTGAGGTTGCGGGGGTCGAGTCCAAGCTCCTGGCCCCGCCTCTTCACTGGTCGCTACTAGGTCACTCTCCCTGAACCATGAGCTTTATCGTACCTCTGCTTAAAGCTATGTATGGATCCTGACTCCACTACATCGCTTCCCAAACTATTCCACTTCCTGACTACTCTGTGGCTGAAGAAATACTTCCTAACATCCCTTTGATTCATCTGTGTCTTCAACTTCCAACTTTGTCCCCTTGTTACTGTGTCCAGTCTCTGGAACATCCTGTCTTTGTCCACCTTGTCAATTCCTCTCAGTATTTTATAAGTCGTTATCATGTCCCCCCTATCTCTCCTGTCCTCCAGTGTCGTCAGATTGATTTCCCTTAACCTCTCCTCATAGGACATACCTCTTAGCTCTGGGACTAGTCTTGTTGCAAACCTTTGCATTTTCTCTAGTTTCTTTACATGCTTGGCTAGGTGTGGGTTCCAAACTGGTGCCGCATACTCCAATATGGGCCTAACGTACACGGTGTACAGGGTCCTGAACGATTCCTTATTAAGATGTCGGAATGCTGTTCTGAGGTTTGCCAGGCGCCCATATGCTGCAGCAGTTATTTGGTTGATGTGCGCTTCAGATGTGCCTGGTGTTATACTCACCCCAAGATCTTTTTTCTTGAGTGATGTTTGTAGTCTCTGACCCCCTAGACTGTACTCCATCTGCGGTCTTCTTTGCCCTTCCCCAATCCTCATGACTTTGCACTTGGTGGGATTGAACTCCAGGAGCCAGTTGCTGGACCACGTCTGCAGCCTGTCCAGATCCCTTTGTATTTCTGCCTGGTCTTCGATCGAATGAACTCTTCTCATCAACTTCGCGTCATCTGCAAACAGTGACACCTCGGAGTTTATTCCTTCCGTCATGTCGTTCACAAATACCAGAAACACCACTGGTCCTAGGACTGACCCCTGTGGGACCCCGCTGGTCACAGGTGCCCACTCTGACACCTCTCCTCGTACCATTACTCGCTGCTGTCTTCCTGACAAGTATTCCCTGATCCATTGCAGTGCCTTCCCTGTTATTCCTGCGTGGTCCTCCAGTTTTTGCACTAATCTCTTGTGTGGTACTGTGTCAAACGCCTTCTTGCAGTCTAAGAAAATGCAATCCACCCACCCTTCTCTCTCTTGTCTTACTGCTGTCACCATGTGTGTGTGTGTGTGTGTGCTGTCTGTGTGTCTGTGTGTGTGTGTGTGTGTGTGTGTGTGTGTGTGTGTGTGTGTGTGTGTGTGTGTCTGTGTGTGTGTGTGTGTGTGTGTGTGTGTCTGTGTGTGTCTGTGTGTGTCTGTGTGTGTCTGTGTGTGTCTGTGTGTGTCTGTGTGTGTCTGTGTGTGTCTGTGTGTGTCTGTGTGTGTTGTGTGTGTCTGTGTGTGTCTGTGTGTGTGTGTGTGTGTGTGTGTGTGTGTGTCTGTGTGTCTGTGTGTCTGTGTGTGTGTGTGTGTGTGTGTGTGTGTGTGTGTGTCTGTGTGTGTGTGTGTGTCTGTGTGTGTGTCTGTGTGTGTGTGTGTGTGTGTCTGTGTGTGTGTGTGTGTGTGTGTGTGTGTGTGTGTGTGTGTGTGTGTGTGTGTGTGTGTGTGTGTCTGTGTGTGTGTGTCTGTGTGTGTGTGTCTGTGTGTGTGTGTCTGTGTGTGTGTGTCTGTGTGTGTGTTCGTGTGTGTGTGTGTCTGTATGTGTGTGTCTGTATGTGTGTGTCTGTGTACTCACCTAGTTGTACTCACCTAGTTGAGGTTGCGGGGGTCGAGTCCGAGCTCCTGGCCCGCCTCTTCACTGATCGCTACTAGGTCACTCTCCCTGAGCCGTGAGCTTTATCGTACCTCTGCTTAAAGCTATGTATGGATCCTGCCTCCACTACATCGCTTCCCAAACTATTCCACTTACTGACTACTCTGTGGCTGAAGAAATACTTCCTGTCTGTGTGTGTGTGTTGTGTGTGTGTGTGTGTGTGTGTGTCTGTGTGTGTGTGTGTGTGTGTGTGTCTGTGTGTGTGTGTGTGTGGGGTGTCTGTGTGTGTGTGTCTGTGTGTGTGTGTCTGTATGTGTGTGTCTGTATGTGTGTTTGTGTGTGTGTGTGTGTTGTCTGTGTGTGTGTGTCTGTGTGTGTGTGTGTGTCTGTGTGTGTGTGTGTGTGTGTGTCTTACCGAATAGGGTCCTTTCTAAAATTTTCTCTTTTACGTTTAAAGATGTATTTTCATTTATGTTAATGTAAAAATTAATAATTTTGTACCTAAAGAACCTTAGAAAACTTATCTAACCTTATTATAACCAGCGCAATTTAATTTAGCCTAATCCAACCAAATATATTTTAGATAAGTTTACAATAATTTAATAAACACAATGAAATATATTTTTTTCGTTAGGTTCAGAATTATTTTTTCGGAATTACTGCATATGCAAATTTTCTCTAGCCTTATTCAGCAAGAAGAGCGTTACTATTTAAGCTAAAATGGCAAGTTTTACCCGTTTGGTACGACATTATATATATATAATATATATATATATATATAATTTATATATAATATATATATATATATATATATATATATATATATATATATATATATATATATATATATTTTATTATCACACTGGCCGATTCCCACCAAGGCAGGGTGGCCCGAAAAAGAAAAACTTTCACCATCATTCACTCCATCACTGTCTTGCCAGAAGGGTGCTTTACACTACAGTTTTTAAACTGCAACATTAACTTCCCTTCCTTTATAGGTAGTAGGTTGGTAGACAGCAACCACCCAGGGAAGTACTACCGTCCTGCCAGATGACTGTGAAACAAAAACCTGTAACTGTTTTGCATGATGGTAGGATTGCTGGTTTCTTTTTCTGTCTCATAAACACGCTAGATAACAGGGATATCTTGCTACTCCTACTTACACTGTGGTCACACTTCACAGACACGCACATGCATATATATATATATATATACATACATCTAGGTTTTTCTCCTTTTTCTAAATAGCTCTTGTTCTTCTTTATTTCTTCTATTGTCCATGGGGAAGTGGAAAAGAATCTTTCCTCCGTAAGCCATGCGTGTCGTATGAGGCGACTAAAATGCCTGGAGCAATGGGCTAGTAACCCCTTCTCCTGTAGACATTTACTAAAAAAGAGAAGAAGAAAAACTTATATATATATATATATATATATATATTATTATCACACAATGAGGAAATATTAACTCGAGGAAGAAATGTATTCCAGGATATCTAAGGACGTTTTGAAAGGGCGATAGACATTTTTTTTTTTAAATGAGACACTTGCACAACACGAAATTTCCAAACAATGCACAAGTGAGTCTTGAACTTGTCGGTTATCCAGACTATTTACATCATACGAGTGTTTTGCCCTTGTCTAACTTGGGATACAGTGTCAAACGCCTTTTTGAAGGCTAAGAAAATACATTCCACTCAGCCCTCCCTCCCACCCCCTTCTCTCTCCTCTCTTCTCTCTCCTCTCTCTCTCTCCCTCCTCTCTCCCTCCTCTCCCTCCTCTCTCCTCCTCCTCCTCTCTCCTCTCCCTCTCCTCTCTCCTCCTCTCTCCCTCCTCTCTCCTCCTCTCTCCCTCCTCTCTCACTCCTCTCTCACTCCTCTCTCACTCCTCTCCACCTCTCATCTTCTCTCCCTCTCACTCCTCTCTCACTCCTCTTCTCACTCCTCTCTCACTCCTCTCTCACTCCTCTCTCCTCCCTCTCTCACTCCTCTCTCACTCCTCTCACTCTCTCTCCTCTCTCACTCCCTCTCTCACTCCTCTCTCACTCCTCTCTCACTCCTCTCTCACTCCTCTCTCACTCCTCTCTCCACTCCTCTCTCCTCCTCTCTCTCTCCTCCTCTCTCCTCCTCTCTCATCTCCTCTCTCACTCCTCTCTCACTCCTCTCTCACTCCTCTCTCACTCCTCTCTTCCACTCCTCTCTCCTCCTCTCTCACTCCTCCTCCTCCTCTCTCTCCTCCTCTCTCTCTCTCTTCTCTCTCTCTCTCCTCTCTCTCTCCTCTCCTCTCTCTCCTCTCCTCTCTCCTCTCTCTCTCTCTCTCTCTCTCTCTCTCTCTCTCTCTCTCCTCTCTCCTCTCCTCTCTTCTCTCTCTCTCTCTCCTCTCTCTCTCTCTCTCTCTCCTCTCTCCTTCCTCTCTCTCCTCTCTCTCTCTCCTCCTCCTCTCTCTCTCTCTCCTCCTCTCTCTCTCTCTCTCTCCTCCTCCTCCTCTCTTCTTCTACCTCATCTCCTCTCTCTCTCTCTCTCTCTCTCCTCTCTCTCTCTCTCCATCTCCTCTCTCATCCTCTCTTCCTCTCTCCTCATCCTTCTCTCTCTCTCTCTCTTCTCTCTCTCTCTCCTTTAGACTACCATCATTCTTTCTCTCTCTCTTCCCTGCAAACTCATTCTCCTCCTCTACTCATCCAGTGTTCATCGTTCCGTTAAAAATCTGTAATGAAAATGAAGACAAGTGTTATTGTTTTTGGTGTAACTGAATCAAGCTTTCCTCAGTCTCGTCACCGTGAACTAGTTTCCAATCTCGAGTCTCGTCACCAGTTTTCGCAGTCTTAAAAATTCTTGTGCAATGAAAAGTGCTAGATCTAGTGTCTTGTTCAGCAACTTTCAGTATCAAGTCTCTCTCAGTCTATCTCTCTCAGTCTCAGTCTCTCTTAATCTCAGTCTCTCTCATCTCAGTCTCTCTCAGTCTCAGTCTCTCTCAGTCTCAGTCTCTCTCAGTCTCAGTCTCTCTCAGTCTCAGTCTCTCTCAGTCTCAGTCTCTCTCAGTCTCAGTCTCTCTCAGTCTCAGTCTCTTCGTTCAGCTCTCCTCATCTCTCAGTCTCAGTCTCTCTCTCATCTCTCTCTCTCAGTCTTCTCTCTCTCCTCAGTCTCTCTCTCTCTCAGTCTCTCTCTCTCTCAGTCTCCTCAGTCTCTCTCTCTCAGTCCTCTCTCTCTCGTCTCTCTCTCTTCTCAGTCTCTCTCCTCTTCTCTCTCTCTCTCTCAGTCTCTCTCTCTCTCTCAGTCTCTCTCAGTCTCATCTCTCTTCTCAGTCTCTCTCTCTCTCACTCTCTCTCAGTCTTCTCTCTCTCTCTCTCTCTCTCTCTCTCTCCTGTCTCTCTCTCTCTCTCTATCTTCTCATCTCTCTCTCTCTCTCTCTCTCTCTCCCCTCTCTCTCTCTCTCTCTCTCTCTCTCTCTCTCTCTCGTCTCTCTCTCTCTCTCTCTTCTCTCTCTCTCTCTCTCGTCTCTCTCTTCTCTCAGTCCTCTCTCTTCTCTCAGTCTCTCTCTCTCTCCTCTCCTCAGTCTCTCTCTCTCTTCAGTCTCTCTCTCTCTCAGTCTCTCTCTCTCTCTGTCTCTCTCTCATCTCTCTCTCAGTCTCTCTCTCTCTCTCTCTCTCGTCTCTCTCTCTCTCTGTCTCTCTCTCTCTCTCTCAGTCTCTCCTCTCTCCTCTCTCTTTGTCTCTCTCTGTCTCTCCCTCTCTCTCTCTCTCAGTCTCTCTCTTCTTCTCCTCTCTTCAGTCTCTCTCTCTCTCTCTTCAGTCTCTCTCTCTCTCTGTCTCTCTCTCTCCTCAGTCTCTCTTCTCTCTCTCAGTCCTCTCTCTCTCCTCTCAGTCTCTCTCTCCTCTCTCTCTCTCTCTCTCAGTCTCTCTCTCTCTCTTCTCTTCTCTCTCTCTCTCCCAGTCTCTCTCTCTCTCTCAGTCTCTCTCTCCTCTCTCAGTCTCTCTCTCTCTCTCAGTCTCTCTCTCTCTCTCAGTCTCTCTCTCTCTCAGTCTCTCTCTCTCAGTCTCTCTCTCTCAGTCTCTCTCTCTCTCTCAGTCTCTCTCTCTCTCTCTCTCAGTCTCTCTCTCTCTCAGTCTCTCTCTCTCTCTCAGTCTCTCTCTCTAACTAGTTAATCGTCCTAGTCGGACCGAAACGTCCTCATAAGTTTCAATCTCCTACATGCTGATCATTTATGTATTGTCTTACAGCTTGAACATATATTCGCCAATATCCCTAAATTTTCTCGAGGACTCAAAGACAGAACGATGCTCACACGTACGGCAGAACTCCAGTAGCAAATCGGGTATTAATTTTACGACTTGTAAATGGATAATTGTGTAAAGTAATTCAAATAAACGTTTAATTTACCGTGTCTTTAGTCTTCATTCTACCTAACATTTCCTTTCTATTACATTTCCTTCCTATTACAGACACTGATGACAGCAAGTAAATGAGTGAACTACTCAAGTCCCAGTACGACTCGGTTTTTAGGAAGCCGCTAACCAGAGTCGAAGATCTAAATGAATTTTTTATGAGACACAGAATTTGGCAGACTCGAACCTATCTGATATTACCATGACGCCTGGCTTCGAAAAGGTGATAAATGACATGCCCAGGCTCAGACTCAGGAACTCCGTGTTCGTCAAGAACTGCAAGAAGCCCCTGTCATGCGCTTCTAACATTCTATGGAGAGGGAGAATGGACACAGGAGTCGTCCCACAGCTAATAAAAACAACAGACATAGCCCCACTCCACAAAGGGTGCAGTAAAGCTATAGCAAAGAATTACAGACCGATAGCGCTAAACTTCTCATTTCATAAAAAATCCTTAAAAGGGTTCTAAGAAGCAAGATTGCCACCCATCTAGATTCCCATCATTTACACAACCCAGGGCAACATGGGTTTAGAGCAGGTCGCTCCTTTCTGTCCCAATTACTGGACCACTATGACAAGGTCCTGGATGCTCTTTAAGAAAATCAAAACGCAGATGTAGTATACAGAGACTTTGCAAAAGCCTTTGACAAGTGTGACCGCGGTGTAATAGCGCACAAATGCACGATAAGGGAATAACAAGTAAAGTTGGTAGGTGGATATATAATTTCCTAACAAATAGAACATAAACAGTAGTAGTAAACAGAGTGAAGTCCGAGGCGGCTTCCGTGAAAAGCTCTGTTCCGCAAAGCACAGTACTCGCTCTCATCCTGCACCTCATCCTCATATCTGACATATACAGGGATGTAAACCATAGTCCATAGCACCGTGTCTTCCTTTGCAGTTGACACCCGAATTTGCATGACAGTGTCCTCCACTGAAGACACCGCAAGACTCCAGGCAGACATCAACCAGATCTTAAAATGGGCTGCGGAAAACAATATGAAGTTCAATGATGAGAAATTTCAATTACTTCGATATGAAAAACGTGAGGAAATTAAAACTTCATCGGAGCATAAAACAAATTACAACCACACAAAGGAGCGAAAAACTAACGTAAAAGACCTGGGAGTGATCATGTCAGAGGATCTCACCTTCAAAGACCATAACATTATTTCAATCGCATCTGCTAGAAAAATGACAGGATGGATAATGAGAACTTTCAAAATTAAGGATGCCAAGCCCATGATGACACTCTTCAGGTCGCTTGTTCTATCTAGGCTGGAATATTGCTCCACACTAACAGCAGCTTCCAAAGCAGAGAACCTTCACGGCACACACAACTGCGATGAAACACCTCAGTTACTGGGAACGCTTTACGTTCCTCAACCTGTACTCCCTAGAACGCAGGCGGGAGAGATACATGATTATATACACTTGGAAAATCCTAGAGAGATTGGTACCAAACTTGCACACGAAAATCACTCCCTATGAAAGCAGAAGGCTCGGCAGACGATGCAACATCCCCTCAATGAAAAGCAGGGGTCCCACTAGCACGATAAGAACAACACAGTAAGTGTCAGGGGCTCAAGACTGTTCAACTACCTCCCAGCATACATAAGGGGGGTTACCAATAGACCCCTGGCTGTCTTCAAGAAGGCACTGGACAGACACCTAAAGTCAGTACCTGACCAGCCGGGCTGTGGTTCGTA
>NC_069433.1:25680782-25718282 GCF_026875155.1 Cherax quadricarinatus
TTCTTCGTAAAAGAAACGTAAATTTTGGAAAAATGTTGTCCAGCATATTATTACTGGATGGTTCTTGCATTATACGCATAACGAACAGGATTCACGCTGAAAAAAACTTCAGTCGGCTATAAGTGAATCGTGACCAAGCATCAAATTATTATGAGGACAGTGGAAACACAACGCTTTAATTATTCTCTTCTGACTTCTGATTTAGCTCCTACTGCTGTTTTGGTCGGACATCTTCCACTGCTTCTCAATCTTATTTTTATCCCAGTGAATCCAGCAGTCCTTTTATTGCCCACTATATAACAATCCCGCTCCCTGTCATTATTGAACGGGTCATAAGATGGCAAAGACACAGATTAAAGTAATTCTCTGGCGAATAAACGCTTTCTTATCGCCTCTGTGGTCTAGGCCTCAGTGACAGCTTATAAGCTCGTACAGAAGAGACAGCATAGGAGGGGTACTCGGCCTCGCCCTTCTCAATGTTTTGATGGAAGAAGTGATGCAACTTCAGTTTCAAATAGGTACAAAACTACTCAGCTATGATGACCAATCGCTGCAGGGCACAAGAAGCCATGGATCACATTTCTACTACCTGCATGGAACTCAGGTTAAACATATCAGCAAAAAAATCCCTTATGATAATGATCAAGGGAAAGTGCCCTGAGACTAACGTCGTATTAAAAACGTTACACTGTAATGTGCTGCCTATTCCCAGTACCTCGCCGTTTTGATCAGTTAATCTATCATTTCAGTGTTATAAATTAGATATTTTTTCTCCCCACAATCAAGGCCATGATAGCAATAAACTCCCATACTTTTGTAAGCTTTTAAGTACTGAGATTGCATTACCTCCAGGCAAGTTGTGTTAGTACAGTGCACCGAAAGGGTGACCTGGCAATTCAAAGTTCACGACTGTACTTACTTGCTGTTATAAGGCTGCAGTGCTCCATACTCCCACGATATGTTAAATTCTTAACCTAAACGCAGTTCCCTAAGTGACCACGATGCGCTGACTTTAACCCACACATCTAAACAAGGAGCGCATGGAAGCAGAACACAATTAAGCCATGTGACCTGTACTTAGGGCACCCCAGTGGACCAAGCCTTCCCTCCTCAGGCCAGAAATTAAGCTCTGTCATTATCAAATACGTAACATTTGTAAACTAAGCAAATATCATTCAACGACAAAAAGTTTACACAAGGCCAAAATTTTAGATCTTTCGCAGTGGCGAGTTTTTCAGCAATATCGCTTGTCTGAGAACTCCGCCTGATGCAATGAAGAAAGTATTGCCTACAAGATAAATACCGGAAAAACGTTTTGACTTGCCTTCAGAGGAATTCAGTCTTCCATCACCATAGCCACATGAATCAGCAGAGATAGTTATATAGCATCCCCGTTCCCTTCTTTCCCAGTAAAAGTATCTCGGCAGCACAGACTCCACTGTTCCAAGCAGGAGCAAGCCCAGGGTCCCGGTTGTGTACTGTAACTTTACTGATGGTTAAGTGTATCCAGACAATAATCGTCCAGCAGTTTCAGCTTATTCCATCACGAGGTTCTCTGGCCACTGTGATACTGAAAACAAACCTGTCTTACTAAAGCACCGGTAACACGTTGTTTTTCACAGACTCCGTCGCAGCACTCCAACAACTTAGACATACTCACCGTAGGAAAAACTAATCACCTATCTCTTCAGCAACCAACAGACCCCGGCTCCACAAGAGAAAAAGACTACTCCGAGCTGCATATCCACTCAAGCTGTATCTGTGTGAACGAGGCTGTAGTTAAAAAGGCTTGTAACTGTCATCGTACAACCTTCGACAGACAATGCTTCCGACCTAAAAAAAAAAAAAATAGCAAATGAGAAAAAACATTTGAAGCAATACAATGAGAAGCGCACTGAACAGCTGCAACAGACAGTTATTCATCAGCTGAACCTGGGTTATCCAAACACCCAGAGTGTGGACCAGAATGATGTAGTAGAATAATGTTAATACTGCCACTGATTCTCTGCTAGAGCTACTGACACTGAAATCGCCTTCGCTTTCCACCACAACCGAAGAGAATCCAGCCAAAACACCCTGTGTTCTCTTGCGATGATCAACTGGCAGTAAGTCAACAATGTGAAGACAACTAAGAGCTCCACCACGTAAATATGTATTATATGCATGGACAATAATTTTGTTTATTTACAAGTGGATTTATTAAAATACAAATTATTTTTTAATTAAATAAACATATGAATAAAAAGGCACAATACTGTGACTGGAACAACACAAAAATAACCCGCGGGTTCTTACAAACATATGGGCGGAAATTGTGGAAGACCATTTGTCAATCCTAAGAAATTATTACCGAGACCACCTCAGTCTTGCTTACCTGCTAATTTAGTGATTGTGGAGGAGGGAGGAGAGGATCAAGCCACCTGTGACCAGCGCTGACGGACGATGCTTGCCGCAAGGATACCCAGGTGGTCACACTACGCATGATCACAAAGAACACTTGCAATAGTATGAAGTAGGCAAAAAAATCATTCTTTCAGCAATTCACGAGGAACACTACTACGAGAAAAAAAAAAGGTATGTGTGTGTGTGTGTGTGTGTGTGTGTGTGTGTGTGTGTGAGAATGTGTGCGCTGGTGTGTGTATGTGTGCATGTGAGCACGTGGTGGTGTGAGCAGGTGGGTGCGTGGCTCCGAGCCACACGACAGCACAACCTGCCTCCAACACTGTTGAGGTTACACTGGCGTTCAGCAGTCTGCTCTGTCCCCACCCTCACTCTTGGCTCTGGCACTCACACACGCACTGCTACCTTGTTAAACCCTTACTCAGACGCATGCACACGTATGAAGTACTACCTTGTAACCTTTACTCGAACGCATGCACTCATTAGAACTTAGACTCCCGCACTGATGGTAACCCTTATTCTGAGGAACGCACTGCAACCATAGTACTGCTTATTCAGATGCGTTGGCCCGCACGCATTAGTACCTTGGGAACCCTTGCTGAAACGCGCACTTGCACAGGCCGGCAAAACTTTCCTTTTTCAGGCGCACGCATGCATTTGGGATGGTAGTTTTGCTTCAGCCTCGCACTCACAATTCACTTGCGCGTGTACGCGAGTACACTCACGAAACAACTTGACACATTTGGAAATCATTTCAGAAACACTAGGTCTTCACACCAGGCTTCTTAATTTAAGTCAGATACAGCACTGGAAGCAGTAGTAATAGTACTGACTTGATCATTCCTTCACCCTCAGTGAGAGGGGACCAGTCCCTCAAGGTTACAGCGTAGTTACGCTGACACACCTAATATACTAGAGGTGAGATGGAGCCGATGGAGTTGACTTCGCGACCGAGCGTCGCCCACGAGTGGGAATAGGTCATCTTGAACAGTTGTGTACCGTGACTTCCCTTGTACCATGATACTGTAACGTTGGTGAGTCAGACGAGTACCATATTACTGATGGTATACAATACCGACAAGATAATGAATGACATTTGTAGCACCTGGGATGTCTTTAATGCCGAAATTTTTCGGCAATAAAGGCACGTCAAGTGTTGTAAATATATCTTATTCCTCAGCTTGTCGGTATTGCATACTTTCAATACCATGTAAAACACACACACACACACACAAACACACACAAACACATTCATACATATTCCAGATATCTCTTCTCCAGGCTCATCTCTTGCAGAGCTTTCAGCAGGCGTTACTCAAGGTCCACCCTCCTGCCTTTTCCAAAACAACTCAATACCAAACCACACCCTCTTTCCTTCCTGCGTCCCCCCACCTTCCTTCCCTCTCTACAACCATAACCTTGGTCCATCCCCGTTAATTATACACACACCAATACCCCAGCCCAACTCCTTTCCCTTCTGACACATGAACATGGAAAAGCATGCCAGGACACTGAAAACCCCGTTTCATACATTAGAGTTTCATACATTATACCTTTCACAGAGACGAAACTAACTGAAATACCAAATGCAAAATTCTCAGCAAGATATCAAGTATACAGGAGAATGAAAATAGTTGAAGAAAAGGGTTGGCACTGCTAATCAGAAACCAGGAGAGTTTTTAGGAGGTAAGAAGGATAAAAAGTGAAAAAAATAGTGCGAATAATTAAGAGATAGCGCCTAAGGTAGTACGTAAAAATAAAACCAACAGCAAAACAATGAAGTGGAGAGAGTTACCAGTATGATCAAAGCAAAGCGACTAGTCAAGAGATTTCAACAACAAAAACAGACTAGAAGTAGGATCCACGTAGGCCGTAGAGGGACCAGAAACATGGAGGACAAAGATAATGCAAGCAGTTAAGGAAACAAAGTTAGAATGTCAAGGACTCAACGAATGAGATGAGACGAGCCAGCAAGACTGACCCAGATGATCATAATAAGTGCATTTGATATAGGCCAAACAAAAGTACGCTCACACCTTGAGTATGCTCCACTTTCTTGGTTTGCCTGCCCCCCCTCTCATCTGCGACTGCTTGACAGAGTAGAGAACAGAGCAAGACGTCTCATCTCTCGCCTGGACCCATCCTGGATAGATCTGTCATTTCAGCAGAGCCTTCAACATAGGAGGGATGTGGGTGGCCTTACTGTTATGTACAAGGCCAATATTGTCAAAGTACCACACTTGGATCCACTTCGAGGACAGCGTGAAACAAGCTTTTATGCCACAAGACGGGCAGAAAGCAGCAACTTCACTCTGGCTGTACCCTTCTCCAGAACATCACTCCATCTGAGATCATACATACCCAGGATGACTCGAGTATGGAACACATTCGTACAGCATAATGATGTCAACGAGATAACGTCAGTTGATCAAATGAAAATGCTGGCCCACAGATGGCTCCAACTTCATCCTGTCCCGTACTTGTATGTCTCATAACAATAAAAATGCTTTCAAATGAGCTAATGTAGGTAACAGCTCTTAGCTTGCCAATAAAATTAGGAATCCTTAACCTGTAATATAGCTGTCAATAAAGCTAGGGATCCTTAACCTTGTCAAACCTTGTGTAAAAAAAAAAAAAAAAAAAAAAAAAAAAAAAAAAAAAAAAAAAAAGTAGACGTATTTCAATCGCTGAGTGACCTTTGAAGTGTATATCCATACTCCGTTACCGCAGTGCCCCGTGCTTTAATGCATGAGAGTGGAACAGTGCAGAGTGCGGCACAAGTTGACAGTGCAGTTAAATATTAGCTATGAACTTTTGAAGTGAATTAACAGAAGATTCACTAATCATACAGAAATTAATATCCAAGTTTTTTCAATAAAAATGGTAAATTAGAGCATAGACATTCAAACTCTATTCATTCATACCTATCAAAGACATCAATATCCTAAAATACACAAGCACATCAAGCTTGAAGCCACTCTGAAGCTACATTAAGTTATAATTGGATGAGACACTTAGAAATTATCATATAATAGAATTATTTCAGTTTTTCAGAATTTTTATAATAAAAAAAGAAAAGTGGGACCCAGGGCAAAATCAATCCATTTTCTCCAAGACTGACAAATGCTTAAATAAATACAAAAATAAATAAAATTATCTTTAAGATTTGGGTACATGCATTTTTTCAACAATCTCCAGGACACAGATGTTACTGCCACATGAAGGTACATTATGTAGATTTAAACTAGTCAGTGTGACTTATTTCTGATCAGAAGAGACATTCTCCTGATATTTCCCAGAAACCTACTTTATTAATAATACTGTTACATTAATATTTACACAAGTCAAGGCGATGATGCAGCCTCCAGTTACTTGCTCAGAATCAAATATAATTTTCACTTTTGTAACCTAAAGCCGAGAAAATTTTTCCTCCATTTCATAAGCTGAATTAACCATTAAAGACTGATGCCGTTCACAATTGTTATATTTTAATTGGAGTAATACGTGGAACCAATAGCGGTCATATAGCGCATGTGGAATGTGAGATATTCTGATTCGATCTTAAGAAGGGAAACAAGTCCAGTTCTTTGGATCATGAACTTCATTCCAGCATAAAGGCAAAAATAATATTTTGATATTACAGATGGTATAATGACACCTACATGTCTCCATTAACTATAGCAGCCTCTACTTTAGTGGTACTCACAGTGCTGAAATTTTTGAACAGATCAGAGAAGGTATTCTCCAGTTATCACAGGGAGACAATAGGAATCACCTACGTAATATTGTCCAGAAAGTAACCATACGTGTAGATAGTGCAAGTACACTAGTATTGAAAATTTAAAGCCGATCGAATAAGGTGTTCTCGAGTAATTAACGAGAATTTTGGGGAAGGAAATGTTAAACTGAACTGACAAAGTTCCATAAATTGGAAAGACTATCCTAAATAAACTTTAAAACGCCAAAAAAAAAATCAGAATATATATTTTTTTCGATCTTTTGTCACTTTCGCATTCTACTTAAAATTGTCTGCAGTCCTTTAAGAAAAAAAAAATATTTTAAAGCTTTTAAGAAAATTTAATTTGAATAAAAATGGTTAAAAAAACTGGTAAATCAGTACCAAGACAGTTCAAAACCCAATATAAAATTACATTCAATTAAACTACACCAGGTTTAAGGTTTGAAACCGACCAGAAAAGGAAACCTCTAGTTATTATGAGAAAATTTAATTATTATAACTGGGCAAATTAAAATTTACACAGGTGGAAGTGAACGCCAAGATTTCCTTCAAGTCCACCAACGATAAAAACCTTGAAGCCGATCAGATGCGACCTTCTTGTGTCATGAGCTAAATAAACACTAATAGTTGGAGGAAATAAAGAAGAGGTGATAAATTCAGGCAACTACTTAAAGGTTCCCATTTGAGAGTACTTAAAGGTAGGTGTCTGGATGATAGCGACCATATATTACAGTTTCAATGCTTTGTTGAAATAAACTTTCAGGTGAAAATAACAAGTAGGAGAAGACAGCAAATATCAAAAGTGATAAAAGAAAACAAAGCAGAAGTTAACAGAACAGCCAGAAACAAATGTGCACTTGTGAACGACAATTCAAGAATGACGTGGATGTAGATGTTTTAAGTAGTTCGTCATTTAGAGTGTCTGTTAGTTTGGTTGGGTTTGGGTGAGAGAAGACAAGCAGTGTCATCTGCAAATAAAATGGGTTTAAGGGATTTAGATGCATTTGGGAGGTCATTGATGTAAATGAGAAAGAAGTGGGCCAAGGACACTACCACATGGGACTCCAACAAGAACAGGTAGTGTAGTGGAGTTAACGCCATTTGTGTATACATACTGGTTTTTATTGCTAAGATTTTAAGTAATCAAGAGTGTCCTCTGATCCCATATTGTTCAAACTTTAGGTGCAATAGGTCATGGTCAACTGTATCAAATGCTGTATCACCTGCTATATACCTCCCCACTGGGAGGATGCACGACTGAGTTTGTCCCCTGAATTACCCCTTTGGGGAGGACGCACGCTGGAGCAGGACTAATAACTAAGAAATATATTATTTCGAAATATTTGACGTATGTTACAAAGGAATGTCAATCCACAATATTGCCGTATGTGGCCCCTCTCCTTCCACCACTCAGTATCTACGAGTACAAGCTGAGAAAACTTGCCCCCATCTTTTCGACTCGCCCAGAGATTGAACCAGGGAATTTCAGATTTCGAAGCCTCTCAGAGGTGCCCTGATGATGTCTTAGACTAAGGGATCTTTCCAGCTTTTTAATGAAGTGAGGATAGAAAGTCAGTCCCTCATTCCTTTAAACATTTCATTATTCCGGTCTATAGAAGAGATACGAGTTTGGTAAACCATCTACTAGGCTACCATTTGGGTATCTGCACCATGATCCACTAGTTCGAGATCTAGATCCCTGCTTGCACGGTTGGCAGAGTTGATTGAAGCTTGTTCAACAGTGGATGGCCATCCCACAAGTTGCAGCAGTGTGCCTAGGGCTGGTAGTGCGCTTGTCTAAAACCATGTAGTTAGTATTGCAACTGCAGCAAGAAGGGGGGTTGCCCTACACATCCCTCTGTAAATGTCTGTGCAAAACCAACTTTCAGCCCAGTACTATTACAACTGCATCTGCTACAATTGCTAATGAAATAACTTTTTTCTGTAACTATGGATTAACACCGAACTTTGAATAATTCACTATTACTCCGCTATACGTCCTTTTAGGATGATAATTTTCGCCTCAATTGGAAGCTAATAAAATGCTGCACGTGTCTGGTTTGAAGCACTCTTTAATATATATACGCCTGTATGCCTGTAGCTTTCATGGAAATATCATATTTTTCGAGAATTTTTCCATTTAAAATATCTCGTGTGTTCCAGGTACATTTAACAATAAAAAGTGGTGAAATCTGATCAAAACACAAAATGATGAATCATTCATGCATGTATCTTATTTGGTTAAAATATCCATGACAGTAGGAGCATGAGATTTTCAATATCGCCTACGGGGTTTCAGGGGTTTTACTAGAAACACTAATGGATTTATTTTTGGCGCCCTTTCTGGATCGATTATTCTTAACCCAGGGAATAATCTGGAAAACAAGCACGCTATCTGAATCCCACGAGTCACGCGAAATAAACAAGATATATGAAGACAACTCCGTACACTTGTCACCCTATTCGACTACTAGCTAACAGGGAGTCACTCGGGATATCCAGGGTTACTAACCCTGGATATCCCAAGAAAGCCAAGCAACTGGCTTATTTCCAGCTGGGTTCCTTCAGTTGTATGCCGAGCTCTCTGTCACTAAATTATGAAGCAGCCGTGTAAAAAGAGATATTAGGAGGCAGTCGGATGACTTAATTCCAATAATTATCCCAAGTGTATTCATAATCTACAATAACTCAAGAAAGTCAAGCAGTGTGGCACACTTCCACTGAGCCCTTTGTCGGGATGTGATTCACACGAGTCAACTATTATCTAGGTATCTATCTACTGCTATGGTACTGGGGTACTCAGTGTTAGGAGATTTGTCATTATGTCCCATATCCCCCAGGGTGCTTTAGTTGTGAGGGGAACTCGCTGACACCACCTGATGAGGTATCCCATGCACTACAACATTGTATCCTGACGAAACATGACCAAATTACCCCTCCCCCAAATTTACTGCTTTACTTGGGTTTCATAATTATCCTTGATTAATGACTTCGGATGGTTCACTGGTTAATTTACCTAAATTTTTTTTTACACACACACACACACACACACACATGAGAAGAATTAAATCGGATGAGGGTGAGGCAGGACTGCAGAGAGACCTGGACAGGCTGGACATGTGGTCCAGAAACTGGCTTCTCGAATTCAATCCTGCCAAATGCAAAGTCATTAAGATTGGGGAGGGACAAAGAAGACCGCAGACAGAGTATAGGCTAGGTGGACAAAGACTACAGACCTCACTCAGGGAGAAAGACCTTGGGGTGACCATAACGCCGAGCACGTCACCGGAGGCACACATCAACCAAATAACTGCTGCAGCATACGGGCGCCTGGCAAACCTGAGAATAGCGTTCCGATACCTTAAGAAGGAATCGTTCAAGACACTGTACACTGTATACTGGAGTATTCAGCACCAGTCTGGAACCCACACCTGGTCAAGCACGTCAAGAAGTTAGAGGAAGTACAAAGGTTTGCAACAAGGCTGGTCCCAGAGCTCGGGGGAATGTCGTACGAGGAAAGATTGAGGGAAATCGGACTGACGACACTGGAGGGCAGAAGGGTCGGGGGAGACATGATAACGACATACAAGATACTGCGGGGAATAGACAAGGTGGACAGAGATAGGATGTTCCAGAGAAGGGACACAGAAACAAGGGGTCACAACTGGAAGCTGAAGACTCAGACGAGTCACAGGGACGTTAAGAAGTATTTCTTCAGTCATGGTGTCGTCAGGAAGTGGAATAGCCTAGCAAATGAAGTAGTGGAGGCAGGAACCATACATAGTTTTAAGAAGAGGTATGACAAAGCTCAGGAAGCAGAGAGGGAAAGGGCCTAGTAGCGATCAGTGAAGAAGCGGGGCCAGGAGCTGAGACTCGATCCTTGCAACCTCAATTAGGTGAGTACACACACACACACACACACACGTATATACAACAGGCCTAGTGTCTAATCGACATGTGCCTAGGACAAAATGGTAACTAACACACACCCACACCAAGGACATGCTGGCATACAGGCATACAGGAAGGTGTATCTCGACCGCAACAGAACACAAGAAGAAAGGCAGAAACAGAGAGATGGTACAAAGGCAAAAGGAGGAAAGAGAGGGGATGGAGAAGACAGACAGGAGACCCCAGACCCAGGAAGAAGATCAAATACAGCCCCCCTCACAACTTCCTATAGAAGCCTCCCAACCAGGTCAACCCCAGTGCAACCAAACACTAAATCAAAACACCCATGCCACATCCAGTGCCCCCACCCACTACATTACAAACTCCACCCCCAAAGCAACAACCCATAGTTCCTTACCATGTCTCCCACTTCCCCGACCCCAATATACCTCCCAGACCACAGTCTTAGAAAAGAAGTTGAAGGTGTGGTATACAAATGCACATGGAATAAACAAGTATGAGGAGTGGCACGAAAGAATCAAGGAGACATCCCCAGACATAATAGCACTCACAGAAACAAAACTCGCCAGAATAATAACAGATTCAATCTTTCCATCCGGATATCAAATCCTCAGGAAAGACAGAGGGAGGAGAGGGGGAGGAGGAGTTGCACTGCTCATTAAAAACAAGTGGGGTTTTGAGAAAATGGAAGGAATGGATGGCACATAAGGTGATAATTGCAGTAATGTACAACCCACCACAGAACTGCAGGAGGCCAAGAGAAGAATACGATGAGAGCAACAGAGCAATGATCGACACACTAGCCGAGATGGCCAGGAGAGCACACATGGGGGGAGCAAAGTTACTAGTTATGGGTGATTTCAATCACAAGGAGATTGACTGGGAAAACCTGGAGCCCCATAGGGATCCCGAAACATGGAGAGCCAAGATGATGGATGTGGTACTGGAAAACCTCATGCATCAACATGTTAGAGAGACTATCAGAGAGAGAGAGGAGAGGATGAACCAGCAAGACTGGACCTTGTATTCACCTTGAGTAGTTCGGACATCGAGGATATCATGTATGAAAGGCCCCTGGGAGCTAGTGATCATGTGGTTCTGTGCTTCGACTACATAGTTGAGCTCCAAGTGGAGAGAGTAGCAGGAATAGGTTGGGAAAAACCAAACTACAAAAGGGGGAACTACTCAGGCATGAGGAACTTCCTTCAAGACATTCAGTGGGAGAGGGAACTGACAGGAAAACCAGTACAAGAAATGATAGACTATGTGGCAACAAAATGCAAGGAGGCAGAGGAAAGGTATGTTCCCAAGGGAAACAGAAATAATGGGAAGAACAGAACGAGTCCTTGGTTCACCCAAAGGTGTAGGGAGGCAAAAACTAGGTGTACTAGAGAATGGAAAAGGTACAGAAGACAGAGAACTCAGGAAAATAAAGAAATTAGCCGAAGAGCCAGAAACGAATATGCACAGATAAGAAGAGAGGCTCAGAGACAATATGAAAATGACATAGCACCAAAAGTAAAGGCTGACCCGAAGCTGTTGTACAGCCACATCAGGAGGAAAACAACAGTCAAGGACCAGGTAATCAGACTGAGGAAGGGTGATGGGGAATTCACAAGAAACGACCGAGAGGTATGTCAGAAGCTCAACACAAGATTTAAAGAGGTATTTACAGTGGAAACCAGTAGGACTCCAGGAAATCAGAACAGGGGGGCACACCAGCAAGTGCTGGATGAGGTACATATAACCAAGGAGGAGGTGAAGAAGCTGCTATGCGAACTTGACACCAAAGGCGGTGGGACCAGACATCTCTCCATGGGTCCTTAAAGAGGGAGCAGAGATATTGTGCGAGCCATTAACAAAGATCTTCAACACATCATTTGAAACTGGGCAACTCCCTGAGGTATGGAAAATGGCCAATTTAGTCCCAATTTTTTAAAAGGGAGACAGACATGAGGCACTAAACTATAGACCTGTATCACTAACGTGTGTAGTATGCAAGGTCATGGAGAAGATCATCAGGAGGAGAGTGGTGGAGCACCTGGAAAGAAACAAGTGTATAATTGACAACCAGCACGGTTTCAGGGAAGGAAAATCCTGTGTCACAAACCTACTAAGAGTTTTATGACAAGGTGACAGAAGTAAGACAAGAGAGAGAGGGGTGGATCGACTGCATATTTTTGGACTGCAAGAAGGCCTTCGACACAGTTCCTCACAAGAGGTTACTGAAAAAGCTAGAGGATCAGGCACACATAACAGGAAAGTCACTGCAATGGATCAGAGAATACCTGACAGGGAGGCAACAACGAGTCATGGTACGCGACGAGGTGTCAGAGTGGGCGCCTGTGACAAGTGGGGTTCCACAGGGGTCAGTCCTAGGACCTGTGCTGTTCTTGGTATATGTGAACGACATAATGGAAGGGATAGACTCAGAAGTGTCCTTGTTTGCAGATGATGCGAAGTTAACGAGAAGAATCAAATCGGATGAGGATCAGGCAGAACTACAAAGAGACCTGGACAGGCTACAAGCCTGGTCCAGCAACTGGCTCCTTGAATTTAACCCTGCCAAATGCAAAGTCATGAAGATTGGGGAAGGGCAAAGAAGACCGCAGACACAATATAGTTTAGATGGCCAAAGACTGCAAACCTCACTCAAGGAAAAAGATCTGGGGGTGAGTATAACACCGAGCATATCTCCTGAGGCGCACATCAATCAGATAACTGCTGCAGCATACGGGCGCCTTGCAAACCTTCGGATAGCGTTCCGATACCTCAGTAAGGATTCGTTTAAGACTCTGTATACCCTTTACGTCAGGCCCATACTGGAGTATGCAACACCAGTTTGGAATCCACACCTAGTCAAGCACGTCAAGAAATTAGAGAAAGTGCAAAGGTTTGCAACAAGACTAGTCCCAGAGCTACGGGGATTGTCCTACGAAGAAAGGTTGAGGGAAATCGGCCTGACGACACTGGAGGGCAGGAGGGTCAGGGGAGACATGATAACGACATATAAAATACTGCGCGGAATAGACAAGGTGGACAAAGACGGGATGTTCCAGAGAAGGGGAACAGACACAAGAGGTCACAATTGGAAGTTGAAGACTCAAATGAATCGAAGGGATGTTAGGAAGTATTTCTTCAGTCATAGAGTAATCAGGCCGTGGAATAGCCTAGAAAGTGACGTAGTGGAGGCGGGAACCATACTTAGTTTTAAGGCGAGGTATGATAGAGCTCATGGGGCAGGGAGAGAGAGGACCTAGTAGCAATCAGCGAAGAGGCGGGGCCAGGAGCTGTGAATCGAACCCTGCAACCACAAATAGACGAGTACAAATAGGTGAGTACACACACACACACACACACACACACACACACACACACACAAGCTGTGAATCGACCCCTGCAACTACATATAGGCAAGTACGGTGATCATCAACGCTCCACGTCACCTGTATATGCGTGTCGTGCCATATAGGTAAAACCTGCAATTTTGGCCTATATAGCAACCCTCTTGCTGTAAAAGGCAAGCGAAAATTTGTATATGCAATAATTTCGCAAAAATCATTCTTAACCTAACGAAAATATACAAGAGAAAGTTTTAGAAAGGATTTAATTTTAAACGAGTTCTTGCTAGTTGACCAGTTTTACCTATACGGCACGACATCCGAACCACGGATCCTCGCACGCTGAAGATTCGTGGTTCGATTCCCGGGAAGGGTGGAACCACTGGGCGTGTTTCCTTATCCCTGTTCCTGTTCATCCATCAGTAAAATGAGTATCTGGGTGTTAGTCGACTGGTGCGAGTCGACTCCTGGAACAAAATTGACCTAATTTGCCTGAAATGTTCTGCATAACAAGGGGCTTTCTATATAGTAATATGTCATTGATGTCAGCTAGGCCTGTATACCTTGTACATGAACTTGTACAAATAAATATATTATAGGTTTATACACAAATAACCTGCCCTTTTTTTGTTATACTATAGGTTTCTTTAAGGTAAGCAAAATTATTTGCTTTAGGCTACCATGAAACAAGGGTAAACAGTTCTAAAAGAAAACGAAGTTTAGTAAATCATGGGTAACAATGCTAATTATACAATTTTCTTATCTTCATTTTCAGGTTATAAATGACCATAATTTTTAAAGGGGGTGGACCGGTAAGCCAGCGGAAGGCCTCGGTCAGATGACCAAAAGCTCCAAAGGCGGGTCATCATCTGACTAAGACCCGCGTCAGGAAACATTTGTCCTGTTTCCTGACGAACCTTATCTAACCTAACCTTATCTTCATTTCCCAAGTTTTTATTTAAATTTTTCGTCCATAACATCAAAAAATGGTTTAACAGAGGCCTTGAGGGCAAATAAATGTTATGGGGACTTAAAAACAATCCGTACTAATAATTAACACACCTCCAGGTGGTAGCTGGCCAGCTGGTGAATGGCTCTGCATAATGTGCCTTGGTGTGGGTCATCTGCATGAAGGAGAGGGCCCCAAACGTAGCAGGTATGATCCAAGTACACCTTGATCATGCACAGAGGAGAAAGGAAGCCACGGGCGGAAAGCAGCCATAGGAATTACAACTGTAACAAACTATACAGCAGAGAGACCTGAGATGCCGAGTAAGGAAAGTGGACACTGGACCATTCCTTTTAATAAGTTTATTCAGGTATACACAAATACAGTTACATAGATTATCATACATAGCAGCATATGTGTAGAGAACCTATGATAACTAAAAAAAAAGTCAGAGTAACTTTTCCATTGGGTTCTTTATAAACGAATGCATCGGCCGGGAATCGAACCCGGGCCTCCCGCGTGGCAGGCGAGAATTCTACCACTGAACCACCGATGCTGTACACAATCACACTCACGGTCAGGTCTATAGAGGCGCTTCTTCTAAAGATAAAATGTGTTCAATTGAAACAGATGGAAGGGAGGTGCCTCCTACGAAGTGAATTGTCAATGTGACTATTATAATCATTGGGAGCTCTCAACCAGTAGGATCATACAGGGCTTGGGGGGGGGGGGGGAAGAAGGAAGACATTCAGGCTTAATTCAGGAAACTGGAGCACAGATCCAGTTCCCTAGATCAAGAGCCCTTCACCAGCATCAAGGAACCTTCCTTGAGGAGAATGTGACCAAGACAATTTTAATCTGTCAGGTAAGGAAATCGTCTTATTCCATAAAAAAGGTAGATCAAGTGTGGAGTGTGAGAGAGGAGAGTTAACTTAGCAGGAAATTTAACGGTAAACACCTCTATCACCAGCTGCTGGAGCTTGAGGTGTTAAATATTACCAGGAGAGTTTAAATGCATCCTCTGTTTGTTGAACTGGTGAACGGAGTATATTGAAAACAGAAGCAATTCTGTTGTGAAAATAAGTGTTAAAGGGAGCAAAAATAAGCTGAAAGTTAGCAGGCGGGAGAAGAGTGAGGGTTATCATAATTGTACTTACATTTATTCTGCAATACACAGCAGAAAGGGATCAGTCATGGTGGCAGGAACAGGTGACTGGAGTAATGGCCCCCCCCTAGAGTGTCAATGACAGTCACCATCCTGTCAACAGCGACTATGTCATTGTCGTCGCAACGTGTGTCAACACAGCACGTCCATACAAACAAAACAATAATAATAATATAATAATATCTTTATTTACTGCAAGTTCATGTACACGGTATACAAGCCTAGCTGACATCAGTGACATACTACTGTATAGAAAACCGCTTATGTAAAGTATTTCGGGCAAATTAGGTCAGTTTTGCCCTAGGATGTGACCCACACCAGTCGACTAACACCCAAGTACCCATTTTACTGATGGGGAACATAGACAACCGGTGTAAGGAAACCACGTCCAATGTTTTCACCCTTCGCCGGGAATCGAACCCGGACATCACCGTGTGAAGCGAGAGCTTTTTGCCACCAGGCCACAGAACCTGGTGCAATTGTTAATTGTGGCATTGTTATGCGGTGAAATTCAAAGTAATCCAGGACCAAAACTGATGTGCAGGTGCACCAAACTATAAAGGTATCGGCATAGGCTCTGTAGACTGGTTTAAGTCTTACCTGGGCAACAGGTGATACAAAATCAGAACCCCTACCGATAGCATGTGAGATTTCCCAAGGTAATATTCTGGGTCCTTTATTATTTTTATGTTTTGCGAATGACATGCCCATCAGTATCAAGTGCAAGCTTCTGTTTGCAAACGATAGCGCTGTGCTAGTCTCAGGCAAAGACCCACAAGATACAGATAATGTTTTATCACGAACTAGAGAGTGCTGCAGGAAATGGTTAGTAGACAACAAATTATAGTTACACCTCGCGAAAACGGAAGCCATACTCTGTCATCAAAAGCAAATTAAAAAGGCTTAACACTTTTCATGTCCAGTGTAACTGGGAACCCATCACTTCATTCCACGGTCAAGTCACTTAGCTCACATTTCTTCCCCATTTTAATGCTTAGTCTGATCAACATTCAAATGTCCATCATGAGCAATTTCAGCCAAGAATATGACATAATTTGAATATAAAGTAAAGTCTCCAAAGCAATGTGGAGAGCATCTTTACAGTATGAGCGGCAAAAAAAAAAAAAAAAAAAAAAAAAAAAAAAAAAAAAAAAAGTCAGTACTCACCAATTTGTGACTTGGGTCGAATCTCGGCTTGTCCCCACTTCTTAAAACTAGCTGTATGTAGTAGCTCCTTGCTTCGTGGGCCCTATCACAGGCCAAGTTATCACTAGTATTCTATGCTTACTACTAGATTTTCCACTGTACAGTTAAATAATTAAACTGACATTGTCACCACCACAACACCGACCGTGGACATTCTCTCCACTACAACACACGCACACTGGCCACTTCCAATACACAGACAGCACCCGCTACTCCACCACATACACTGAGGAGCCAAAACTACCATTAAGCCTCATAGAGTAGTTCCACAAACTACTGCCAGACAGCGAGGAGCACCGCCATTACCGCTGACTGCTGGGGCAGAAGTGAGGATTATAATAATCAATATAATGATTTTTTCTTTATTTACAAGAATATACATCTAGATATTCGAAGAGTACAAATTATACAGCACACAATAACAATATTAAACGCCAATAATTTTACATTGAACTTTACGTAAGTGATTCCAAAATTAAAAGTGAAGACTAGGCTAAATACAGTTTTAATTAAAATCAATATATATTACATCGCATTATACACACGTACTCACACGTACACACACACGTACACACACACACACGTAAATACACACGTACACACACACGTACACACTTCATACCCTGAATTCGAGAGCGTACACTTAATCATATCCAAGATATAAGATCAAATTACAGCTGTTTATTGAAGGTTGCGAGGTTAGGGGGTGAGAAGCTGTAGCTTCTCGCATAGAAACTGATTTCCTTTCCATTACCCAGGCGCTGTTTCGACCGCTGTGGGCTTGGTGCTTCCCCATTAAAAAAAAAATTAAAATATTGTAATTATGATGAAGCGTCAAACCCGTTCGGGTTATACAGCCGGTAAGGTACAGTAGGTAATCAGGTTTGATGCGAGGAATGGGAAGAAACTCGAATTTCCATAGGTCAATTGCTCCTCTCCAGCAACAAGGCCCCTCAAGGAAGGTTCCTTGATGTTGGTGAGAGGCTCTTGATTTAGGGAACTGGATCCGTGCTCCAGTTCCCCGAATTAAGCCTGAATGCCTTCCACATCCCCCCCCCAGGCGCTGTATAATCCTCTGGGTTTAGCGCTTCCCCCTTGATTATAATAATAATAATCCAGAAACAAGGTATAAATATATAGACTTAGTCCGAAGGAACGCCCAATATAATAAGTAAGCAGAACCACGATGTCACTTGCCAGGGATGGCCACGAGCCGATGACAGACAGTGACGGCCTGGACCCCCTGACAGACAGTGACGGCCAGGACCCCCTGACAGACAGTGACAGTCAGGCAGTGACGGTCATAGGGTCACACTTGGTGTGCTGAGCTCAAAATAACGTTCAATGCATTCTTTTCATTTATTACAAAGTCATCAGTAAGAAATTATTATTGCAGATAGCATCAAAACGTACGTGATAATATTTATAAGCTGCCCAGTGTTGTTAAATAATTCTGTAATAATTTTCAAAATGTCCTAAATTGGTATCTACAATTTGCTTTCTTTTATATAAATCTTTTTTTTTTTTTGTACTGGAAATCAAAATTTGTTCGGTGCTTGTTACACTCATTTTACAATGTATCTAATATTTCTGCTTTACTCACTGTGAACACTGAAGGTGGTCGTAGAAACTGAACTCTCCAGAAACCCCATAGATATGAGGTTCTTGAAGCTGATGACAGGTCTGAAGTTCTGCTAGATTCTTCCGTCCGGCTGGATGACGTGATGGTCCAGGAGCTCGTCTGGCTCGGAAGAGGAAATGTGTTGTAGGAGGAACTAGTTTCTCGCCAGGAAGGAGGCGGTGCCGAAGACCTCTCTGTGTCTGTTTCTAACATCGTGGTTGTCGAGGTTTCCGACAGCCACGAGTGTCTTCTTGACAAGCCAGAGAGTGCAATGGGTAAAGAATCTACAAAATTATGGGATCTATTAAGCTGATCTCGAGTTCCTGACTTCACGGTTCCTCCTGATGTTCCTCTGATGGCTGGTGAGGCCCCTGTCTGTTCCACTGGGTGTTCCTTAAGTCGCCCCTATTCGTCATCTCTCCTGGCAGCTCTCCTGAGAGTGATGTCTTCCTTCTTGCTGCGGCGCAGACGGATAACGACCAAGACGATGATAATGATCAGCAGAATGCCTCCCAGGACGGATCCTACGGTTATTCCAGCTATTGCTCCTTTACTGAGCTTGACGTTACCTGAGTGGAGAGAGAGTACTAGTTATTAGGAAATGAGTAAATAGAAAGAAAAAAAATTGAAATAATTATCTTCTTATAGGATTTTTACTTATTAGGCACAGAAATGTTTTCCGAAAAAGATCCTATTCCACATAATGCAAGTGACAAATAAAAGAAATTAGTTTCAAAATAAGTTTAGATCTCTCGGCCCATCTCCATTAACTGAAGTACGTGGCAATACTGTCACGTACTTCAGTTAACGTACTCACGTACTCTCATTTTTTTTAAATTAATTTACAGTTACGTGTAATTTCTTTAACATCCAAAGTAGCCAACAGGTAGCGTGTCTGTCACGTGCTCAGAAGACGGAGGATCGAGCTTCCACAAGTCATTGCTGTGGATGACTGATACGAATCTAGTTAGCATTACACAGAAAATAATAATAATAATAATAATAATAATAATAATAATAATAATATAATAATAATAATAATAATAATAATAATAATGGTTCTCTATCTCATATGTTGTTTGGTAGCAATTGAGTGTTCCACTACCTCAACCTAATACTAGGCCCATACTAGGCCTGTTGGCCTAGTATGGGCCTAGTGTTGCTCCTTTCCTATGTTCTTAGAGTATATGAGGACCAAATCATTACTGTATTACTATGTACCGGAATCTTACCTAGACTACATTTCATTTTATTGATCTGTAGGAGCTACAGAGTAATAAATTATATTACAAATATAATGACTAATAATAAGTGACAAAACTATTACAAAAAAAAAAGTGTGTATGAGAGATGGGAGAATACTTTTTGCACTGGACTAATATTCTTTATGCGTAACAAAACCGCCGGTATTATTTCTTCTCCCAGTGGAGAGAGGGAAGGGGGGGGGGGCTGGGTGGCAGTGATGGGCTTTTGATACGAGGAATTTAAGTTATTCTCTCCTTTCTCCGGTTAGTCTTTACAAGTTTATCGCTTTCCCATGAAAATTATAATAATAATAATAATAATAATAATAATAATAATAATAATAATAATAATAATAATAAATAATAACAATAATAATAATAAAGAATAAAATGGCACAATACCGTGATTGGAACAATACACAAATAACTTGCACATAAGAGCGAGAAGCATAAGACGACGTTTCGGTCCATCTTGGACAACAGTGTGACTTGTAAATGGTCCAAGTCGGACCGAAACGTCATCATAAGTTTCTTTTTCCCATGTGCTGGTTATTTCTCTATAATAATAAGAATAACAACGCTTTCACACTTGTGACAACAGTTACAGTTTTTCCCCTTACCATTGTCGTCTGTAACGTCGCCGTTGTAAATAGTGCAGAAACCGACGTTACCGGAGACGTCGTAGACTGTAACTTTGAGATGAGGAGAGCAGCACTGGGCCTGATAGTTCCAGGTCGTGCTCTTCATCCCCATAACGCTGGGAGGGTTGCTGGCAGGTACCGTCTCAATTCTGCTTAGTGCTGTGGTGGAATATTTTTTTTTTTTATAATTAGATTGTTTTAACTTCCTGGTAATTATAATAAGTGTGTATTAAATACAAGCCCGTAATAATAATTTAAGTGGTATTATGTAATTTAAAAGTATCTGAAAATAAGATGCATATTGTAACTTTGAGATGAGGATAGCAGCACTGGGCCTGATAGTTCCAGGTCGTGCTCTTCATCCCAATAAGCCTAACCTCCATAGTGGGAAAATTTATGGAATCAATAATTGCCGAGGCAGTTCGTAGCCACCTTGAAAAGCATAAATTAATCAACGAATCTCAGCATGGTTTTACAAAGGGGCGTTCCTGCCTTACGAATTTATTAACTTTTTTCACTAAGGTATTTGAGGAGGTAGATCATGGTAATGAATATGATATTGTGTATATGGACTTCAGTAAGGCTTTTGACAGGGTCCCACATCAGAGACTATTGAGGAAAATTAAAGCACGTGGAATAGGAGGATAAATTTTTTCCTGGATAGAGGCATGGTTGACAAATAGGCAGCAGAGAGTTTGGATAAATGGGGAGAAATCAGAGTTGGGAAGCGTCACGAGCGGTGTTCCACAGGGGTCAGTGTTGGGCCCCTTGCTGTTCACAATCTACATAAACGACATAGATGAGGGCATAAAGAGCAACATCGGCAAGTTTGCCGATGACACCAAAATAGGCCGTCGAATTCATTCTGACGAGGACATTCGAGCACTCCAGGAAGATTTGAATAGACTGATGCAGTGGTCGGAGAAGTGACAGATGCAGTTTAATATAGACAAATGCAAAGTTCTAAATGTTGGACAGGACAATAACCATGCCACATATAAACTAAATAATGTAGATCTTAATATTACGGATTGCGAAAAAGATTTAGGAGTTCTGGTTAGCAGTAATCTGAAACCAAGACAACAGTGCATAAGTGTTCGCAATAAAGCTAATAGAATCCTTGGCTTCATATCAAGAAGCATAAATAATAGGAGTCCTCAGGTTGTTCTTCAACTCTATACATCATTGGTTAGGCCTCATTTAGATTATGCTGCACAGTTTTGGTCACCGTATTACAGAATGGATATAAATTCTCTGGAAAATGTACAAAGGAGGATGACAAAGTTGATCCCATGTATCAGAAACCTTCCCTATGAGGATAGACTAAGGGCCCTGAATCTGCACTCTCTAGAAAGACGTAGAATTAGAGGGGATATGATTGAGGTGTATAAATGGAAGACAGGAATAAATAAAGGGGATGTAAATAGTGTGCTGAAAATATCTAGCCTAGACAGGACTCGCAGCAATGGTTTTAAGTTGGAAAAATTCAGATTCAGGAAGGATATAGGAAAGTACTGGTTTGGTAATAGAGTTGTGGATGAGTGGAACAAACTCCCGATTACAGTTATAGAGGCCAGAACGTTGTGTAGCTTTAAAAATAGGTTGGATAAATACATGAGTGGATGTGGGAGGGTGTGAGTTGGACCTGATAGCTTGAGCTACCAGGTCGGTTGCCGTGTTCCTCCCTTAAGTCAATGTGACCTGACCTGACTAGGTTGGGTGCATTGGCTTAAGCCGGTAGGAGACTTGGACCTGCCTCGCATGGGCCAGTAGGCCTTCTGCAGTGTTCCTTCGTTCTTATGTTCTTATGTTCTTATGTTCTTGTTACAGTATTAGATATGTGTAAATTAATACTTTGTTCTTCTCAGAAATTCCGTGTAATCATCAACTGAAGCAGAGGATTTGTGTTATTTATAAGGCACCTAATTTATGCTATTTACAAAGTACCTAATTTCTGTTATTTACAAGGCACCTAATTTATGTTATTTACAAGGCACCTAATTTGTGTCATTTACAAAGTACCTAATTTCTGTTATTTACAAGGTCCCTAAATTGTATTATTTACAAGGCACCTAATTTATGCTATTTACAAGGTACCTAATTTGTGTTATTTACAAAGTGCCTAATTTGTGTTATTTACAAGGTTCCTAATTTGTGTTATTTACAAGGTCCCTAATTTGTGTTATTTACAAGGTATCTAATCTTTCTTGGACATACTATACCAATTCTTTAACTACCACTATGTATAGTCTGTTGTAACAAAATCCATGGCTTACTGTGATGATCCCCAGTACATAGACTTGTAACGATACCCAAGGACATGTATTGTAGTGACTCAAGGATAAAGGGAAAAGGGCTCTTCATCCAAAGTTGAACTTATTCTCCCCTTTCCTGATTGCCTCCAATTTCTTCAGGTGTTGTATGACGTCTACAGGTTTTGCGCTTCACCAACGAATGTATAGTTAATATTTCGATGAAGAAAATATTGTTCCTTAAGTTTAAACTTGAGATTCAAAGCTGTACAGCTTTGAGTGACCTTTAACACTAACTTGACAGCTTTTGGTGATTTTAAATACTAACTTCACAGCTTTGTGTGACTTCTAACATTAAACTAGTATCTTCACTGCTACTGTTAATTAACAACAATGTTAACTTTGATTTGCATTCCATTAGCAAACATAAGTTACCATTGTCCTTCTAGAATTAGTTGCCCGTGTCATCATGCGAGAAAAAAAGTTACCTGTTCCATAATGAAATCTATTATTTGTGTCCGCTTAGAATAAGTTACCGGTGTCATTCTGTAATAAGTTGCCTGTGTCAACATGGGATAAGTTACCCGTGTTATTCGGGAATAATTTACCTATGTTAACAAAGAATAAGTTACCTGTGACAACATGAAATAAGTTACCATGTAACGACATGGAATAGGTTACCTGTGTCATTCTGGAATAACTTACCTATGTCATCGTGGATATATATCCCAGCATTCCACTGTAGACTAGAGCATGTGCTCTGGGTGAGGTGACCATCACAACTCGACTTGCTGACCAAGTTGCACCCGGGCGGGACTCCGTCTTCAAGCTGAGAGACAAAAATAGAAATGATTATAATTTATGCCTTTTTTTAAGCCAGAACTTGCAAACTTAGCCTGTAAAGCCATGAGTTATTTTTTTCAGGCAACTCATATGTATATTTATCTAATAATTCCGCGACTATTAGCTCGACCATAATGAAATTAATATTAAACTGATCTGAAATGCTACTAAAACGCAAACGAATCCATGGAGATACAACAAAATAACAATTAAAATTCATAGTGCATATTTCGGTCTCATACTGAGGCCCTCTTCAACAATGATAGAAAGCTAGAAAATAATTTTGGTTCCTTAGGGGGGAGACGGGGTGGTCTTGATGTTGGTGAAGGGCTCTAGATCCACGGAAAAGTAGCTACTTAGTTCATGGATGGAATTTGATGGTCTCTCGCTAGCCAGGGGCTGCATGACCCTTACGGACCTAGCGCTTCTCCATAAATAAAATAATTATAATCCGAATTATTTCATTGTCCCTGTGTGGAAGCGTGTGTGGCACTGGTCAGTGTCTGATACACCTGTGTTTGCTCTGTTAATTAAATTTAGGCAGACCTGAAGATGATAGTTGGACTGAGCTATATTACAGAAATTTAACAAAGGTTCGGTTATCGTGATCGATTAATTATGGTGCCAAAATTATATATATTACAAGTCACATGTTAATTCCCTGGAGTACAAATAGGCCCCGCTTTACAGCGTTTTGTTGATATAGAGGTTTTTAAATTATTCCCATTGTTCATATATTCAGGCTTCCTACAATAAATATATTAGCTATTCATTATAAGGACGAAAATATTCTAAGAAAAGCAATGTGTACTGTATATGCATTTTTAGCCTTAGCTCTATTGCTCACTTAATATAAGATGGCATAAACATTTTATCAGGCTTTTATATACATTTGAGAGTGAAAAAAGGCTGTCTCACTTTACAGCAATTTTTGCTTTACAGCAATAGCTCGGAGCCCAACTTGCTGCATAAGCGGGGCCCTCCTGCACATCAATCTAAAGCAACTAAAATTTATGAATTAGCCTGCTTGACCACTATGGCTACAAAATATAACATACACGTAGAAAAGACCGCAACGAGACATTTACGAGTTAAGACACTGAGCCTCGTAATGGATAAATGATAAGCCAGTACAGTGGCGATAGGAAGTGTTACTTCACGACAGATGTTGCTTTTCCAGTGACAAGTGTGTGTGGGTCCAGGCGCTGTATGCTGTGTGTCCTTGAATGGAAATACGTTGATACTAGCGAAGGGTTCCGGATCCAGTCAACTGGATCAAGCCTGGTTACTTCATATCCCCAAGGCGCTGTATGACCCTTACGGGTTTAGGGCTTCTATATGAATATAATAATTAAGTTTACACGATTCCCTTTTTACACAAGTTGATATTATTATTATTATATTCAAAAGCTGTTACGATTACAAGAGTGTGTAATATCTGTCGTTATGTGAGGACAGTTAGGTAACTGTCTCCTTTGCTGTATCGAGCCTCTACTACACTGTATAGTAATGATAATGTGCGGAATTCTCATTATCAACATTCCGTATGATAAAACACACACACACACACACACACACACACACACACACACACACACACACACCAAAAAAAACAGAGGAGGAGGAGGAGACGACGACCAAGTGTCTATCGACAAGTGCCTTTGACAACTATTACTATTACTACTACTACACAATGTTTACACTCACTAGGGAGGTGACGGAGACGTGAGCGTGTGTATGGGAGGTGTCACCCTGGGTGGAGGTGGCGGTCACCAGCAGAGAGTTGGTGGTGTGCGGTGATACCTGAGAGTTTATCTCCAGCCTCACACTCACAACTGTTGTCTCGTTCCTGCCCAGCTGTAACCTAATAAAAGACCAGAATAAAGCAACATTAGTTTCACCCTAAGAGAGTATTTATTGATCTTTCTTACGAGTTATATTAATAATAATAATTAGTAATGGTAACAATCTCGATAGAGTCAAACTGTCTATATGAATCACCGTTAGTAATATCGTTTGCTGCGTAAAGCACACAAATTGGTTACAGTGAGCATTTACTGCATAGCTCATTGTAGAGCATTCTGCTCATAGCCGAAAAAGGAACTTGATTTCCCAGCAGGCAGACGTGGGGAAGTACATATACTTGTTGCCCCTGTACACATTACAGCGAGAGAAGGTACCTAGGTGTCATTCATCTTCGATGGATTGCATCCTGGGAAGGTGTAGCATGTCATATTATATTACCTCCTCGTATGTCACGTGGTAAGCCCGTGTGGGTCATTCAGTGCAAATGATGGCGGAAACTTGATTCTCGGTCTGCTAATCTCGGCCCTATCTACCCAACAGTTAGGAAGGAAAACAACTCCCTCTGACATTTTTCCACGCCGCCTTTCTCACCGCCCAGCACTGCCTGATACGTCTAATTTGAGCTGCAGAGCTATGAGAGCATCCAGGCCAACGTACTCTGGTACTGGATTTCCCTGACAAAAGCGGATTCTGAGAACATGACTAGGGAGAGTGATGGTGGCGGCGGCGGATAGCACAGGATGGTAATGGCAACAGTGATGGTGTCGTGCTTGGCGTTGTACTTCACCTTCTGTTCTACGAGATGGATCTCCTCCGCCATCCTGAGGGAGACCAAGCTTCTGGAAGCATCAGCGACCATAAGCCCCGACACAAAACGTCCCGTGCTCTGCCCCTGGATGTGATAATTGACGCAAATGGGTTTGGCAGGGATTGCAGGTTCTAGCTCTGGTACTGTTTGCTGAAGGTCATAGTTGCTGTGTATATCAATGGCATATAATACCGACAAGATGATGAATTAGACACATGTGAAACATTTGGGAATCTTTATTCCTTAGACGTTTCGCCAACCAGTGAATTTATCAATACAATACAGAAGACGAGGTAATCAGTCCCCAGCCTAGGAGCAGGTGTTCAGAACCGTTGTCTTAATGAATCTGAAGCACAGGCAGCAAGACGTGGGCTTATGTATTAGTCAGATGTGACGAAAGTATTATCACAGGTAGGTGGGATTCCTCAGTGGAAGTAGGTCATTAAGACTATGGTACTGAACACCTTTCCCTAGGCTGAGGTACTGGTTATCTCATCTTGTACTTCTTCAGTCTTCTGTATCGTGTTCATAAAGCCACTGGTTGGCAAAACATCTACAGAATAAAAATACCCAGTTGTTGCACATGTGTCTAATTCACCATGTAGCACCTGTCCCAACCCATAACATCCATGCCCAGGAAGGGTATGGCTGAGGAAATTACCACCATATACAGTTCCAGCGCTACGCCATTCTGAAACTTAACCTAGGAGGCCGTGAGCAGGTGGAGGGTACACGGCCGCTTGGTTCAGAAGTCGAGCGTGTAGGTTGCTGTCGGTGGGAGAGCCAGGCCGTTGCGTTGGCCCCAAGTCGTCCACCAGTTCATCATTCTTATTAAGACTGATGGACTGATTACATCGACTCCAGGGTGAAGGACTTATTACCTCAAACTCCTTCTGATCTTCACCATTCTTCTGTGTACTGGACTGATGAAGCCACTGTGTGGCGATAAGTTTCCACAATAAAGATACCCAAGTGTTCCACATGTGTCTAATTTATTAATTTGGTTCTCTGAACCATTTATCTACAACTACGAAATAAAATACAAAGTGGATAAAATAATGCACAAACATTGGTTGTAAAAGACAGATGACTGGGATAACAAGTGGGTATATAGACATATAACAGAGAGCAAGATTTTATTTTAGAGGACATTTCGCTCAGGATAAAGCTCAGTTCTGAGAGAAACATCGTCTATGGGCGTGCTGCTCGCTGTCTTTTATACTCTTGACTTTGGGTACTCACCGTGTATGGTCGACGCTGACCACGGAGCCAAGTGCGTCGTACGCTGTGATAAAGTAGGTTTTGGCTGTAGCGGTGCTGGTGTCGGTATTAGTGATGGAGACAGGGATAGTGAGCACTGAGCCAGGAGGACCCCAGATATCACGACCCAGGGAAAAAGTTAGGCTGGATTTGACAGTCTCCCACACTCTTCCACCCTCACGACGGAACACCACTCCTGGGACAGGGAGACGGATAATTGAGCAAATACAGACCATGACGTGTCGACCACATGGAGAAGATATAATTATACAGAACAAGCCTAAGTAGAGCTTTATCCAGTTTGCTTAGAACGAAAAGTTGTCCACAAAGCCTTTTTTCTGAATACTTTTTTCATTTAGCAAAATTGGATATATAAGCAAGTGTGCTGCTACCTATTGTATATAATCGTTACACAGCAGTGAACAGAAAAGCTGTTTTTCCTGTAGTATTCCATCACGCAGAACAAACTCGTAGAAAGTGTTGATATATGAGAGCCTGACCTGGGAGACTTCAATCAGGCACTGAGGAATACGTGTGTCCACACACCTGCCGACGTTACGCCCTCCAATAATATTCAGCTTTTCAGCAATGACCTGAGATTCTAATTCAGCCCAGTAGATAAACAAAATTTTGTAAAATAAAAAATGAATTTGTAAAAAAAATAATAAAACTATAAAATGAACGTGGAAATATATTAAGTAGCGTTAACGTACATGTTTTAAGGCCTTTTTTTATTTGGCTCTGATCTGGAGTTCGATCATACTGTTCGCAACCCTAAAGGCGCATCTTGTTTAATATACAAGGTGGTTATTTATAATGTCAGACTATGATATTTGCTGAGGTCGGACATGAGCTCTTCCTTAGACTAACTCCTCTAGATTCATTAGCTGTAGAGAAAAAACGTGAGAAAGAATGATAAAGGAGAGGCAGAGAGAGAAAGAAAGAGAGAGAGAGAGAGAGAGAGAGAGAGAGAGAGAGAGAAGAGAGAGAGAGAGAGAGAGAGAGAGAGAGAGAGAGAGAGAGAGAGAAATATAGCCGGACTATGTAACTAACCTGTACTGTCCTCTCCACTGACGACCACCGTGAACCTTCCCTTGGGCAGACGTTGGGAAGGGAGGCTCAGGTAAGTGTTGCGCCGAGGGGAGTTACTGGGCAGGTCCAAAACCAACTCCTGACCCGAATCATCCAATAGGAGGACACTCTGGACATGCTTCAGCCCCGCCGTGTCCACTCCAGTCATGATTATATCCAGGTACGTGTCCATGTCTGTAGCATGTTGGTAGTTGTGACAGGACTCACCATAAAAAAAAAATTATCACATATATATAAAAAAGCTATCGGACATACCTATGAATCAAGTAGTTAACCACGAAAATAAGGTTACTAGCATAAAAGAATAGAAGTGGAAACAGTAGTAGTAGTAGTAGTAGTAGCAGTAGCAGTAGTAGTAGTAGTAGTAGTAGTAGTAGTAGCAGCAGCTAGTAGTAGTAGTAGTAGTAGTAGTAGTAGTAGTAGTAGTAGTAGCAGCAGCAGCAGTAGTAGTAGTAGTAGTAGTAGTAGTAGTAGCTAGTAGTAGCAGTAGTAGCAGTAGCAGATAGTAGTAGTAGTAAGTAGTAGTAGCAGGAGTAGTGTAGAGTAGTAGTAGTTATAGCAGTAGTACAGTAGCAGTAGTAGTGTAGTTAGTAGCAGAGTAGCAGTAGTAGTAGTAGTAGTAGTATAGTAGTGTAGCAGCAGTAGTAGTAGTAGTAGTAGTAGCAGCAGCAGTGTAGTGTAGTAGTATAGAAGAGGTAGATAGTAGTAGTAGTAGTAGTAGTAGTAGTAGTAGTAGTAGTAGTAGCAGTAGCAGTAGTAGTAGTAGTAGTAGTAGCAGTAGTAGCAGTAGTAGCAGTAGTAGCAGTAGCAGTAGTAGTAGTAGTAGCAGTAATAGTAGCAGTAGTAGTAGTGGTAGTAGTAGTAGTAGTAGTAGTAGTAGTAGTAGTAGTAGTCCTCCAGGACGGACAGAAATATTGTCTAAAGTTTTCTCAGGTGAGTTTTTTCTGTTACTTCAGATATTCTTCACTTATTAGTTTCAATATTACACATTTTTATGGAAGTAAAACGATAAAAAAAAATATTTCAAGAGATTGGACGACAGTGTGCATTGTGCTTATTATTAATTATCAACACTATACCATTAATTATTATTATCATTGTGCTTATTATTATCAACACTATGCCATTAATTTATTGAAGATGACTACCAAACAAATTGAAATGCACACAGGCAGACTTCCGATTCAATTTTTAAATTGGTCCACACTACTGTGTAAAAGAAAGAGATCGTCTACATTACTTGTGTTACTAAAAAATGTGAGGACATTAATTTGAAGGAAATGAGGATACAATCAAACCTGTATAACAGACACACAAAAGTAAAAAAAGTATGTCGAATGCAAATTAGAAATCTGGAGATATTTTAGTGATATAAACCTGTAGCATCGATGAAATCAAACTAAATAGGATATTCAGAGGTATACAAAAGTGGGATGTAATATAAAAGAATCCTTCAAGTGGGGTGGATCCCTATTTTCAGTACTAACTTGGGCTGGGTTCGCCCTGGACCCGCTGCATGGACGGCTGGCTGGAGGCGGCGTCCGGGGTGTAGAAGACAGGCATTATGTCCAGGGAGGTGCGGGCGTACACCACCGCCGAGCTCACATTAATGGGCTCAAATTTCAAAGTCCATTCTCCGACATCTTTGCGTCGTTGAGCCATGTTTATTCGGACCTGCAAGAGTAGGTCAGAAACACCGGGTAATCTTTGTAAGCCGATATGTGTAGTAGGGACTACAGTAGGAGGAAACAGAGGCTACAATTTGCCCGAACAAGAGTAACAAGTTCGCTTTTGCAGGTATACTTCAGAGATGTCATTGCAATGTGATATTTTACAAAGGTTGCATTAAACACAAATTTCTTACACGCATTCATTGGCGATAATAATACAATTATTCACAAAACTGAATAAATAACGGATATGGAAACGACACCGTGTTCATAATAAACATTGCTGAAGAAGCGTTAAACCCACAGTGAGTCACAACAGCCAATCAGGTGTCGTTCGCCCTTCGCCAGCATCAAGCCCCTCCTTTGCCCTCCAGTTCTTCAAAGGGTCAAAGGGTAAAAGGGTCAAAGGGTCAAAGGGTCAGTTTGATATCTGGCATGAGACGTCTCTCTCTGACTCGTCTTCAGCATTTAGCAAGAAACTAAATTCTCATTAATTCCTCACATTAGAAACTTCAATAACTATCTAAAAATTAGTTTATAGTGTTGATGATGTTTTTTTCTTCCTTGCTTGAATCTTACATGTTTAATAATATATTCATAAATTAAACGAGTTTTGAAATATAGCTGGTGTAAGATTTCGGCTCTTTAATATATCTACATGTCAGAGTGACGGAGTAACATGTAGTCTTACCGAAGACGAAGTGAAGACCAAGTGTTCCTGTGGCTAATTGTTCGGGAGGAAAAAAGAGGGAGGAGGAGGTAGAAGAAGAGGAGGAGGAGGGAGGAAAAGAGGAGGAGGGAGGAAAAGAGGAGGAGGTAGGAAAAGAGGAGGGAGGAAAAGAGGAGGAGGAGGAGGAGGAAAAGAGGAGGATGAGGGAGGAAGAGGGAGAAAAGAGGAGGAAGAGGGAGAAAAGAGGAGGAGGAGGGAGGAAAAGAGGAGGATGAGGGAGGAAAAGAGGAGGATGAGGGAGGAAAAGAGGAGGATGAGGGAGGAAAAAGAGGAGGGAGGAAAGAGGAGGAGGAGGGAGGAAAAGAGGAGGAGGAGGGAGGAAAAGAGGGGGAGGAGGAGGAAAAGAGGAGGATGAGGGAGGAAAAGAGGAGGAGGAGGGAGGAAAAAGAGGAGGATGAGGGAGGAAAAGAGGAGGATGAGGGAGGAAAAGAGGAGGAGGGAGGAAAAAGAGGAGGAGGAGGGAGGAAAAGAGGAGGAGGAGGGAGGAAAAAGAGGAGGAGGAGGGAGGAAAAGAGGAGGATGAGGGAGGAAAAGAGGAGGAGGAGGGAGGAAAAGGGAGGAGGAGGGAGGAAAAAGAGGAGGAGGAGGAAAAAGAGGAGGAGGGAGGAAAAAGAGGAGGAGGAAGGAAAAGAGGAGGAGGAAGGAAAAGAGGAGGAGGAAGGAAAAGAGGAGGAGGGAGGAAAAGAGGAGGAGGGAGGAAAAGAAGAGAGGAGGAGGAGGAGGAGGAGGAAGGAGAGTTGGAAAAACTATGTATCCTTGAACATCAGATTCTCCAAATCAACGTCATTACCTCGCTTTGACTAAGACCTTAGAATGTGATAGTTACGCGAATGAACAAGTAACTGTTGGCTGTAATTTTAACTTCCCCCCCCCCCCTCCCTTTTTCACACTTCAGATGCTTTTATTGACTTCAAGTATAATTTTATTTATTGGCTTTGATGTATGTTATAATTGGCTAGATTTTACTTAAAGAATTCACTTTAATCTAACCAAACCTAACTTAGCCTAACATTGGCCTAAATAACGTAAGTCGACAAGTTTGTTTAAAATTATGTGTGAGAAATAGACGTTTCCGTGAGTGACTGATGTCCCTGGAATAAGACTACAGGCAAACCTTGGCTTCCTTAGGATTCTCTACCAGCAAATGTATATAATAATTGTCCAAGTAAATTAAGTCATTCGCTTTAGCGACGTAAAAATAAGGCAGAATTTAGTCTCATATCCTTGGATGAGCTCCATCAGTATCATCGTGTAGTGAGTATGATAACAGTGTACGATACTGATACACATGTGTCTTACGTATTATCGTGGAGTAGTATGATAATAGTGTACAATACTGATACACATGTGTCTTACGTATTATCGTGGAGTAGTATGATAACAGTGTACAATACTGATACACATGTGTCTTACGTATTATCGTGGAGTAGTATGATAACAGTGTACAATACTGATACACATGTGTCTTACATATTATCGTGGAGTAGTATGATAATAGTGTACAATACTGATACACATGTGTCTTACATATTATCGTGGAGTAGTATGATAACAGTGTACAATACTGATACACATGTGTCTTACATATTATCGTGGAGTAGTATGATAACAGTGTACAATACTGATACACATGTGTCTTACATATTATCGTGGAGTAGTATGATAACAGTGTACAATACTGTTGCACATCTGTCTTATCGTAGTGAATATAATAACAGTGCAAAATATTGTTTCTCATGTGTCTTAATTATCACAGTGCAGCGCTGGTTTAGAATGTGACACACTGGATAGTGATGAGGTACAACAAAATAGGTTCCCATTGTGTCCTCTGTAACATGATTTGAGGTTTGATACCGTAAATAAGACGTTTTGCGAAATCTTGGCAATAAGATTTATTTTTTTAATTTCTGTCACGACCTAAGGAGGTCAACCTTAACGTTCGTCATTTCACTAGAGTCCCAATTAAAGAATATTATATCCGAATTTTGAAGATATACATCGAAGTATTCCAACAGCCTGGTTAATCAGGCCATGATAAACCGGGAAACATGGTTTGGGACCAGACCAAGGAAGCATCCTTCAGGTATTCTTCGGGTAAGACTTGAATCTTTTCAGGGAACGAACAGTACTCGGCCCCGTGGTGAGACCATCACCAAGGCAATTGTTAAGATAACGTATGACACAGTTATGTCCGGTCAATTTCAAGACCCCTTGCCATGGGTAGAGTACTGTCTGTTACTGAAGTTGAATCCTTCCCCTAGCCTAACAATCCTTAAAAAAAAATTCCCTAGTGACTTCGATATTAATAATAATAATAACGCAATAATAATAATCTCATAGCCCAAATGTTGACGCACCTGTATATGGTAGTGTGTTGCGACCACCACCGTGTAATCATCATCGCTCAAAGAGCTGGCATCAGCTACCAAGTCAAACCTGGCCCCTGAGGGAGAGAGAGACAAGGTAATCACAGATTTGATCACTCTGAAACTGTGTGAGACAATGGAAACTCGATCCTCCTCCTGAGAATCGAACCCGTGAACTCGCAGACGGGAGCCGCGAACTCGCACTGCAATGTTTGTTGTTTTAAGGTTGTGCATGAACAGGAAAAGAATAAAAAGACTTAAAATTTCACGCTTACCCTCCGTATTCCTATTTCATCCGGCTATTTTATACTCATTACTATTCGAGTTTATCTAACTCTTTCATGAGTGAATAAACTCACCCGACGGCGAAAGTAGAACAGCAGAAACCGCACCGCCGGAGATGGAGACCTCCAGCACAGTGACCAAAGAGTCCACAGGCATCTTCACTGTCTGCGGTGACGTAACATCAGACACCCGCCTCAACACCGCCTGCAAAACAGTTCAAATAGTTCTTATGTGTTTTCACTATTTCTTCGAATACAGTTAATCTTTGTTTACACTGTTGAATGTACAGGCTATGAGATGTAATCATACCTCAGCTCATTTCTAAGCTCTGCCTTAATTAGAGTATTTCGTTAACTCCCTCAAAGATTCTGCTCTCAACAGTTGACTAATACCCAGGTGCCTATTATTTACTACTTTATGAACAGGGATGGGGTGTGGTGGTGGTGGTGGTGGTAGTAAGGTGTCTAGATATGAAAATGTTGTGTTAATGGGAGATTTTAACTTCAGACAAATTGATTGGAACAATTTGACAGGAAATCTTGATTCTAGTGACTTTCTTGATACGGTTCAGGATTGCTTTTTAAAACAGTTTGTGACAGAACCAACTAGAGGTAACAATCTACTTGACTTGGTTCTTGCCAACAAAGAATCACTAGTTAATAATCTTGAGGTTAATGGTGAGCTTGGGGAAAGTGATCACAAATCACTTAGTTTCAATATATCATGGATTTACCCAGATAACTGCAATCAAATCTCTGTCCAAGACTTTCGCTTGGCCGATTTCATGGGACTGAAAAATTACCTGGGTGGGCTAAATTAGGGTCTAATGACTATGGGTCAGGTAGGTGATCTTGGTTGCCAATATGACGTTTTTCAGAGCATAGTTCTAGCTGTCCAGACAACTTTTGTTCCGAGTAGGGAAATTAGATCTAACAAAAAATGATCCCACATACAGGTGCGGGCAGGGCTAGATTAAAACATCTCATTGGTCAAAAGAGAGGCATATATAGGCGTATGAAAAGAGGGGAGGGGCAGTTAAGAAATCAAAATATTCAATTAAAGAGAGAAATAAAAAAAGGAATAAGAAAAGCAAAAAGGGATTATGAGGCTAAGGTCGCAAAGGATTCGAAGACTAACCCAAAAGGGTTCTTTCAGGTATACAGTAGTAAGATTAGGGACAAGATAAGCCCACTTAAGAGTAACTCAAGTCAGATCACTGACACTGATAAGGATATGTGTGAAATTTTTAATTCTTACTTCCTCTCAGTGTTTACTCAGGAAGATACTAGCGAAATTCCAGAAATAATATATTATGTAGAACAGGGCGATAATAAACTATGCACGATTGCGGTAACTAGTGACATGGTCCTCAGAAAAATAAAGAAATTAAAACCTAACAAATCCCCAGGCCCTGATGAACTGTTTGCAAGGGTGTTAAAGGAATGAAAGGAGGAACTTAGCAAACCTTTGGCTAATCTTTTCAACGTATCACTACAAACTGGCAATAGTGCCTGACAAGTGGAAAATGACAAATGTAACACCTATTTACAAGGCAGGTGACAGGTCCTCAGCACGGTTTTACAAAGGGGCGTTCCTGTCTTACGAATTTACTAACTTTCTTCACTAAGGTATTTGAGGAGGTAGATCATGGTATTGAATATGATATTGTGTATATGGACTTCAGTAAGGCTTTCGATAGAGTTCCACATCAGAGGCTACTGAGGAAACTTAAAGCAGACGGAATAAGAGAACTTTTTTACCTGGGTTGAGGCACGGGTGACGAATAGGCAGCAGAGAGTTTGCATAAATGGAGAGAAATCAGAATGGGGGCACGTCACAAGTGGTGTTCCACATGGGTCAGTGTTGGGCCCCTTGTTGTTCACAATCTACATAAATGACATAGATGAGGGAATAAATAGCGACATAAGCAAATTTGCTGATGACACCAAAATAGGCCGTCCGATTCATTCCAGTGAGGACATTAGAGCACTCCAGGATGATTTGAATAGACTCATGCAGTGGTCGGAGAAGTGGCAGATGCAGCTTAATATAGACAAATGCAAAGTTCTAAATGTTGGACAGGAAAATAAACATGCCACATATAAACTAAATAATGTAGTTCTTAATATTACGGATTGCGAAAAGGATTTAGGAGTTTTGGTTAGTAGTAATCTAAAACCAAGGCAACAGTGCATTAGTGTTCACAATAAAGCTAACAGAATCCTTGGCTTCATAGCAAGAAGTATAAATAATAGAAGTCCTCAGGTTGTTCAACTCCATATATCTTTGGTTGGCCTCATTTAGATTATGCTGCGCAGTTTTGGTCACTGTATTACAGAATTGATATAAATGCACTGGAAAACGTACAAAGGAGTATGACAAAGTTGATCCCATGTATCAGAATTCTCCCTATGAGGATAGACTGAGGGCCCTGAGTCTGCACTCTCTAGAAAGGCGTAGAATTAGTGGGGATATGACTAAGGTGTATAAATGGAAAATAGGAATTAATAAATGGGATGTAAATAGCATGCTAAAAATATCTAACAGACAGGGCTCGCAGCAATGGCTTTAAATTGGAAAAATTCAGATTCAGGAAGGATATAAGAAAGCACTGGTTTGGTAATAGAGTTGTGGATGAGTGGAACAAACTCCCGACTACCGTCATAGGCGTTAAGACGTTGTGTAGTTTTAAAAATAGGTTGGATAAATACATGAATGGGTGTGGGTGAGTGTGAGTTGGACCTGACTAGCTTGTGCTACTGGGTCGGACGCAGTGTCCTCCCTTAAGTGTCTGACCTCACTAGGTCAAGGCATTGGCTTAAGCCGGTGGGAGAATTGGAGCTGCCTCGCATAGGCCAGCAGGCCTGCTACAGTGTTTCTTCTTTATGTTCTTACAAGTCTCGTCCAGCCTGAAAATTAAACCAAAATATTTTCGGTTTTGCCCTATCATTTAGCTATGATATATTTAGTAACAGAAAAGAATATGGTATGTCTGTGTCGTGAACAGAAAACCTTAGTCTTATTAAGATGCCCAACGGCAAACATTTTACCATCCTCTGGTACTTATTGGCTGCTAGATGAACAAAAGCAGCAGGTATAGGGAAACCTGATCATATAACTTCAATAAGACGCAAAAGCTCCTACTAGATAAAGTTGCTAGGGTAAGGCAATTTACTCACACGTCTTTAAGAAGCTGTAGTAGTCCCTACTATCAGGTAGCCTTGCCCTTGTATCAGGTGCTCCCTCACTATCATCACTCACCATAGGATACTGCTCGGCCTCCAGGATCCTCGCTGTCTCTCCCACCTCCATGAATGTCGTCTCGATGAGCTGTCCTCCTGTCCTGTGTGCCAGCTCGCTGTACTTCCCGAAACTCTGCAGTTGTCTTTTGCGTCTATCGCTGCTTCTCCTTATCCTGTAGTGTATGTGATGGTAAAAAATAAAAACGATATTAGGGCGATATGGAAACTTTCTCGAGTATTGGCGAATAAAGGTAAAGCTGAAGATGTGAACTGAGAAAGAGAGTATAGTTTAATTGTCGAAGTGGTGCCAACATGTATAGTAATGAGAGGGTTTGCAGAGGAGGATTTCATCGAGTCTCGATAAAGCTCAACTCTGAGCAAGGAACGTCGCATGAAACTTTACTATGCATGCTGTCTCTCTATCAGTGAGAAAATACACGGTATAGGTAGACAGCAATAGAAATGTCTCCTGAAAGCTTGCTAGTCTTATTATCTATAACTCTACTTTTTTTTCGTAGGTAGGACGGGACTCACTTTCAGTTAACAATATCTCGACAACTATTCTTTTCGAAAAAAAAAAACCACGCAAGAATAAAAGGACCTTAGAAAGGTACAAAATATAATTTATCCAAAGCTTATTAAAATCACTCAACGATTTTTACCATTGAACAATAAAAGATTACGTTTGGAAAATATAGTAGATTATTATTAGGATCCTTAAGGGTAAACCTATTTCTGTATTGTTAGCAAATACATATAGCGAAGCACTAAAACCGTAAAGGTCATGGAGGGTCTGGGAACTGGGAGACAATCATATTTGATTCAGTAATGAGGTAGGTAGCTCCAACTCCTTGAACACTTGGTCAGTAACAAAGTACCTCCTTGAAGAGTAAGAAACAAAATGACAAACCTGTCCTAAGTTATGCAG
>NC_069433.1:25725782-25918282 GCF_026875155.1 Cherax quadricarinatus
TATAATTATATATATATATATGTAAATATATTATATATATAAATATATGATATATATAATAGATATATATATATAGTATATATAAATGAATATAAATATATATATATATATTATATATATGTATCACTATATATTATATATATATTTATATATATATATATTATTATAGATTCAATATATAAACGTAAAAATAATCTATATAATAATATTAAATATATATATATATAAATATCTATAAATTATAATTATATATATATAAATATATTATAAATATAATTTTCTATATATAAAACACACACACACACTGCACACAAACAAACACCAACACACACAACACACAACACACACACACACACAACACACCACACACACAAACACAACACCGAACACTCACACACACACACACCAACAACACTTACAGCACACACGCAACACACACACAATACACACAGCACGACACACACACACGACACACACACACAGCCACACACACACACACACACACGACACCCACACCACCAACCCACAAACACCCTACACACAAACACACGAACACACAACACTTAACACACACACACACACACACAACACATTACACACAACCCAACACGCACACAACACACAACCCCCCCCCCCACCAACACACACACACACAACACAGCAGCACGTCACACACACACACAGACACACACACAAACACACTCACACTACAGCTGACCACACACAACACACAACACAACACACACAACACACATACAGCGACACATACACAACACACACACAACACATTACACAACACGATACACAAAGCACCCACAACACATACACAACAGCAACACACCACACACACACCAACACACACACACACAACACACACACACACAACACACACACAACGACAACTGACACAACGACACACACACACACACACACATCACACCACACACACACACACACACCCACACACAGCCCACACACACACAACACACACACACACACACACACACACACACACACACACACACCACACACACACTACACACTACTTACCCTCCAATCCCAAAAATCAACCCACGCCCCGCACAACTACACCGCCACATTGCCCTCGTCCCCTAATAGAACACCCCTCCTAACTCACCCCCCCAATTTGCCCCTCCCTCACCCCCACAAAACCAATATACATTAACCAACAACCCCAACAAGTACCCCAACCCAACAAGACCAAAACACACCCCACACAAACGAATTCAACTTCACCCAACCCCATGTCCCAATAACCACCACCATTACTGAACTTAACACCGTAACAACCTAACCCCCCAACCAAAAACCCAACCCAACCCCAGACCCAACGTCATATAACCCGTGTCCAACTATGCCCAAACGCCACATAATCCGCAAAACGGCACTGACCCTAACTACAATAAACACACACAGCAAACAAACCACACACAGCGCACCACACACACACACCACACACACACACTACACTCACTCTCAAGAACGTCACACACACACACACTACACCCACACAACCAACACACACACTCTCACACCACACACACACACACTCCACACTACACACCACCACACACACACACACACGCCACACACAAACACACACTCGAACAGACGTGCCTGACAAAGAAACCCAGGACCCTTAGCAAGAACTCCAAACCCAAACCGTCCAAACTCCCACCCATATGAACACTTCTACTAAACCGCGCAAACAAAATTTACCCAAAAGAAACAATGACCACCAATATTAAATATAGCAACACCCGACAACAACTCCCCCTACCACACCTTACAAAATCACCCTCTCAAATACAAAAATCCCTATCCCCAACAAAAAAAAATAACGCAATAATAATAAACAGTAAATTAATACTACACAAACACAGTGACAATACATAATTTAACGATAGGTTCAGAATGAATTGGCACCTTATTGCATACACAAATTTTCACTTGTCCTTCTAAGCAAGATGAGCGTGGCTATTTAAGCCAGATCGCACACACACCAATTCTTACTTTCAACGCACCAGCAATATCCCACTGAGGTGTGGGTTTCCCCCCCCCCCCCAAACAAAAAAAAACGAAAAATCGCCTTTTTAAATTCAGTAATAAATACAGGAAAGGTTACTAGCCCCCTTGGTTCCTGGCATTTATAGTCCGCCTCTTACAACACTCATGGCATACGCAGTATGAAATCTATTCCATTACCCCATTGATATAAGAGAAATAAACTAGAACAGAGAACTAGAGAGAAAATAGAAGAAAACCAGAGGGTGTGTGTATAATATATATGCTTGTATATGTATGTGTAGTGTGACCTAAGTGTGAAGAAAAGTACAAGACGTACCTGTAATCTTGCATTTTAATGAACAGACAAAAGACACCAGCAATCCTACCATCATGTAAACAATTAGCAGGCCTTTCAGTTTTACCACATCACTTGGCAGGACGTAGTAACCTCCTCTGTCGGGTTGCTGTCTAACCAACCTACTAACCTAAATAAATTTTTATCAAAAATTTTTTATATATAAATATAGAATATAGTATATATATATATATCTATATATATATATATATAATATATATAAAATATAGCACAAGTATTGCAAACCAAGCGATACATGATGCAAAACAAGCACTGGAGGAATAGAATGATAGCCCTTGGCCTTTCGTGTTGCAATCTACACATCAGCAGCTTGCAAAGTTGCAGAGATAAGGAGGATGTCCAAGCAAATACGATCCCAGATTGCTAGAGTGATTGCAGCATATTTAATTAGCAAAACTGGTTTTATATAATACAAAAATATACACATATGCTCAATCAAATTCGCTCTGTGAACTGCATTTGAGCTAGAATTTAATAAAAATAAATGTCCCTCACCTTGATTGATTTTGATAGTGCTAGAGTGATGACTGTAGCGAAGAGTTCAGGATCCTTGATAGAGGCGTCGGTGAATAGAAAGACTTGGGAGTGTGGAGGGCTGTGGTGCAGGGCCAGGCGTAGTCCAGACATACTCAGCTGCAGAGTTCATCATGTGTTAATATGGGTAAGATGTACACAACACGTGGCTACCTAGGAGAACTTCTCAGCCTTGAAATCTGTAGCGTAGCGAAAGCGAGTACACAAAAGGAACTAAAGTTTGCAAGAGAAAGACGGTACAACCAGGGAAGCTATGATTACGATGTGCAAGATACTCAGGCGTACTGATAGAACAGAGGCAGAGTGAAAGGTGTCCTGAAAGAGGGAAGAACAGATGTAAGTTACCCATACACAAATAACCCATACACAGGAAATTTTAGATGGTACTTTTTTCATACTGACGTTAGTTAGGAAGTGAGACTATATGGATGAGGAAGTGGTAGTAGTGGATTCCATACATAACTGTGAAAGTAGTTATAACAGCGCACAAGTCCAGCTATTGTGAGTTACCATTCGTGAGTAAGAGATGGAGCCAAGAACCCAGACTCAACCCCTGCAGCCACAACTAGGTGAGTACAGATGAGTAAACAAAACATTGAGCAAGGGAACACAACTATAAATTATTCGAACGAGACACACACACACACAAACACACACAAACACACACACACACACACACACACACACACACACACACACACACACACACACACACACACACACACAAAATTTCTTTCAGTGCGAGGGTAGAGAACAAATGGAACACATTAGGTAGGAACAAAGTGGATGCCAACTCAAAATGCCAGGGAATATGCCACATAAGTTAATCGATGGGCAAAGCAAAACCAAAGAGCTGGAGCTCAACTCCGTGAATATTTTGAATAATTTAAAAAGCCTACAAATTCCATGTAAAAAAAATATGAAACAAATGTCAAATTTTACGCTCTATCGTGCAGCATATTCAAGTTACTCTCGACAAAAGGCAACAGTCTACCAGAATCTCAAGCACAACAATGAAAATTTTATCTGCTGAGCATTGGGTCGAATACTTTTCGTATACACAGGAATTCCCTCTAGCGTGGATATCTTCCCATAACATCGTCTAGAGACGGCCAGACAGCATTCACTGCGGTCTCAAACAGCATTAAATATTTCTTTTCCGTCTCGAATGAGATGATTATTCATAGTAACGTGTCAGAAGTCAAACAAATTTACATTGTATTGTGTGTTATGGAATTCTGCAGCCTCTGACTTGTCGTTGTCCCAGCGTACCTGACGGTTCTTCTGGGGAGACTCACCCAGTGACCTCTGGTGGTCCACCCGATGACTCATGGGGGTACCTACCCGGTAAGCCCCTAGGGATCAACCCGGGGACCCATCCAGTAACCCACGTGCGGCAGGTGGGTTAGCAGGTGATCCCTGCCAACTCACCTAGCGACTCTTTAGGGACCTGGGACCTGGTTCATTCATTCATTAGGGATTTGCCGGTACTTCCGGCCCGGGTCTTCTCCAGATGGCGACCCGGCGGTGGCCCCCTGGTTGGGAGTGTCGTTCATCTTCTTTCTTCTGTCTTCGTTCTTGGGCCCTCCGGCTGGAGGGTGATGGGACCTGGTGATCTCTGATTACCCCTAGTAGCGGTGATGACCTACCTCTGCCTCATCTCCTCCTTTGGCGGCTGTCAGTTTAGTCAAGGCAGTGTAGATGTCCTCTGGTTGCAGAGAGCGAATTACTGGACCATAGGCTGCAAAGAGAAGTTTTTATATACTTGGTGACTAGGTGACCTTAATGCCGATGAAGGGCTCTTGATCCAAGGAATTCCAGCTATTCTTACTTTCCACTTATTTACCGCTAATTCTGCTGACGTCTCCCCATGAGAAAAATTAAATACTCATAAGATCTAAATCTACAAGGGTTATACAGTGCCTGGGGAATGGGAGGTAAACATATTTGATACGAAGGGGAGTGGAGCTCCAATTCCTTGGAATAAGAGCTTTCCAACAGCATGAATAGTGTGTCAGGGGATAGACACTTAGTTTGGACGAATATTTTTGTTAGTGGGTTTGGGTTTGAGAACGACCTGCCTACCATGGGCCAGTAGGCCTGCTGCAGTGTGCCTCCCTCTTATGTTCTTAAGTGTAAGTGTGAGTTAAGACGCCTTTGCTCATACCACCTCAAGGTACAACGGTCATTAGTAAGACCCAGACGGATCAAAGACCGGGACAGCTATATGCGAACGGAGGATCGAGCCTCGGAAACCCCTCGTTGTGCCGAATTACCAACACGCGTTTAGCACATCAAACACATGCACGCACGCACGCGCGCACGCACAGACAGACAGACAGACACACACACACACACACACATACACACACACAAAGTGTCTATCGACAAGTGCCTGTGATGAATGGTAACTAACACACACTAAGTTAAGTATCTATCGATACCCCTGACAGTTGGTATCTAGAACACATACACAAAAACACACACACACAGGGCCAGGCGCTATGACTCGACACTTGCAAGCACAAATAGGCGAGTACACACAGGAGCCGTGACCCGACTCCTGCAACCACATATAGGTAAGTACACACACACACACACACACACACACACACAACACACACACACACACACACACACACACACACACACACACACACGTGCGGTGGGGTCCGTGGGGTGAAGACGTGGGTAACAAGGCTCCGAGATCCTTAGCGTTGTATGGCGTGCAATAACAGTTAGCAGTAATCAGTGGTAGTGGAACGTCAGTGAACAATACTACGAGTGATAATTAAAGTTATTAGTTAAAGAAAGTGAGAGGAAAGCTGAAATCATAATATTTCAAAGCGCAAACCGTTGGGGGTCTTAGGCGCTGATGCCACATTGGTAGCGGTAGGCCTGAAGAAGTGACGTCACGACAAGTTGTGTGCCATTATACATATAAAGTGAAGTGTATATAATGTGAAGTGTATACTATCATCAGTGAAGAGTGAAATCGCGTGAGGAAGCGGAATGTATGAGAATTGTTATTATCACACTGGCCGATTCCCACCAAGGCAGGGTGGCCCGAAAAAGAAAAACTTTCACCATCATTCACTCCATCACTGTCTTGCCAGAAGGGTGCTTTACACTACAGTTTTTAAACTGCAACATTAACACCCCTCCTTCAGAGTGCAGGCACTGTACTTCCCATCTCCAGGACTCAAGTCCGGCCTGCCGGTTTCCCTGAATCCCTTCATAAATGTTACTTTGCTCACACTCCAACAGCACGTCAAGTATTAAAAACCATTTGTCTCCATTCACTCCTATCAAACACGCTCACGCATACCTGCTGGAAGTCCAAGCCCCTCGCACACAAAACCTCCTTTACCCCCTCCCTCCAACCCTTCCTAGGCCGACCCCTACCCCGCCTTCCTTCCACTACAGACTGATACACTCTTGAAGTCATTCTGTTTCGCTCCATTCTCTCTACATGTCCGAACCACCTCAACAACCCTTCCCTCAGCCCTCTGGACAACAGTTTTGGTAATCCCGCACCTCCTCCTAACTTCCAAACTACGAATTCTCTGCATTATATTCACACCACACATTGCCCTCAGACACGACATCTCCACTGCCTCCAGCCTTCTCCTCGCTGCAACATTCATCACCCACGCTTCACACCCATATAAGAGCGTTGGTAAAACTATACTCTCATACATTCCCCTCTTTGCCTCCAAGGACAAAGTTCTTTGTCTCCACAGACTCCTAAGTGCACCACTCACTCTTTTTCCCTCATCAATTCTATGATTCACCTCATCTTTCATAGACCCATCCGCTGACACGTCCACTCCCAAATATCTGAATACGTTCACCTCCTCCATACTCTCTCCCTCCAATCTGATATTCAATCTTTCATCACCTAATCTTTTTGTTATCCTCATAACCTTACTCTTTCCTGTATTCACCTTTAATTTTCTTCTTTTGCACACCCTACCAAATTCATCCAGCAATCTCTGCAACTTCTCTTCAGAATCTCCCAAGAGCACAGTGTCATCAGCAAAGAGCAGCTGTGACAACTCCCACTTTGTGTGTATGAGAATATATGGTTATAATCATCACGGGTGAAGGATCTCCAAAATAGGGATTTAAGGCCTACGACGACGACTTCGTCATCAGCAGCTGGCAACTGTCACCGCAAGTTTATTCGCCTATTTGTGGTTTGCATGTTGACGGCCCTGGCTGGCCTTGCATACTGTTTGATACTGGTCACTCACTCCTGCAAGCTATTACCAGAATTAGAATAGAAATAGCATAGACATAGAGAATATAGTGTTGACTAGTTGAAAAAGGTAGGGGGACAAGTTTTAAGGGAAACATTGTAAGCGGTGCGGGTGGGTCCCGGGGGTTGTGTGGGTCACAAGAATTGCGGGCGTCATTAACCCGCACAAGATTCTCTCTCACACACACCACACACTACACACACACACACACCACAAAAATGCACACACGCACACAGGCAGTTTTATCCCGGGTGTTATTAGCAGAAGAAACTTAGGAACTGGGAAGCCCTCTTCATGTAAAAAAGGAAAATGATAAAACCCAGCAAAAATTAAACGAAATCCGGGGAAAAAGGGCAATTAGTAAAAAAAAGATAATGGGAAAAAAAAACAAAAAACCACCCCGGGATTTTCAACCACAAAAACCTACCCCCACCCCCCCCCAACAACACAACACACACACACAAAAACACACAACCAACCCACACACCACAAAACACACACACACACAAAAAAACACAAACCCACACAAACACAAACACCCCCAAACACCACCACACACACACCCAAACACACCCACCCCCAAACACCACCCCCCAACCAAAACCCACACACCCCCCCCAACCCACAACCCCCCAACCAACCCAACACCCCCCAAAACACCCCCCCCCATACCACCCACCCAACCACCCTCCCCATTTAAAAAAAACCTTACAAAAAAAAATTTAAATTTTTAAATAAAAAAAAAAAAAAAAAAAAAAAAAAAAAAAAAAAAATTTAAAAAAAAAAAAAAACCAATTTTTAAAAAAAAAAAAAAAAAAAAACCTCCCCCCCCCCACAACCACCCACCCCCTCTCCTAACCATCTATTCCCCCCCCTAACCAGGATGGGACAAGGGCCCCAAAGGGACGAACTGGGGGGGAGGAATGGGGGGTAGAGCTAAAAAAAGGGAGGAAGACGGGGGAAGGAGGGACTAGTGAGCGGAAAAAAAGATGGAAAGAGGTTGCCCCAAAAGGGCAAGGGGGAAGCAACGGGCCATCAGCAAAAATAAGATAGAGAGATTAGAAGAGGGCTGAGACGCTGAAACGCAAGGAAAAAGATTTTACAAAGTGCAGGGAAATGGCTACATAAACACAGACAACAGGTCTAAAGGGAGCATGGAAACTAAACTGTATGCAGAGGTCCTGTCAAACCACAGGGGGCCAAAACAAAAAAGGGAGACCTGGGACGAATAAGGTTGGAAGACTTAAAGGGAAAATAGGACATGTGCAGGACCTTACCAAACCCTTTGGGGGGCCAGGGCGGGTTTAGCGGGAAGGGAAAAAAACCAAGAAGAAGGGGGAATAACTAGGGAAGGGATGAAAGGGGGAACCTCCACGGGGAAGGGAAATAAAAAACAGAGGAGCAATGGGGTCACAGTGGGAGGTGGAAAGGGAAAGTTTGTTTTCTTGGGTAACGAAGCTAAAGGGGAAACTTATGATGAAAAAAAGCGGGGGAGAAAACACCCATTTAAGATTATGAAAGGGGTAGGCGAGGGGGGCATGACCCAGGTGGCAAATTTTTGGAGAATTGGGTGGTTCCCCCCCAAAAAAAAGAATCGGCCTCTCAAAGTAATTTTCAAGGCAGAACAACCCGAACCCTGTCCCCAGGAAAAGCACGGCCCGAGAGGAAGCAGGAGTTCCGGAGTGTGTCCCCGTCGAGACAGAAAAATAGGACAAGGAAGACAATGAAAAAAAGAGTTCAAAAACGAAAGGGAAAAGGGAGGAAAAGAAAAAAAAAGAGCAGAAAAATCCGGATAAAAAGGAAGGACAAGCGCCCCCCCAGAAACACCCGCAGAAGGATCCGCCACGACACCCCCAAAGGGAAATGAAAAAACCAAAAACCCAAACCCCACCACCCACCCCCTGTTTCCACCCCCCCACCCCAAATTACAGTATTAAACGAATTAAGGTTTGGTAAAAATGCAGATGGATTAACGATAAAATGAGGAATGGCAAGAAAAATCAATGAAAGTCCCCCGACACATAGCAGTTACAGAAACAAAATCATGGAGCCAAAAAACGATGCAATTTCCCACCGGATACAGTCATGAGGAAAGATAGAAGGGGGAGGGGGGAGGTGGGGTTGCTCTGTCGTAAAAAAACAGTGGAAATTCGGGAAAAAGGGAAAAAGGAAAAAAGGAGACGGGAGAAAAAGACTACATAGCAGGTACACTCAGTCTGGGGAACACAAAGTGGTCAAGCAGTGATGCATATCCACCCCAGAACTGCAGGAGGCCAAGAGAGGGTATTTAAAGAGCAACAGAGCAAAGGTGGCACACTTGCTGAGGGCAAGAAAAGCTCACTCCAGCAAGCAAAGTTGTGGTTAGGGGGATTTCAACCACAGGGAGATTGACTGGGAAAACCTGGCCACAGGGGGTCCCGAAACATGGAGAGCCAAGATGTTGGAGTGGTGCGGGAAAACCTCATGCCCCAAAACATTTTAAAGGACCTCCCAAGTAGGGGGGAGGTGAACCGCAAGATTGGACCTTGTTTCCCCCCTGGGCAGCTCGTTTTTGAGGACATCAAGTATGAGAGTCCCCTAGGAGCTAGGACACGGGGTTCTGTGTTTTTGAATAAAAAGGTAAGCGCAAGTAGAGAGAAAACAGGATTTAAGGGGGAAACCCTACTATAAAAAGAGGGGACTACATGGGTTTTGGAACTTCCTGGGGGAGGTCCGGGGGGAAGAGAACGGGCGGAAAAGCCATAAATGAAAAGAGGGAATAGTAACAACAAAAAAAGGGAGGAGGGGAAAGGTTTTTTCCCCAAGGGGCAAACAGTAACAACGGGAAGCCCATAACAGCCCCTGGTTTACCCGACGGTGAAAGGACCAAAAACAAAAGGCAATAGAGAATGGAAAAAGTACGAAGGCAAGAACACACGAAAATAGGGAGATCAGTCGCGAGCCAGAATGAGAAACGCACGGGTAAGGAGGGGGGCCCGGACGTAAAAAATGACATAGCATCGGAATCAAAACTGACCCAAACTGTTTATGCCACATCGGGGGAAGACAACATTCAAAACCAGGTGACAGATTAAAAAACAGAAGGTGGAGAAATCACAAGAAAAAATCGGGGGTATGTGAGGGGGCTGAAAGGGGATTTAAAAGGGAATTTTTACGTAGAGAAGGAAAAGGGTGGGAAGACCACAAGGGGAAATCAAGAGGGAAAAACCCAAAAAGGTTGGATGAATACGAACAATGAGGGGGAGGGAAGAAACCTTAAAGGGCCTTTACACCTCAAAGGCGATGGGACCCGGGCATTCCCCTGGGGCCTTAGAGAAAGGGGCAGGATGCTGTGCGTGCCTCTAACCAAACCTTCAAACATCCCTTGAAACTGGGGAACTACCTGAAAATGGGAAAACAGTATGTAGTCCCCTATTTAAGAAAAGGAACAAAACGAGGCACAAACTACAGCCTGTGTCTTGACATGTTTTGTGGCAAAGTCAGGAAATTATCAGGAGGAGAAAGGAAAGGAAAAGAATAAATGAAAACCGCATGGTTCATGGAAGGCAAATTTGTATCAAAACCTCCTGGGGTTTTTGACAAGGTAACAGAAGTAAGACACAGGAGAGGGGTGGGTAGATTGCGTTTTTCCCAATGCAGGAAGGCCTTCGAATAGTTCCCCACAAGAGATTAGTGCAGAAGCGAAGGTCAGGCGCATGTAAAAGGGAGGGACGCAATGGTAAGGGAATACCTGACAGGGAGGCAGCAACGAGTCTGGACGTGAAGGGTATCACAGTGGGCGCCTTTTACGAGCGGGGTCCCACAGGGGTCAGTTCTAGGACCAGTGCTATTTTTGATATATGTGAACGACATGATGGAAGGAATAGACTCTGAAGTGTCCCTGTTCGCAGATGACGTGAAGTTGATGAGAAGAATTAAATCGGACGAGGATGAGGCAGGACTGCAAAGAGACCTGAACAGGCTGGACATGTGGTCCAGTAACTGGCTTCTCGAATTCAATCCAGCCAAATGCAAAGTCATGAAGATTGGGGATGGGCAAAGAAGACCGCAGACAGAGTATAGGCTAGGTGGACAAAGACTACAGACCTCACTCAGGGAGAAAGACCTTGGGGTGACCATAACACCGAGCACATCACCGGAGGCACACATCAACCAAATAACCGCTGCAGCATACGGGCGCCTGGCAAACCTGAGAATAGCGTTCCGATACCTTAATAAGGAATCGTTCAAGACACTGTACACTGTGTATGTTAGGCCCATACTGGAGTATGCAGCACCAGTCTGGAACCCACACCTGGTCAAGCACGTCAAGAAGTTAGAGAAAGTACAAAGGTTTGCAACAAGGCTAGTCCCAGAGCTCAAGGGAATGTCGTACGAGGAAAGGTTAAGGGAAATCGGACTGACGACACTGGAGGACAGAAGGGTCAGGGGAGACATGATAACGACATACAAGATACTGCGGGGAATAGACAAGGTGGACAGAGATAGGATGTTCCAGAGAGGTGACACAGGGACAAGGGGTCACAACTGGAAGCTGAAGACTCAGACGAGTCACAGGGACGTTAGGAAGTATTTCTTCACTCAGAGTTGTCAGCAAGTGGAATAGCCTAGCAAGTGAAGTAGTGGAGGCAGGAACCATACATAGTTTTAAGAAGAGGTATGATACAGCTCAGGAAGCAGAGAGAGAGGACCCAGTAGCGATCAGTGAAGAGGCGGGGCCAGGAGCTGAGTCTCGACCCCTGCAACCACAATTAGGTGAGTACAATTAGGTGAGTATACACACACACATGCACACACACACACACACACACACACACACACACACACACACACACACACACACACACACACACACACACACTTATACACTTAACAGTCTTAAGTCTTCGTGAAATCATGTTTAACACAAGTTATTTTATAATGGAATATTTGAAGCAATTCAGTTATTTTGTCTCATAAAATAGACATGTAAGCATATTACGTGTTGTTAGGAAATATTTAGCTTGTCTAGGACACCATTTCATGCTTCTAATTATACTATAATTAATATACATCATGTAAATCTTGTACGCAATACTAAAAAAAGAGAACACAGTGTATGTACACTTAGAGATGTATGTCTCGGCGTATATTCAGGGGCTGTGTATATCTTAGTATAGATACAGTAAAGTTTGTTTACCTGTCGGTGTATGTACACTAACAGATGCATTTATCGCTCAGTGTATATACATCGAGAGGTGTGAAGCTCTGTGTATATACACAAAATTATCTCTCATCCGTTAACATTGCAAGTTTGCTTCCGTCTCTATTCTAGGTATTAAAGAATTCTTGAAAGCAAGTGCACAGGCAATCTGACTATGATGACCCTCGTGCAGTTGAAAGATCTAAAACCCAACAAAATAACTAAAAATATATATCCATTTAAAAGCTCTAAAACCGTAAGAATCATACAACGCTTGAGAAAAGGTAAGTAATCTGGTTTGAGGCAAGGAAGGGATGGTTAACTCTAATTTCTTGAATCAAGAGCCCTGAGGCAGTATCAAGATCCCCCCCTCTTACATGAAAGGGACTATCTTGTTAAAATTTGTACCATAAATTTAATTATTTACAACACATATCAGTCTTACTTACGTTGCAAATTCTTTGTAACAATGCCATTGAATGCTTGCTATAAATCCTTTGACTGATACCTGGCGCCTTTGTAATTAACATATAGAGAATCAATTGCCTTTTCATAACTCTTAGGTTAGGTAAGGTTTGTCAGGAAACAGGACAGGTGTTTCCTGATGCGGGTCATTAACATACGATTACCTGCAACTAGTTCTTTTGGTCATCTGGTAACTCTTGGACTATATTACATCTTCATTATGCATTCTTAATGGTTATAATTATCATTATATTTAAAAGCCGCTAAACCCATGTGAGTAAGGGGTGATTGCTCTTTATAATAAATATGCCATGTTCAGTCATCATAATATATGTTAGGCCTTCTTAACACTTGGGTAGCGTTATATACACTGACTTTCCGTCCACCATTACCATGTTTTTTTTTAAATCCATTCTTACCTAGGTACACAAGACATACATATAAATCTTACATGGATCACCGAAGGGGACGAGGATGTACTCCGCAGGGGGGTAGGTGGCAGAGTCGTGTTGCCTCACCAGACGACTTATAGAGTGAGTAAGGACAGCAAGTTCCTCGTCCATAGACTCAGTGGTGTCCACGACGATGACCAGAGCGGGTGTTGGGTGCAGTCCCAGCAGACGGCTGAAGGTTGTATCTCCCACACCTCCACGCATCAGATTTATGTAATACTCACTCGCCTGTAAGGTTTGTGTCCTTACTTTTGGAGTTTAGTTATGGTGTATTTGCATGTATAGAATTGTAACTGGAATGAGTATAACAATATCGGCAAGTTGTAGTTAACAATGACCTCGAAGCAGCAACTGGAATGAGTATAACAATATCGGCAAGTTGTAGTTAACAATGACCTCGAAGCAGCAACTGAAAGCTTTGCTCAGAGCTTTGAAATCTAATGGAAATTTTTTTTTACTAGTATTATATTATCTTTCAACATTAAACATTATTTTAATAATGTTGGTAGAATTACCGACAATATGTTAGTTAAAAGGACACAAGTGCAACTAAAGTGACATTTTATTGTGGCAACGTTTCGCTCTCCAGGAGCTTTAACAGCGGCTTGATAAAGCTCCTGGAGAGTGAAACGTTTCCACAATGAAATGTCACATTAGATGGACTTGTGTCTTTTTACCTAACATAGGAAACATTCATATGATTTAAGGTGCTTCTCCAACTAAGGTCAATACATCCTTATTGCTTAACACTCCAGATACATTATTATTATTATTATTATTATTATTATTATTATTATTATTATTATAAAAAAGAAGCTCTAAACCTACAAGGGTCATACAGCGCAGCACTCCAAATACAGCCCGGCCTCCTACACACAGTTATGGCACTGTTGTACAAACAGTCAAATGGGTGGCTGTTGACGGCTCCATGAACAGTTAAAATATGATATAATTACACGAATCTTAGGTGCCTGCTTCCTGTTTGCGCGACAGACTTTATTTTCATCGTCTTTTATCGTATATTTATAGTTTTTCTTTGTAACCTAACTCAGCCTAACTAAAATTGGGCTGCAAACCCTATGTGATAATGTGACAAAGTTATTAGGAGGATGGGTTACCAGAGAATATTCGCTTCCTGGGGAGGCGACTCTAGGAAAGTCCGTCCAACCTGTCTTGCACTCCACCTAAATTCTGTGGATTTCGGATTTTTTTTTTTGTAGTTATATGAGACTCTTCTTTGAAGGCAAGTCTTTGCCCTAAGTTATTAGCCCTTTTAGCCCAATGGAGTTAGTTCTCTGAATACCCACTGAAAAGCTTTTCATTGGCAGCTCATCCATTTCTACTCCCGGAACAATTCTGCAAACATGTATTCTCAAGCTCTGCTCTTAAGTTCACTTCTTACCTTTCATGGTCTTGCAGTCACGCGTACAGTGAAACTTCCAGCACAAGTGCAAACATTTGCCATGGGTCCCGTTTCACTGTTTCTTTTCTTTAACTTCGAAGAATACCTGTCTCTTCCTGTACAGTAATTGTATTACAGTATTCCTCCCAGTCCTGACCAATGAACTATGTTTTAAGATGTTCCTCATTAACTTCCTTATACAGACTCCATCTGGCAGATTAATTATACAGACTCCATCTGGCAGATTAATTATACAGACTCCATCTGGCATATTAATTATACAGACTCCATCTGGCATATTTACACTTTCAGCTTACGTACCGTCGTCCTCGGTATCGTGAACACGATGTCATCAGTTATGTTATCCGTGCTGCAAGACCAGCTTTCGTAATTTCACAGTTCAACACACACACAAGATTTAAAATATGTGATGCAATAAGTCAATTAACACTGATAGACGGAAGAACACATCACCCTACAGGGCTTTTCAGCCTGACTTTCCCACCTCTAAATTCAAGAATATAAAAATGTTTATGAAACTAGATGAATAATTTAAAAATGCATAACAAATCATACCTAGCAAAACATGCGAATGTTTTTTTTAGAGGGGGGGGGGTGATTTCTAAACTGAACTCATAACTCTAAATTACTAACTCGGAAGCTGAAATTACTTGCTTGAATATTATAAAAAACTGTACCACCAACAACGAACAAGAAAAGCTATTGTGAATTAGTTTTCACAGCAATAATTTTTTTCAGATTATAACCTTAGATATGGTTCTGAAATACTTTGTTTTAAATGCTGAACACATTATTATTATTATTATTATTATTATCAAGGGGAAGCGCTAAACCCGTAGGATTATACAGCGCCTGGGGGGATGTGGAAGGCATTCAGGCTTAATTCGGGGAACTGGAGCACAGATCCAATTCCCTAAATCAAGAGCCCCTCACCAACTTCAAGGAACGTTCCGTGAGGGGAATGCTGAACACAGCAAGTGCACAACAACATAATATCACTAACCCTGACGGCCTGCTGGGCGGCCTGTTCGTGAAGGTAGTGGTGAGGTGAGAAGCAGGCTGTAGGCAGGTCCTTGTTAATCCCTCCTCGTGCACCCACCCTCCCTGACTTGTCTCTAGGCCCTCCATGGCTGCACTTGTCTTAAACGAAAGCAAATAATATGGTTAATCTTTTCATTTTCCTTTCCCCTCATCTCCATCCTCCTCATCAAGCACTACATGACCTCCCAACTCAAATTTCACTTCTTCATGTATGCATACCATCCTGCGTGAGGAAATATGACAGGGAAATATAGCTACCGTTTGTTCCGACTATGTATTTATCACATTGAATATGGTAATAAGACAGCACACTGCTGGCGAACCGAATTTTCTTTAATATATTTATTTATAAATAAAGAGATTGTAAAAATTATTGGGGAAGAAGTTTACTGAGTATACCAGGTAAAGTGTATCGTAGGGTTATTACTGAAAGAATTAGGGGTAAGACAGAGAGCAGGATTGCAGATGAGCAAGGAGGCTTTAGAATGGGTATGAGATGTGTAGATCAAGTGTTTACACTGAAGCATATATGTGAACAGAATTTAGATAAAGGTAGAGAAATTTTCATTGCATTTATGGATTTAGAAAAGGCATATGACAGAGTGGATAGGGGAGCAATGTGGCAGATGTTGCAAGTATATGGATAGGTAGTAAGTTACTAAATGCTGTAAAGAGTTTTTATGAGGATAGTGAGGCTCAGGTTAGGGTGTGTAGGAGACAAGGAGATTACTTCCAAGTAAAAGTACGTCACCATGGTTAACATATTTATAAAGAGGGTGTAAAAGAAGTAAATGTTAGGGTGTTGGGCAGAAGGGTGGGATTAAATTACGGAAAATCAAATACAAAATGGGTTGACAGTTACTTTTTGCTGATGATGCTGTGCTTTTGGAAGATTCTCCAAATTCTCCACTTATCACGTGGAAACCAATAATTTCACGAAATTCGGATCTATGTTAGTTAATTAGGAAATTTGCACGTAGATGACTTACTCCGTTATTCTTAAATGCTAAACCAGTTTTTGAAGAGCACGCTTAAAAGAGACATTCTCAGGTATTTCACGGAAAATCATACCACACTATTTTAAAAATAAATTTAGCAAATTGGCACCTATACACTCCCACAATGGTTCGAATAATTTTTCTAAGTAGGATACACCAATGTTGAATGTTGAAGCGAGGTTTTCTCAGGTTATCTGGAATAAGAACATAAGAACATAAGAAAGAAGGAACACTGCAACAGGCCTACTGACCCATGCCAAGCAGGTCCATGTCCCCCCGGATTAGACCAATGACCCCCCCCCCGGATTAGCCCAATGACCCACCCAGTCTGATCATCTCCACTCAAGGATGGAGCACTGCACCAGACCCAGCAGCACAAGCTAGTCAGGTCCAATTCACACCCACCCACACCCACTCATGTATTTATCTAATCTATTTTTAAAACTACACAACGTTTTAGCCTGAATAACTGTACTCGGGAGTTTGTTCCACTCATCCACAATTCTATTACCAAACCAGTGCTTTCCTATATCCTTTATGAATCTGAATTTTTTCAACTTGAAACCATGTTAACCTGTTAAAATTGACCCAAAAGCAACTACACATGCCAATAGCTACACAAACCTTTTTCTAATTACAGCACACTAACAATGACATTTTAAAGCCGACGGGATGTGATGATCTCAAGATGTTCAGTATACGAAAACCTTGGTGGAAAAAATCTGACAACCACTTCAAGGTTCCCTTCGGGAATACCTAATGATTTACGTCGCTCTTTGAAACTGTGGTCACTCACCAACGTCTTTGGGCTTCTCCACCTTCCTATTATTGACGTAGGAATCGTCATTGTAGCTAGATGTGAGTTTCTTGGAGTCCAGAATTTCTTGGAGTATATTATTGTGGCAGGATCCTATGCCGTCAGCGGCCTCTGGACAGTCCTTGCATGTCCGTTCCTTGATGCTCGCCACGTTCTTGATGTCCTTGCCAGGGATACCTGAAGAAGAACTACATAATGAGTATTTCCTTCTGCGGTAATATTAAGGTCTATAATATTGTTCTGTTATTGTAAAAGGAATCTAATTAGTAGATTAGAATCCAAATGCTTCGAGTCAGATGTATCCGTATATCTGTTAAATTTATTTTTTTGGCGATCACCAACAGCCTTGTTGGTCAGAGACCAGGCCTCAGACAGAGGATCAAGCCTCTACCACCCAATGGACTTAATGACACATATTTCAGTTAACAAGTTTTTATTTAGGTCATTTATACAAGTCTAAAATTTAACAATTATTTAATTATGTAGAGTTTAGGCTAGGATAACCCAATAAATTCTGACAAAATATAGATTTTTAACATTGTAAGCTCAAATATTATATTGGCAATCATAACTTTGCTACGTTACATTTAGAAGCTACATTTTCACTCCAAGTCGTAGACATAATCATTTGTATTTTGCAGTGTTTACAGGTTAACTCCCCAGGAATATTATAAAACAAAATAGAGATAAATCCAAGTGGCCTATGAAAACGTAAAACCCATCAAATTTTTTCCTTCAAGTCGGGCAGTTTTAAAAAGTGGAATAGTTTTTTTTCTACGTAATTGAATTAAAATAAAATTGTCAGTGGGTTTATGTAATATGTTTTATAAGGCGTAATGCAGGAAGATGGGAAGATTTTATCTCTTCATATTAGAGTAAAAGGGGAGATAAGGTGATAGAGGCAGAGCAAAAAGTATGGAAATTTATAAGCACATGAAGGAGAGTAAATAGAAAAGTAGGATATACACCCTCCTGATTCCAGTTCTTATTCTTTGAATCTTTATTTTGAGATGACTTAAGAAATCGTAATGACACGATTGCAAATAAACCATACCCCCGGCCGGGATTGAACCCGCGGTCATAGAGTCTCAAAACTCCAGCCCGTCGCGTTAGCCACTAGACCAGCTAGCCACAATAAGATTCATCCAACTAGGTATATTTCTACACCATAGGAAGGGTTTATTTGCAATCGTGTCATTACGATTTCTTAAGTCATGTTGACGACAGTGAAGGGACTTGAGCTAGAGTTCGTCACGGCCACGCTAGCTGGAGATTCGTCTGTAAAAACTTGCATTTGTGGTCACAGAGGTGCCTGTGCTAACTTTCCTATGGTGTAGAAATATACCTAGTTGGATGAATCTTATTGTGGCTAGCTGGTCTAGTGGCTAACGCGACGGGCTGGAGTTTTGAGACTCTATGACCGCGGGTTCAATCCCGGCCGGGGGTATGGTTTATTTTGAGATATCTTGAAGTTTAAGTTTAGATTGCTTAAAATTATGTAACTGCGCTATAATGTGTCATACAGAAGACGACATAACAGTTATGACAGACTTAATTAATAACAGCGAACGTAATAACAAACAAAAGGAAAGTTTTGACTTGTGAAAGCAACTACATCTAGATGGGTTTCTAAGTAAACGTGAAAGAGATTGATAGATTGATAGATAGAGAGACAATAAAAATGCTTTCAAATGAGCTGATGTAGGTAACAGCTCTTAGCTTGCCAATAAAGTTAGGAATCCTTAACCTGTAATATAGTTGTCAATAAAGCTAGGGATCCTTAACCTTGTCAAACCCTGTGTAAAAAAAAAGAGAGAGAGAGAGAGAGAGAGAGAGAGAGGAGAGAGAGGAGAGAGAGAGAGAGAGAGAGAGAGAGAGAGAGAGAGAGAGAGAGAGTGAGAGAGAAAGAGAGAGAGTGAAGAGAAAGAGAGAGAGAAAGAGATCAAATTAAGTAATCTATCCCTTGCAAATCTAATACACAAGCCACACTAAAAAAAATATCACCACAAACACAACAGCTCATTACCAATATCAGGGTTGAAGTCTGTGTTTCCCAGTTCAACCCAGTTGGTGCAGGAGTAGAAGTCCTGGATGGCAGCTAGGGAGAGACCCAGCAGGTGGAGGGCACCACTATAGTCTCCAGCGTTGGCTGCCCTCAGTGCCCTCCTCCACCTGCCCTCCAGCATCTGCTGGGACTCCGAGAAGCGCTCGCTTCTAAAGTGGTACCTACAAAGACCAACCCAAATACCCCGTGTTACCTAATTAACTGTACGCTGGCTGAAATGGGCCATTGGTGACAAATTTAAAGAAGGTCTGAGGAATCTGCTCATCCTTGCAAGTCTTGGTTGAAAGCATCATCATGATCATTCTGTCATAAGCATGACAGAATGATCATGATCATTCGGTCATGCTTATGACCCTGATGATCATACTGGAACAACAACTTTTCGCTCTGTGAAGAGTTTTATCAGTTATTGGCTTTAATAGTAATAAAAAATATATAAAATACTAATAATGATAATAAATGCTGTTATTAAAACTAAAACAAAGCGTTATAAAGCTAATGGGGAGTACTAACAAAATTTGGTGTCCCATCTTAGCAAACAGTTCTCACAAACTATTGTAAGTGCAATGTTTGCCAAGTTATCTACTAAAAGGTCAGATGTGACGATGTACTGTATATACAGATCACTGGTTTATATGAGTATCTTAAGTTATTTAAATAAATTAATTTCTCTGGTATGACGATGTCATTACTTATTACTTGGTCTGATGTATTAGTTGCTAATTGTCAAAGACACTTGTTAATAATAGTGTGTGTGTGTGTGTGTGTGTGTGTGTGTGTGTGTGTGTGTGTGTGTGTGTGTGTGTGTGTGTATGTGTGTGTGTGTACTCACCTATTTGTACTCACCTATTTGTGGTTGCAGGGGTCGACTCATAGCTTCTGGCCCCGCCTCTTCCCTGATTGCACTTCCTCTAATTTCTTGACGTGCTTGACTAGGTGTGGATTCCAAACTGGTGCTGCATACTCCAGTATGGGCCTAACGTAAATGGTATACAGAGTCTTGAACGAATCCTTACTGAGGTATCGGAACGCTATCCGTAGGTTTGCCAGGCGCCCGTATGCTGCAGCAGTTATCTGATTGATGTGCGCCTCAGGAGATATGCTCGGTGTTATACTCACCCCAGATCTTTTTTCTTGAGTGAGGTTTGCAGTCTTTGGCCATCTAAACTATATTGTGTCTGCGGTCTTCTTTGCCCTTCTCCAATCTTCATGACTTTGCATTTGGCAGGAGTTAAATTCAAGGAGCCAGTTGCTGGACCAGCTTGTAGCCTGTCCAGGTCTCTTTGTACTCCTGCCTGATCCTCATCCGATTTGATTCTTCTCATTAACTTCACATCATCTGCAAACAAGGACACTTCTGAGTCTATCCCTTCCGTTATGTCGTTCACATATACCAAGAACAGCACAGGTCCTAGGACTGACCCGTGGAATCCCCGCTTGTCACAGGCGCCCACTCTGACACCTCGTCACTATCATGACTCGTTGTTGCCTCCCTGTCAGGTATTCTCTGATCCATTGCAGTGCCTTTCTGTTATGTGTGCCTGATCCTCTAGCTTTTGCAGTAACCTCTTGTGAGGAACTGTGTCGAAGGCCTTCTTGCAGTCCAGAAAAATGCAGTCGATCCACCCTCTCTCTCTTGTCTTACTTCTGTCACCTTGTCATAAAACTCTAGAAGGTTTGTGACACAAGGATTTTCCTTCCCTGAAACCGTGCTGGTTGTCAATTATACACTTGTTCTTTCCAGGTGCTCCACCACTCTCCTCCTATGATCTTCTCCATGACCTTGCATACTACACATCGTTAGTGATACAGGTCTGTAGTTTAGTGCTTATGTCTGTCTCCCTTTTTAAAAATTGGGACTACATTTGCCATCTTCCATACCTCAGGGAGTTGCCCAGTTTCAAATGATGTGTTGAAGATCTTTGTTAATGGCACACACAATGTCTCTGCTCCCTCTTTAAGGGCCCACGGAGAGATGTTGTCTGGTCCCACCGCCTTTGAGGTGTCAAGTTCGCATAGCAGCTTCTTCACCTCCTCCTTGGTTATATGTACCTCATCCAGCGCTTGCTAGTGTACCCCCCTGTTCTGATTTCCTGGAGTCCTACTGGTTTCCACTGTAAATGCTTCTTTAAATCTCGTGTTGAGCTCCTGACATACCTCCCGGTCGTTTCTTGTGAATTCCCCATCACCCTTCCTCTGTCTGATTACTTGGTCCTTGACTGTTGTTTTCCTCCTGATGTGGCTGTACAACAGCTTCGGGTCAGTCTTGACTTTCGATGCTATGTCATTTTCATATTGTCGCTGAGCCTCCCTTCTTATCTGTACATATTCGTTTCTGGCTCTTCGGCTAATCTCTTTATTTTCCTGAGTTCTCTGTCTTCTGTACCTTTTCCATTCTCTAGTACACCTAGTTTTTGCCTCCCTACACCTTTGGGTGAACCAAGGACTCGTTCTGTTCTTCCCATTATTTATGTTTCCCTTGGGAACAAACCTCTCCTCTGCCTCCTTGCATTTTGTTGCCACATAGTCCATCATTTCTTGTACTGGTTTTCCTGTCAGTTCCCTCTCCCACTGAATGTCTTGAAGGAAGTTCCTCATGCCTGAGTAGTTCCCCCTTTTGTAGTTTGGTTTTTCCCAACCTATTCCTGCTACTCTCTCCACTTGGAACTCAACTATGTAGTCGAAGCACAGAACCACATGATCACTAGCTCCCAGGGGCCTTTCATACATGATATCCTCGATGTCAGAACTACTCAAGGTGAATACAAGGTCCAGTCTTGCTGGTTCATCCTCTCCTCTCTCTCTGGTAGTGTCTCTAACATGTTGATGCATGAGGTTTTCCAGTACCACATCCATCATCTTGTGTGTGTGTGTGTGTGTGTGTGTGTGTGTGTGTGTGTGTGTGTGCGCGCGCAACCCTCACAGTCGTGAAATATGGTGTTAATTCTGATGTGTTTTAGTCCACATGTAATATCGGCCGTTTTTTTTTTTTACAGATAAAGATACCGTAATTACCTGCTGAGAGAATGTTAACACACCTGTGGTACAAGCAAGGTTTTTTTAACGTCTCATGTTAAGTGCAAATAATATTACATACAGCTGTATATGAGATACAAATTATTTTGCCTTTCTTGCCTCAGTGTGGCTAACAAGAGTTTCCTCCATCTACTGCTGCGAGGTCCTCAAGAAAGACCTACTGTAAATATTAATTTTCTTACGGACTTCCTTCATCCTACTAGATCTCCCTCTTACATTTTTAATTGGCTCAGTATCCTTCACTTCTTACCTGGGATCGGTGCCCAGGACTCCCGTGTCAGCTTCAGCCACGGAGTCAACCAGCGTGGACACGGCGTCGAGAAAGGGCTTCGAGGACGTCGAGGAACCATAGTACTCAGCGTATGCCTCCTCCAGTGTCATGCCATCCCGGTGATTGTATGTTCCCTCTTCCGGCGTCACCTCCTGTAAGACACGGAGTACATGTGAACCGTCAAGAAATGTCTGCACGATACGCAGGACATGTAGACCAGGAAGATAAAGAGGATACACAAGCTTAGAGGACACCAGTGGAAGTAAGTCAGTTTAAACTATGTAGTATGATTATTGTACTTAGGTGTACTTGTACTTAAATAAACTTATGTGAGACAGCTAAGTCGAGAGGAAATGTAGGACACCTAAACCTACAAGACATGTAAGTCAAGACACGGAGGACACGTAAATCGTAATGCTCAATAAAAAAAAATCATGAAAGTAAATAATAAATTCGAATATTTTTGAAAAAAAAATTAATGTTATCAAACCTGGAGTTTACCTGGAGAGAGTTCCGGGGGTCAACGCCCCCCGGCCCGGTCTGTGACCGGGTTTCCCCTTGATGGATCAGTTTTTTTTTTTTATGTTAATCGGGCTTTATTATGGCCCCTCAGCAATGGAGTCGTCCTCTTACGTGGGAACGGGACCAGTGCTGGTGGTTCAGAGTGATCAAAAAAGGCTGTTACTGCTGGCTGCACGCAATCCAATGTAGAGCCACAGCCGGCTGGTCGGGTACCGACTTTAGGTGCTTGCCGTCCAGTTGAAGACCCCGGGGGTTTTATTGGAAATCCCCCTTTGTTTGCTGGGAACAGTTGAACAGCCCGGGGCCCCCCTGCACTTATTGTATCGTCTCTTGACGGCTAGTGAAAAACCCTGTTTTTCTTTGGGGGGGATGTTGCATTCTGCCGAGTTTTTTGCTTCGTTGTGGTGTTTTTCGTGGAAGTTCGGTATGCCCTCTAGGATTTTCCTTTATCGGAAACGGAAAAAACTAGGTAACCAAACCCCAGCCTCCTCTTTAAAAAAAAAGGGAGCATATTTGGTTTGTTTTTTTAATATCTATTTCAAAAAGTACATGTAAAAGGTAACAGGCCAAATTTGACATAAAATGACTACTACTATTAGAAAGGCACTTGTTATGCAGAGCATTTCGGCAAATTGGGTTTTAATTTTTGTTCCCAGGTGCGCCCTCATCAGTGACTAATACCCAGGCACCCCTTTTACTGTGGGTGAAATGTCCTAAAAAATTTTTTTAGCCGTCCCGGGGGTCAATCCCCGGTCCTAGTGCGCTGCTATCGAGCTACGGAACACCGTAACTCCATCGGCAAGCGGTAAACCTGTTGAAAATCTTGTAGAACTTGGTGGATCAGAAGGAACCTCCTCTCTCCCCCTTTAGGGAACGAAGGGGAAAAGAGGAGAGAGGGAGAGAATGGAAAGAGAGAGGGGAGAGAGAGAGAGAGAGAGGGGAGGCATGGCTTTATCGATCATAAAAACCCCTGATATCGCAGACAGAACGTTTGTTCCAATATTTGGAAAATACCAACACGAGTCAGTGTTGGTTCCTGCTGTAACACTGGACTCCCCCGCCCCTACTTCCGTCATGGTGGTGCAGTAAACACACACGAAATGAATGGCGTGTTATACGATATCCCGCTGTAGAGACAATCTTATGTTTGTAAAATCATTTGTAGATTGTGAAAATAAAAAAAAAAAAATTTTTTTATTCTCCGTTCTGGGGTTTTTTTGGAAGTGGAAGTCAAGTGCATTTTTTAATTTTTTTTAAGGACTTTCTGAAGTCAATTTAGCGGATGGGAAATTGTGTGTTCTTACTTTTTTCAAGGTTTATTAAGTCAGTGTTTGTGTTTGAAATACTTGTTTGTAGCTAGGGGGTAGGGCGTGGTGATGGTGGGGGTCGTCGTCAATAAAATATCTTTATGGTGCCCGTGGTCGGGGCACAAAGCTACATACTTAGTTCCCTGGGTTGATCCCGGCACGGGTTGGAAAATTGGGAATGCTTGCTTACGCTCTGCCCCCGTTCACCTAGCAGTATGTGGAAGGACATGAATTACCAAGCTTCGGTTTAAAATGGGAAAGTAAGAAGGTGGGCAAGGTGGAAATTTAGGAAAAAAGGGGGGGTGGGGGGAGGAAGTTGGGTAATAAAGGTAAGTGGCATAACCACTTGGTGCTTTTAATACAGATGTGTGTGTGTTAGTGTTCTTCAAGAAACATTAAATTGTAGGATGGGATAATTTTGTCAGGGTCACCAAAAAGGAAGCAATGTGCGTGGTGTGTGGTGTGTGTGTCTGTGTGTGTGTGTGTTGGTGTGTGTTGTGTGTGGGGTGTGTGTGTGGTTGTGTATCACTAGTTGTACCACCTAGTTGAGGGTTTTGCGGGGGTCGAGTCCGAGCTCCTGGCCCCGCCTCTTCACTGATCGCTACTAGGTCACTCTCCCTGAGCCGTGAGCTTTATCATACCTCTGCTTAAAGCTATGTATGGATCCTGCCTCCACTACATCGCTTCCCAAACTATTCCACTTACTGACTACTCTGTGGCTGTGTGTGTGTGTGTGTGTGTGTGTGTGTGTGTGTGTGTGTGTGTGTGTGTGTGTGTGTGTGTGTGCATAAATAGAGGTACAACTTCAGACTTTGTTTACTATAAAATTAAAACGATGAACTGTAAATGGTTGATTTAAAAAATCCTTCCATTGAATATGAGCTGAGCAAATATTTTTGTTAATGGGTTTGGATTTTAGAAGGACCTACCTAACTCACTCACGAAATCGTAATGACACGATTGCAAACAAACCATACCACGGACGGGGATAGAACCCGCGATCAGAGTTTTGAGACTCTCTGATCGCGGGTTCTATCCCCTTCCGTGGTATGGTTTAGGACCTACTTAGTATGGGCCAGTAAGCCTGCTGCAGTGTACCTCCATTCTTATGTTCTTATTTGCATGTAAATGTATTTATTCGCTGTATATTCCTGTCGACGCAAGCTACTCCGTGATTAATATTCTACAAGCTGCAGCTCCCGGTAATGAACATGACATACTTATTTCATTTATCTAAAAACCCTAACTTGGTGTTATGTCTCATCATGATAACTGTAAAATAAAGTTTTTTATGCGATATGTTTGAAGTCAGGATATCATTTTTTGCAGTTTGAAGCTGAAATCGTAATTTTTTGTTTCTTATTCTTTCTCAGAGTAATTAAAATATAAAGACTCAACAACGAATGGTTGAAGATGAGTTCCTCAGAGTGTAAGAGCAATGACCAAGAACTGAAGGTAAAATTACGTTTTTCTCACTCTTTGCTTGCACATATATTTGTAAAAACAGGCAGAATGGAGGAGAAGGGAGGAAAGGAAGGGGAAAAGAGAGAGTAGTAGAGGAGAGAGAGAAAGAGAGAGAGAGAGAGAGAGAGAGGGAGAAGAAAGGGATCGGGGAATAACCTCCAGGTAACCTCCAGGTAAGGTGAAGAACCCTTTTACTTGTGGTTCATGACTCGACCTGCTGTGTACGTCAAGTTGCGACTTAACTCGCCTCGCCTCCCCTCCTTTTTGATATGGTATAAGATCGATGGCAAGAATGGGCAGGTGAAGGACTTGGGTATGAGAGAGAGCAGTGAAAGTTGTTGACCCAACCACTTTCGAGTGGTTTCTAAGAAAATATTTTTATTCACATAATAACGGGTGTTTTTTTTTTTCACCTCATCCCAGAGGCTTGGACAACCAAAAATACTTTTGTAAAATACGGCAGAGTTTATTGACTCTAGTTTTCCACTAGTCGATATGTCCGGTATATTTAGAAAAACTATTGTTAATGTTGTTTTTATCTTTTATTTATATTCGCGGCTTAGAATCGTCAATTAAAAAAAAAAACAGTTTTTAGTTTCTTTTCTAACATGAACTAAGTTTTCTAAAGGAATGTAACTTTTAACTGCACTCTCTAAGGCACTGCACTCTCTTTTCAAAAGCACTATAACGTTCTCTTTGAATCACTGTAGCCTCTTCTCTGAAGCACTGTAACCTCTTCTCTGCGGCACTGTAACTGAATAGAGCACAAATACAATATCAGACACTAATGGCGTGTAAGGGCGCTTTAACGCCCGTTCCTTTCCTTTATGAAGGACTGGCTCTACGAATTTAATTTTATGTAACATTAAATTTAGGAAGTATTATGCACACTTATGCTGCCTTTATACCTTGTGTCTCATTGGAACCAATATGTACACTTGTGCTCTCCATTCAGACTGCATGTACACTGCGTTCTACATGGAACCAATGTAAATATTTATGTTTCATATGAAGGTAATATGTACGCCTGTGCCCCACAAGATTCCAAGTTGTACACTTGTGGCAAGCGATGGCAATATCCAAGCGTACATGTGCACTCCACATAATTGCATCAAACACAGCTGCGGTCCTCATCAATGTACTAAGTACTCTTAAGCCTTACCTTGAAGTATCTGACTACGGCTCTCCTGATGGCTTCTCTGGTGATTTCTCTGTGGTGCCACACTCGGGTTCCTCGATCAAACTCCGCACAGTAGATTCCAAATACATCGTCTTGAGTTTCCAGTAGTGTGCCGCGCCCGAGGAAGGCGCTGCTGGGAAGCGGCGTCAACGCCATTAGAAACAGCAAAAGAGGGAAGCAGGATATTGGTGAAGACGATCCATCTGCTTCAGTTCCTTGTCCTCGAGACATTCTGCTGATGAACATCAATCTATAGGGTCCGCTTTCGTGCTAGAATTTTGAAATTTCTTTCTATATATAACTTATTATATTCGTAGGAAGAGTACGCCTTCTTGCTTCGCTTTTGTGCCGCTATGCATATATATTAACCTTACTTTAAAGGAATGCTGTGTATATTCTCATAGTTTCTTCCACCAGACATGAAACGACTTGACTAGAGTGAGGAGGTAATACCAACTAAAGACCAGCTCAAAGCTTTACCATGAGTGTGATATGTACCAGTGAGGAGGTGTATATATACACACACGCTTCCTGACGCTCTCCTGCCGGATACATTGTATTTGTGTCGTCACTACGTAATCTAGATCCCCAGGCAACAATCTACAGAACTTTGAGATGTGTTTTCAACACAGAGTCGTATAACATAAGCAATAAATACATTTGTTTTGAATATCCTCAAACACATAACATACCACTAAATATGCGATTCATATTGATAAAATTCCATTACCGGAAATGATATCACACACTATCCACACTGAGATATCAGGTAGAGGTAAATGCCAGGAGGTACCGGATAAATGCCAGGAGTTACTGGATAAGCAGTGACTGTGAACCCGTACATTGCAACAACATCAAAGTACCGCCTCATAAAAACGCTTGGTAATTGAGTCGGCAGACGGCTTTACTTTCACTGGGGCCCGGGGACTGTGGGAAGGGAAACGGCAGGGTCAGGGACGATGGGGTTAGAGAGGGGTGAAGAAGTGATTAACAGGTTACGGCTTAAGTGTTTTTGGTTTTCCGAACACCCTCTGCTGGTGCTCTTCTCACACATGTATTCAAATTGTTTAATTTAATTGGCTCCGGCCAACCGAATGAAAACTAAAAACGAAAATCCCGAATATCGATGGTAACATGACCACTCCACCTCCCCGGTTAGTGCCGAGGTGCGTCCTTTCGTAATATCTATAGCGAAGGTTTCGCTCTCGCTGTTTCGCTTTTCATCCATTGGAATTTTGTGGAGCCTCATTCTCCACTTACAGATAGGGATAATGTGATTTAATTGCGATGAGTACAACCTAGCTGGGATTATGGTCGTGTATGTGTTTGCCAACGCGCCGGCTGAGTGATTAATGTGATTTAATTGTTCTCACAATTCACATTAGGAAGTAATTATTCTCGCTGACTGAAGGAAACCCCTTATATTAATGTCACAACGTATAAACAGGAGAATGCGGAACACCTTACTCGAACGTTGACCTTGATGTAGCAGACCCAATGCTGCACACCAGTTAAATCAACGAAGTTACAGTAGGCTGACATTGCAAATTGCAAAGGTCACTTCTGTAACTGAATCATCAGCATCAAGTGTGACCCTGCCTGTCTCGCCCAAGATCCTCCAAGAAGCTTTCAAAGTACCTCTATTAACTTATGCTACATCAAAGTCATATAGTCACGAGAAATGCTGTTAGAAATCATCCTCCAAATGTAATCGAGTTGAGGCTCAGTGAAATACAATATTGTGCCCACCTACTTCCCAGGTCCTCGGTTCGAGTCATCGTCCATATCATTTTTGTTTATAGTATATAGCACACAATATCATTACAACACACACAATACAACACACACACACACATATAATATATTATATATAATATAAATATACTATAATATATATATATATATAATAATTATATAAATTTATATAATATATATATTTTTTTTTTTTTATTTTATCTTATTTAATATCACACTGGCCTATCCCACCAAGGTCAGGGTGGCCCCCGAAAAATAAAAAACTTCACCATCATTCACTCCTCACTGTCCTTGCCAGAAGGTGCTTTACACTACAGTTTCTTTTTAACCTGCAAACAAAAACACACCCTGCCTTCAGAGTGCAGGCACTGTACTCCCCCATCTCCAGGACTCAAAGTCCGGCCTCCGGTTTTTCCTTGAACCCCCCTTCATATAATGTTACTTTGCACAATCAGCACGTCAAGTCTTAAAAAACCATTTGTCCTCCATGTCACTCCTACCAAACAAACACGCTCAACAGCATGCCTAGCTGGAAGTCACACAAGCCCCTCGCAAACACGAAAACTCCTTTTACAATAACCTCCATTTCCTCACCCAGTCCTCACCTCCAACCTTTTCCTAGGCCGAACCCCTACCCCGCCTTCCCTTCCACTACAGACTGATAACTCTTGAAGTTAATTCTTTTTCGCTCCATTCTCTCTCCACATGTCCCGAACCACGTCAACAACCCTTCCTCACCCTCTGGACAACAGTTTATGTATATGTCCTTGCACCTCCTCGTAACTTCCCAAACTACGAATTCTTCCGTCTGCATTATATTCACACCACAAACATTGCCCTCAAAACCATCGACATCTCCACTGCCTCCAGCCTTCTCCTCGCTGCAACATTCCATGCTTCACACCCATAATAAGAGCGTTGGTATAACTATACCTCATACATTCCCCTCTTTGCCTCCAAGACAAAGATCTTTGTCTCCACTAGAACTCCTCAGTGCACACTCACCCTTTTCTCCATCTAGAGCACATTCTTTGATTCATCTCACTTTCATAGACCCATCCACTGACTTGTACGTCCACACTCGTCCCAAATATCTTGAATACATTCACCTCCTCATACTCTCTCCCTGCCAATCTGAATATCCAATCTTTTGCATACACCTAATCTTTTTGTTATCCTCATAACCTTCTCTTTCCTGTATTCAGTCTATCACTTTCAATTTTCTTCTTTTGCACACCCTACCAAATTCATATCCAACCAATCTCTGCAACTTCTCGTTCAGAATCTCCCAAGAGCACAGTGTCATCAGCAAAGAGACAAAAACTGTGACAACTCCCACTTTATGTGTGATTCTTATCATTTTAAAGCTCCACGCCTCTTATGCCAAGACCCTCGCATTTACTTCTCAATACAACCCCATCTATAAATAGTAATTAAACAACCATGTGAACAAATCACACATCCCTTGTCTAAAAGGCCTACTTTTTACGGGAAAATAATTTTCCTCTCTTTCTACATACTCTAACTTGATAGCTCACTATCCTCGTAAAAAACTCTTCACTGCTTTCAGTAGTATCCTACCTCCTACACCATACCCTGCAACATCTGCCACATTCTCAGTAGTAGTACCAGTTACCAGTAACCATGTACCAAGATACTCACTACCAACCATCTCATGCCTGAGTCACTGTTCTGTATTCATATTGTGCAGACACACCCAGGCAGTATTCAAAGACCCCTCACATATGGGTACTGTGGGCAGTCAGTCATACAGAAGTGAGCAAGGAATAGGTACGGCTGTTTGGGCGCTCCCCGCACATTATCCGTAATATACGTACTTTCCAGCCTACGTGAGTATTACTTACCCTATCCACGTGTACTCGAATCCCACAACATTGCCCCCCTAAAGCCACCCTGTCATAGCCTTTTTCCAAATCCATAAATGCCACAAAGACTACTTTATCCTTATCTAAAATACTGTTCACTTATATATGTTTCACTGTAAACACCTGACCACACACACACCCCCTACCTTGCCTAAAGCCTCCTTGTTCACTGCTATCCATATTTCTCCGTCTTACTCTTAATTCTTTGCAATAATAAATCTACCATAACACTTTGCCAGGTATACTCAAACAGACTTTCTCTCCCCTAAAATTTTTTTATTGCACTCTCTTTTATCCCCTTTGCCTTTATACAAAGGTACTATGCATGCGGCTCGTCTGCCAATCCGTAGTACCCTTACATATATATATATATATATATAATATATATATATATATATATATATATATATATATATATATATATATATATACATATCATATATATACATATATGTTGTGTATCCATTATAGACGTATAGCTTTCTAAGTCTGTTGTATTCTGAGCACCTCTGGCAAAAAGCAGTGATAAGATGTGAGTAGTGGGTGAAAAGTGATGTAATGATGAAGAACGTATTTTCTTTTTGGGGTATTTTCTTCTCTTTTTTTGCGGGTCACCCTGCCTCGTTGGAGAACGGCCGACTTGTTGAAAAAAAAAAAAAAATTATATATATGTATATACACACGTGTGTTATATATATATATATAATATATATAATAATATATATAATATATATGATATATTATATATATATATATACAAATAATATCGTGCCGATAGGTGATTTGGCTTAAATAGCAACGCACATTCATGCCGAACAAGACAAATGCGAAAATTTGTTCTAAGCAAAAATTTCCGAAAAAATCATTCTGAATCTAACGAAAAAAATATAATTCATTGTGTTTTATTATTCTAAATTATTGTAAACTTATCTAAAATATATTTAGTTAGGATTAGGCTAATTAAATTGCGCTTGTTATATTGTAGTTAGGTAAGTTTTTTCTAAGGTTCTTTTTTGATACCTAATTATTAATTTTTTACGTTAATATAACGAAAAAAGAATATAATCTTTCTACAAACAGATATAAGAGAAAATTTTAGAAAGGACTTAATTTTAAACTAGTTCTTTACTAATAAGAAGAACGGATCGGTGATCTTAAAACAGGCAACACAACAACAGCAATACTAACTACCAATTTAATAGGAGGTGTTGTCGATAGAGAAGTCGTTGCTGGAGTTTCCCTTTGGATGTTTGACTTACGTCTCGCCTCTTAACTAAGCAGGACGAGGTCCCAGGGTTAACGACGCACCATTACTGCGTGGGTTTGAGTGAATATATACGGTATGTTAGATTCAAGTAATATAGAAGGAAAAAAACAGAAAGCTAAAAATAGAAAGTGAAGATATGAGGAAACGGAGTACTGTAAGAAGGGAGAGGGGAAAAAAAAGGGAGTACGCGTAGGTGTATGCGGGAGTTTGACCAAAATCCTAACCTGCTATTTTGTTTACACAACGCCGCGCTAACCCGTCATAAATACACAAGTCAGACCTAATCACCACCCAGGCGGCCGTGTTTTATTTCACAACCTGAGAATGCCGCTGATACAAGTGATATGTTCGTTCCTACAACAACCTGCCCACACAATGGGTTTGCACACACCTGCCCTACATACTGGCTAACAACACCTGCCCTACATACTGCATACAAACCACTCTGCCCCTACATACTGCTTACAACACCTGCCTACATACTGGGCTTTCAAACACCTGCCTACATACTGGCTTACAAGACCTGCCTACATACCTGGCATAACAAACACCTGCCTACATATGTCTTACAAACACCCTTCTATCCTACATACTGGCATACAAACACCTGGCCTACATATGTGGCTTAACAAACACCTGCCTACACACTGCTTACAAACACGCTGTCCTACATACCTGGCTTACAAACACCTGGCACTACCAATGGTTTCTGCGTACATGCCCTACATGCTTGCTTACGCACACCTACCTACATACTTATTATACTACATGAATACATGCTCTGTCTACAACATGAAATTTACAAATGCGCGAGCGTTGAAGAAAAAAAATAAAAACATGGTTTTATACCTAATATATTTTCTCGTAGTTTTGTTCCAGTTTCTCGCTGTATCCATGTCAGAAAATCGTAGCAATCTTTTCGAATTTTTTTTAAGTCTCATACGTCCGGGAGAAGATTTTTAGTGTAGAAAATTATTCATTTATCATCATTTTTGTAAGCCTGGTTCACAGACCAGGCTGCGGGGCTTGACCCCACTGAAACCTTCTCCGGGTTATACTCCAGGTAAGTGCAATATTTTCTTCTATGAAGGATAGTCCAGTAAAGCTAACAAGACGCTGTCAGAGACGTAGATAGAAATATTTATAATGTTTTTTTTAATCATGGAAAAATGGTAAACCCGTGTGATCACATTGCATATGGGGAATGGGAGGCAATGAGGTTCTGTTCACGGGACGAGGACAAGAGAGGTACAGCTACCTTTATATCAAGAGCCCTTTTAATAAAGAACAACCTCGTTAATTATCACGAGGTTACCTGTTTGGTCAAGAGCGATTTGATAAAAGGCCAAACTGACAGAGACGTGTCGTGTTTAAATAAATATTGCTCAGTATTGCCTTTGTTTTACTAAACTGTTTCTCTTTTCTTTTTTTCTCTATAAAACGCTATTCTATCATAGAGAAATCTAGACATTTTTTATCAAATCAGTTCAACATCACAGAATGCATAAGGAATTGTTATTAAAAAAAAAAGAATACATAAGCTTTTTACTCTCGAATACATATCGGAGGGAATAATATCGTAGGAAATAAATATCGAGGGAAAATAATTACGAGGAAATAATATCGGAGGGAATAGATTGAAATTCTTCAACTGCAGATATTACTGTCACTTCTTACAAAAAAACGGAAGCAAGATACTAGGGCCCCACAAAATTGCCAAATGAGGAACAGGGATGCATTATTATTATACAATCAAGGGGGAAGCGCTAAACCCGGAGGATTAACAGCGCCTGGGGGGGGGGGGATGTGGAAGGCATTCAGCTTAATTTTGGGGAGACTGAGCACAGATCCAATTCCCTAAATCAAGAGCCCCTCACAACATCATGGAACCTTCCTTGAGGGAAACAGGATGCAATAAGTATACAATGTGAAATTATGATAGATTTGTGAGTACAAGCACCCTGAACTTGCAGGATGATGGCAGCGCCTGTAGGGAAGAGATGTAACAAAAGTAATCGGTGGAAGGAGATGTTGGTTACCCATATTTCTTGAATCTAGAGCCCTTCCGCCTGGAACCCTCCTGAAGGGAGACGTTAAAAGAGATAAAAAATATATGCCTTGCCCAGTTATAAAATCCCAATCCTACAACGCTATACGCGAACGTATAACATACACTAGATAAAAAAATTAATTTACACATTAATCCTGCAATAAAAATGATGGTTTAAACCACAAAAATTGCATCCAGCTAATCCATCGACACAAAATGAATCCGAGTTTACATCAATAAGCATATTGGAAAATAGCATTAGAAATCCAAAATTCCTTCCATGTTTTAAAATCATAAATCATTTTAAAATTTTTCTTTGGGGTAAAAGATATAAGGGTAAAGTCCTTGTCACGAGACCGGGCCGCGGGGGGCGAGTTGACCCCCGGGGGAACTCTCTTCCATGTAAACTCCAGTAACTCCCACAGAGGCCTATTCCACAGAACAGAATCCAAATGTTGAATTATAATTCAAAATCTACAACTCAGCCGAAAATATAACGGGGAGTAATTAAGAAGAGGGGTAATATCCCAGAGACTAACATCAACAAATCACAAGTTCCAAAATTCGTTCCACATCAGAAGGCCACAAATCAATCCTGAATTTCTAGGAAAAACGACAAAGCCCCACACAGGACATTACTAAGAATGTAGTGAGATAGGTGTGTTGGGTAGTGTTATCATGTTGTGACCCTAGGAATGGAAAAATACTCCAAACGACCTCGAATTGATGAACCCTTTTACTATAAGTACTAGGTTATTTCCCCTTGAAGGTTCTTTTATTATATAAAAATCATAATTTTTAAGTACACAGTATTTATAGTTTTTTTCATTTCCTATTTAATAATGAGAACGCTAAATCCTTCAGTGATCCAGTATTACTTCGTTGGGACTGATTTCCCTGAGCATTTTATCTACATTGAGCTATCTGAACTGTGGAACTTGTCTTGGTGAAAATTAATAAAATATTACATAATAATATAATAAAACATATTATTACATATACTATTATATATACATATATATTTTTTTTTTTTTATTATCACACTCTGGCCGATTCCCACCAGGCAGGGTGGCCCGACAAAAGAAAAAACTTTCACCATCATTCACTCCATCACTTCTTGCCAGAAGGGTGCTTTACACTACAGTTTTTTAAAACTGCAAACATACACCCCTGCCTTCAAGAGTGCAGTCACTGTACTTCCCATCGCCAAGCACTCAAGTCCGGCCTGCGGTTTTCCCCTGAATCCCTTCAATAAATGTTACTTCTGCTCACAAACCTCCAACACACGTCATTCTATTAAAAACCATTGTTTCTCCATTCACTCCTATCATACACGCCTCAACGCATGCCTGCTGGAAGTCCAAGCACCCACGCCATGACACAAAACCCCTTTACCCCTCTCGTCCAACCTTTCCTAGCCGACACCCTACCCGCCTTCCTTCTCACTACAGACCTTGATACACTCTTGAAGTCATTCTGTTTCGCTCCATTCTCTCCTACATGTCCGAACCACCTCAACAACCCATCCTCAGCCCTCTGGGACAACACTTTTGGTAATCCCACACCTCCTCCTAACTTCACAAACTACTACGAATTCTCTGCAGATATTCCACAAACCACAACATTGCCCTCAGGAGACATGACATCTCCACTGCTCCACCCTTCTCTCTCCTGCAACCATACATCAACCCATGCTTCATCACACCCATATAGAGCGTTTGGTCTAAAACTATACTCTCATACATTTCCTCCTCTTTGTGCCTCCAAGGACAAAGGTCTCTGACTCCACAGACTTCCTAAGTGCACCACTCACTCTTTTTTTTTTTTTCCCTCATCAATTCTATGATTCACCTCAACTCATAGAACCCTCCGCTGACACGTCCACTCCCAAATATCTGAAATACGTTCACCTCCTTCCATACTCCTCTCCTCCAATCTGATATTCAATCATTCAAATCACCTAATTCTTTTTGTAATCCTCATAACCTTTACTCTTTCCTGTAGTTCCACCTTAATTTTCTTTCCTCTTATGCACACCCGTCAACCAAATTCATCCACCATCTCTGCAGCTTCTCTCAGAACACTCTCCCAAGAGCAACAGTGTCATCACAAGGAGCAGCTGTGACAACTCCCACCCTGTGTGTGATTTCTTTATCTTTTTTAACTCCACTACCCTCTTTGCCAAACCCTCGCATTTACTTCTACTTACAACCCATCTATAAATATATTCAAAACCACGGTGAACATCACACATCCTTGTCCTAAGGCCTACTTTTCACTGGGAAAAAAATTTCCCTCATTTCTACTACTCTAACTTGAGCCTCACACTATCCCTCGTAAAAACTCCTTCACTGCTTTCATAACCTACCTCCTACCAACCCAAATAATATACATAAATATATATACACTATATATACATATACATATATATATACATATATATACAATACATATATAATATACATATATAAAGCATATACATACTTACTATAATACATATATATACAGATACATATAATATATACATATATAATACATTATACATATATATTATATACATATATATACATATAACATATATATAATATACATATATATACATATATACATATATATAGATACATATATATACAATATACATAATAAATTATATACAAATATATACATAAACATATATATATATACATAAATATACATATACATATATATAGTTACCATAATATAACATATACCATATATAATAGCAACATATAACATATTTTATATTTTACATATACAGTATAAACAAATACATATATATAACATAATACATATATATACATATACATATATTAACATATACATATATATACATATACATATATAAATATAAATATAATATATATATATAATAATCTATATATATCATTACATATACATATACATATACATATATATATATAAATATATATACTATACGATATATATAATATATATATATATATATAAATTGATATACATATACATATAAAATCATATATATACATATACATATATAATATAAACAAATATATACATATACAAATATAGAACATATATATACAAAAACATATATATATATCTATAGCATATTTATACATATACATATATATATTATATACAACATATATATACATATAATCATATATATATATATACAATATAATACTATACGATATATATATAAATACATATATATACATATACATATTTATATATATATCATATAATACATATACATATATATATATATATAGACCTATATATACAGATACATATATATATTATATTATATATAATACCATATATTATACCCATATATATACATATACATATATATATATATATAATAATACATAATATAACATATATATCTACATATACATATATATATATATATATACATATAACAATATACATATAATACAGTACACAATATATGATATATAAATACATAATATACAATATACATATATATAATATATACATATATAACATATACATGTTTATATATAAATAATAATATAATAATATATATATACATATAATATACAAATACAATATATATATAGTATATACAATAATATACATATACATATATATTTTACAATATATTAATACATATACATATATATATACATAATATAATATACATATACACATATACATATATAAACTATACATATAGATAAAATATATACATAATATATACATAATCATATATATATAAATATCATATACATATATGCATACATAATACATATATATATATATACTATACAATATCACATATATATACATATACATTATATATATATATACAATATATAACATATATATACATATATTACATATAATATATATATACATATATAACAAGTACAATATATAAAATAATATATATATATATATATACATATATATATACATATACATATATATATATATATACATATATTATAGCATATACATAATATATATATACATATATATACATATACATATACTATATAATACATATATATTATATACATATACATAATATACATAACAATCCATATATACTATATATACATATACATATATTACATATATATACATAACATATATACATATATATACATATACTATATATATATACATTAAATATAAACATATACAATATATCAATAATACATATACATATATATATATACATATAATAGTATATATACATATACATATATATATATACATATATATATATATAATTATATAATATATAATACATATACATTATATTATCATTATATACATATACATAAAATATATAATCATATACATATAATAATATATATACTATACATATATATAATACATATACATATAATATATATACATATATATATAGATATAACATATACATATATATACCATATACAATATAATATATATATATACATAATATACATATACATATAAAATGAATATATATAATATATATCACTAAGATATTATATACATTACTACATATATATATATATATATACATATATATATTACATAAACATATACATATAAATATATATACATATATTATATACATATACATATACATATATATATATAATACATTTATATATACATATACATATAATATATACATATTTCATACATATAATATATATACATATTTCATATATAAATCTTCTTTCATTCACACACCGCCGTATCCCACCGAGGCGGGGTGGCCTAAAAGAAAAACGAAAGTTCTCCTTTTACATTTAGTAATTATATACATGAAGAAAGAGTTACTAGCCCCCTTGCTACTCCCTAGCTCCCGGCATTTTAGTTTGCCCGATCATTACAACACGCAATGGCTTACGGAGGGAAGCAATTCTATTCTCCACATTTCCCCATGGGAGATAAGAGAAATAAACAAGAATAAGAACTAGAAAAGAAAATAGTAGAAAACCCAGAGGGGAGTTTTATATATTCTTGTACAATGTATCGTGTAGTGTGGACCCTAAGTGTAAGTAGAAGTAGCAAGACGTACCTAAACCTTGCATAATTTATGAGACGAAAAATAGGACACCAGCAATCCTAACCATCATGTAAAACAATTACAGGCTTTTCGTTTTACATTCTACTTGGCAGACGGTAAGTTACACCAATCGCCTGGTGGGTTGCTTTCTACCAACCCTACGTACCTAGACATAATAATATATTGATACATAAATACATATACATATATATATACATATAAAATATATACATATACATATATATATACATATACATATATATATACAATATATATAATACATATACATTATATATACTATACATATATAATATACATATAACATATATATATATACATATATATAAATATACATATATATAAACCAATATAGATACAATATACATATATATATATAACCTTCTATATTACATATAATATATATATATAATATACATAATATACATATACATAAATATATACATATATATATACCTTTACATATATATTATACCATATATAGATATACAATAGCATATATAAGTATATATATATATGACAATACATATATAATATATACATATGACAATCAGGATAATATATATATATAATTACAATAACATATAATATATATATATATATACATATACATATTATAAATACAACATATACATATACATATATATATACATATATATACATATACATATATATATACATAAATATACATTACATATATATATATATATAATATATATTAAGATATATACCATAAATATATTAGCATATACAATATATATACATTAATAATATACTATACACAAATATATATATAACATTATATAATACATAGTTAAACAATAAATACATATATATATACATATACACAATATATACATATATATTACATATACACATATATATATTACGATATATATATACATATACACACATATATATATAATATACATAAAAATGATACATATACACATATATATATATATACATATTATATATACATACTAACACTATATATACATATATATACATACATATACGCATATATATATATATAATACTATATATATATACTATCCACATATAATATATATATATTCATATATATAAATACATATACACATAAAATAATATATACATATATATATACATATACACTATATATATATAACATAAATATATATAATAAACACACATTATATATAATGCCATATCTCTTATATACATATACACACATATATATATTATAATATATATTATATATATAATATAAATAATATATACATCATACATATATATACATGTATATATATAATACATATACATATATATATACATATATACTATATTATATATATATATATACATATACATATATATATACATATATATATATTATCTATATATATATATATACATAAATACATAAATATATATACATTAATATATATATATATACATAATATATTATATGTACATATATATATATACATATACATATATATAATATATATAAAATATATAATCATATATAATATTTATACATATACATATATATTATAACAAATATATATAACATATACATTATATATAATAATACATATATATATATACATATACATATATATATATATACATATATATATATAACATTATACATATATATATATACATATAATAATATACATATACAAAATATATACCTATATTATATATAATATATACATATACATAATATATATACATATAATAATATATATACATATACATAAATACATATATATTATACATATACAAATATATACAGATATATATAATACAATACATATAAGTAATATATATATATATACATATATACTATATATCAGCCGAGCGAATAAATATATATACATAAACATATATATACATATATATATATATACATATACATATATATATATACACATATACATATATATATATAAATATACAATATCTATACATAAACCATATATATATACATAACATATATATATACATAATATATATAAACTTATACATAGTATATACATATATATATATAAATATACATATAACATATATATAATTAATATTATATATACATATACATAATATATACATATATATACTATACATATATATATATACATATATATATACATATACATATATACAATATATATACATATACATAATATACATATATAATATAGCATATAACATATATACATATATATAAACATACTACATATATACATATATATATACATATACATGATACATATATATATACATATAACATTTATTATATCAAATATAATATACATATACATATATATATATAAACAAAACATACAATATAATATATACAGTTATACATATACAAATAATATTATATACATATACATAATATATATATATATAATTATACAATAGCATATATATATTAATAATAAACATATACATATAATATAATACATATACATATATTATATAAAAATACACTTACCATATAAATATATATATAATATACATATATATATACATATACTATATATATATTATATATCATATACATATATATACATATACACTATATATAATATCATATACAGATATATATACATATACATTTATATATATATATATAAACATATACATATATATAACATATACATATATAACATATAAATATACAATATACATATAATACATATACATATATAGATACATATACAAATATATATATATTCATATATATAAATATATATATACATATCATATATATATATAAATACATATATATATCATACATATACAAATATATATATATACATACATAATATAGTATAATACATATACCGTAAATATCTTATATATATATATATATATATAACATATATATATATATACAATACATATATATATATATATATACATATATAATAACATTATTACATATATATATAATATACATATATATATCACATAACATATATAAATACATATACCTTATATTTAATACATAAACATATTATATTCATATACAATATATATACATATTACATATATATAATACATATACATATATATATATCATAACATATATATATATAGTATAATAATATATATTAATATAAATATATTATATAATACATATTATATACATATACATATAAATATATATATACATATATATATACAATATACATATATATAAATATACCTAAATATATATGAACATATACATATATATCATACATATATATAATACATATACATATATACATATACCTATATATAATAAACATATATATATAATACAGATACATATATATATATAACATATATATATATACCTATACATATATATTATAAACAATAAAGATATTACATATACCATATATATATATACATAATATATCTACATATAACATATATATATATATAGCCTCTATATATACATATAACATTATATATATACATAAACAAAGATTATATACATATACAATATATAAATACATATGTATATATATATAATATACATATACATATATATCAGCGATACATAAATATAAAACAATACTATATTATATACAATAAATCATACATATACATATTAACATATATATATAACATAAACATATATACATATAATATACATATACATATATTATACATATCCATATATCATATAAATATACAGTATACATATATATATATCAAATATACAATATATATATATATACCATATATCATATATATATATATATATATATACAATATATATATATAATAGACATATGACATATATAATATTAGATATATACATATACATATATAAATATACATATACATATAAAATTATATACCTATACATATATTATATATATATATAACATATTATATATATATACAATACATATATAATATATAAACATATATATATATATATACTATATATCAAAGTATATTACATATATATATATAATACGATATAATATATAAATATTATATATATATACATATATAAATATATACATATACATATATAAATATATTATATATATATATATATATATACATAATATAATACATTTAATATATTATATATAAATATATACATATATATATATACAATATATATTATACATATACATATATATAAAATATATATATAAATACATATATATATATATATATATATATACTTACATACAATATATATATCCATATACTGTAATATAAATTAATATAATAAAATATATATATATATATATATATATATTATATATATATATACATATAAATATATATATATATAATATATATATATAATAGATACATAATATATATATATATAATATATAATATATATATATTATTATATATAAATTATAAAAAAATATACATATATTATATATATAACATATACATGTGTATATATATATATAATATATATATAAATATATATATATATATATATATATATATATATATATAAAAATATATATATATATATAAATTATTGTGAACAACACATGACGAGTAGCCGAGACTTGATACCCATTCGTCGTTTGGCCTGCCTCGTGTGAGTAAAAAATAAATCATTTTTCGCTCTAACTTACAGGACCACCAAATCCTACAAGAATCAGGCACCCAGCCAGAGCTAGGTACTACAATACGTGTTCCGAGAACGTACCAGGTTGGGTGTGGGTGCGTCAGAGCTAATTTTCATTCTATAACTTTCGCTCGTGGAGGCTAGTACATACAACAACACCAAACCGGAGTAGAATGAAATTAGCTCGGAATCACCCACACCATCGTATGTCCCGCGGATCAACGGTGAAACGCGTAACCGATTTGGAAAAAGTAGCATCTTAAGAACGGGAGTATATGCGTCATACTTTTAAGGAGTAGTTCATAAATGACCTAATAAAAACTGGATTTGATTACCATGATAGATTACAGAGCATAACTGACAACATATGTCCAGTAAGTACAGATTAATAATACACTAAGCTCAAAACACAAGTTTCTTGCATACTCAGATTTACAAAAGCATGCCATGAGCCATATTTTTTAGTACTGAAATCTCAGAAATGCAGAGTACGGCCAATCTGTGCTTTATAAAGTAAACCAAGCATAAATATGGCGAATACCTAGGAACAGAGTAACACATGGACACTGCTGGTACACACAATTATGATTAATAGTAACACTAAAGCTTTGTGACGTAAGTTGTGCGCTACCACTTCTCGTGTGCTCCGACAGGTGAATTGTTCCTCCTCAGGTGGGTTGTGGGCGGCGCCCAGGTGGCCATTCGACAGATGTAGCCGCCGACAACATCCTTGCTCAGTCAGCTATTTATTTATCACTGATGCTTTCACATTTCTGTTTTTGGTTTTCCGAACACCCTCTGCTGGTGCTCTTCTCACACATGTATTCAAATTGTTTAATTTAATTGGCTCCGGCCAACCGAATGAAAACTAAAAACGAAAATCCCGAATATCGATGGTAACATGACCACTCCACCTCCCCGGTTAGTGCCGAGGTGCGTCCTTTCGTAATATCTATAGCGAAGGTTTCGCTCTCGCTGTTTCGCTTTTCATCCATTGGAATTTTGTGGAGCCTCATTCTCCACTTACAGATAGGGATAATGTGATTTAATTGCGATGAGTACAACCTAGCTGGGATTATGGTCGTGTATGTGTTTGCCAACGCGCCGGCTGAGTGATTAATGTGATTTAATTGTTCTCACAATTCACATTAGGAAGTAATTATTCTCGCTGACTGAAGGAAACCCCTTATATTAATGTCACAACGTATAAACAGGAGAATGCGGAACACCTTACTCGAACGTTGACCTTGATGTAGCAGACCCAATGCTGCACACCAGTTAAATCAACGAAGTTACAGTAGGCTGACATTGCAAATTGCAAAGGTCACTTCTGTAACTGAATCATCAGCATCAAGTGTGACCCTGCCTGTCTCGCCCAAGATCCTCCAAGAAGCTTTCAAAGTACCTCTATTAACTTATGCTACATCAAAGTCATATAGTCACGAGAAATGCTGTTAGAAATCATCCTCCAAATGTAATCGAGTTGAGGCTCAGTGAAATACAATATTGTGCCCACCTACTTCCCAGGTCCTCGGTTCGAGTCATCGTCCATATCATTTTTGTTTATAGTATATAGCACACAATATCATTACAACACACACAATACAACACACACACACACATATAATATATTATATATAATATAAATATACTATAATATATATATATATATAATAATTATATAAATTTATATAATATATATATTTTTTTTTTTTTATTTTATCTTATTTAATATCACACTGGCCTATCCCACCAAGGTCAGGGTGGCCCCCGAAAAATAAAAAACTTCACCATCATTCACTCCTCACTGTCCTTGCCAGAAGGTGCTTTACACTACAGTTTCTTTTTAACCTGCAAACAAAAACACACCCTGCCTTCAGAGTGCAGGCACTGTACTCCCCCATCTCCAGGACTCAAAGTCCGGCCTCCGGTTTTTCCTTGAACCCCCCTTCATATAATGTTACTTTGCACAATCAGCACGTCAAGTCTTAAAAAACCATTTGTCCTCCATGTCACTCCTACCAAACAAACACGCTCAACAGCATGCCTAGCTGGAAGTCACACAAGCCCCTCGCAAACACGAAAACTCCTTTTACAATAACCTCCATTTCCTCACCCAGTCCTCACCTCCAACCTTTTCCTAGGCCGAACCCCTACCCCGCCTTCCCTTCCACTACAGACTGATAACTCTTGAAGTTAATTCTTTTTCGCTCCATTCTCTCTCCACATGTCCCGAACCACGTCAACAACCCTTCCTCACCCTCTGGACAACAGTTTATGTATATGTCCTTGCACCTCCTCGTAACTTCCCAAACTACGAATTCTTCCGTCTGCATTATATTCACACCACAAACATTGCCCTCAAAACCATCGACATCTCCACTGCCTCCAGCCTTCTCCTCGCTGCAACATTCCATGCTTCACACCCATAATAAGAGCGTTGGTATAACTATACCTCATACATTCCCCTCTTTGCCTCCAAGACAAAGATCTTTGTCTCCACTAGAACTCCTCAGTGCACACTCACCCTTTTCTCCATCTAGAGCACATTCTTTGATTCATCTCACTTTCATAGACCCATCCACTGACTTGTACGTCCACACTCGTCCCAAATATCTTGAATACATTCACCTCCTCATACTCTCTCCCTGCCAATCTGAATATCCAATCTTTTGCATACACCTAATCTTTTTGTTATCCTCATAACCTTCTCTTTCCTGTATTCAGTCTATCACTTTCAATTTTCTTCTTTTGCACACCCTACCAAATTCATATCCAACCAATCTCTGCAACTTCTCGTTCAGAATCTCCCAAGAGCACAGTGTCATCAGCAAAGAGACAAAAACTGTGACAACTCCCACTTTATGTGTGATTCTTATCATTTTAAAGCTCCACGCCTCTTATGCCAAGACCCTCGCATTTACTTCTCAATACAACCCCATCTATAAATAGTAATTAAACAACCATGTGAACAAATCACACATCCCTTGTCTAAAAGGCCTACTTTTTACGGGAAAATAATTTTCCTCTCTTTCTACATACTCTAACTTGATAGCTCACTATCCTCGTAAAAAACTCTTCACTGCTTTCAGTAGTATCCTACCTCCTACACCATACCCTGCAACATCTGCCACATTCTCAGTAGTAGTACCAGTTACCAGTAACCATGTACCAAGATACTCACTACCAACCATCTCATGCCTGAGTCACTGTTCTGTATTCATATTGTGCAGACACACCCAGGCAGTATTCAAAGACCCCTCACATATGGGTACTGTGGGCAGTCAGTCATACAGAAGTGAGCAAGGAATAGGTACGGCTGTTTGGGCGCTCCCCGCACATTATCCGTAATATACGTACTTTCCAGCCTACGTGAGTATTACTTACCCTATCCACGTGTACTCGAATCCCACAACATTGCCCCCCTAAAGCCACCCTGTCATAGCCTTTTTCCAAATCCATAAATGCCACAAAGACTACTTTATCCTTATCTAAAATACTGTTCACTTATATATGTTTCACTGTAAACACCTGACCACACACACACCCCCTACCTTGCCTAAAGCCTCCTTGTTCACTGCTATCCATATTTCTCCGTCTTACTCTTAATTCTTTGCAATAATAAATCTACCATAACACTTTGCCAGGTATACTCAAACAGACTTTCTCTCCCCTAAAATTTTTTTATTGCACTCTCTTTTATCCCCTTTGCCTTTATACAAAGGTACTATGCATGCGGCTCGTCTGCCAATCCGTAGTACCCTTACATATATATATATATATATATAATATATATATATATATATATATATATATATATATATATATATATATATATACATATCATATATATACATATATGTTGTGTATCCATTATAGACGTATAGCTTTCTAAGTCTGTTGTATTCTGAGCACCTCTGGCAAAAAGCAGTGATAAGATGTGAGTAGTGGGTGAAAAGTGATGTAATGATGAAGAACGTATTTTCTTTTTGGGGTATTTTCTTCTCTTTTTTTGCGGGTCACCCTGCCTCGTTGGAGAACGGCCGACTTGTTGAAAAAAAAAAAAAAATTATATATATGTATATACACACGTGTGTTATATATATATATATAATATATATAATAATATATATAATATATATGATATATTATATATATATATATACAAATAATATCGTGCCGATAGGTGATTTGGCTTAAATAGCAACGCACATTCATGCCGAACAAGACAAATGCGAAAATTTGTTCTAAGCAAAAATTTCCGAAAAAATCATTCTGAATCTAACGAAAAAAATATAATTCATTGTGTTTTATTATTCTAAATTATTGTAAACTTATCTAAAATATATTTAGTTAGGATTAGGCTAATTAAATTGCGCTTGTTATATTGTAGTTAGGTAAGTTTTTTCTAAGGTTCTTTTTTGATACCTAATTATTAATTTTTTACGTTAATATAACGAAAAAAGAATATAATCTTTCTACAAACAGATATAAGAGAAAATTTTAGAAAGGACTTAATTTTAAACTAGTTCTTTACTAATAAGAAGAACGGATCGGTGATCTTAAAACAGGCAACACAACAACAGCAATACTAACTACCAATTTAATAGGAGGTGTTGTCGATAGAGAAGTCGTTGCTGGAGTTTCCCTTTGGATGTTTGACTTACGTCTCGCCTCTTAACTAAGCAGGACGAGGTCCCAGGGTTAACGACGCACCATTACTGCGTGGGTTTGAGTGAATATATACGGTATGTTAGATTCAAGTAATATAGAAGGAAAAAAACAGAAAGCTAAAAATAGAAAGTGAAGATATGAGGAAACGGAGTACTGTAAGAAGGGAGAGGGGAAAAAAAAGGGAGTACGCGTAGGTGTATGCGGGAGTTTGACCAAAATCCTAACCTGCTATTTTGTTTACACAACGCCGCGCTAACCCGTCATAAATACACAAGTCAGACCTAATCACCACCCAGGCGGCCGTGTTTTATTTCACAACCTGAGAATGCCGCTGATACAAGTGATATGTTCGTTCCTACAACAACCTGCCCACACAATGGGTTTGCACACACCTGCCCTACATACTGGCTAACAACACCTGCCCTACATACTGCATACAAACCACTCTGCCCCTACATACTGCTTACAACACCTGCCTACATACTGGGCTTTCAAACACCTGCCTACATACTGGCTTACAAGACCTGCCTACATACCTGGCATAACAAACACCTGCCTACATATGTCTTACAAACACCCTTCTATCCTACATACTGGCATACAAACACCTGGCCTACATATGTGGCTTAACAAACACCTGCCTACACACTGCTTACAAACACGCTGTCCTACATACCTGGCTTACAAACACCTGGCACTACCAATGGTTTCTGCGTACATGCCCTACATGCTTGCTTACGCACACCTACCTACATACTTATTATACTACATGAATACATGCTCTGTCTACAACATGAAATTTACAAATGCGCGAGCGTTGAAGAAAAAAAATAAAAACATGGTTTTATACCTAATATATTTTCTCGTAGTTTTGTTCCAGTTTCTCGCTGTATCCATGTCAGAAAATCGTAGCAATCTTTTCGAATTTTTTTTAAGTCTCATACGTCCGGGAGAAGATTTTTAGTGTAGAAAATTATTCATTTATCATCATTTTTGTAAGCCTGGTTCACAGACCAGGCTGCGGGGCTTGACCCCACTGAAACCTTCTCCGGGTTATACTCCAGGTAAGTGCAATATTTTCTTCTATGAAGGATAGTCCAGTAAAGCTAACAAGACGCTGTCAGAGACGTAGATAGAAATATTTATAATGTTTTTTTTAATCATGGAAAAATGGTAAACCCGTGTGATCACATTGCATATGGGGAATGGGAGGCAATGAGGTTCTGTTCACGGGACGAGGACAAGAGAGGTACAGCTACCTTTATATCAAGAGCCCTTTTAATAAAGAACAACCTCGTTAATTATCACGAGGTTACCTGTTTGGTCAAGAGCGATTTGATAAAAGGCCAAACTGACAGAGACGTGTCGTGTTTAAATAAATATTGCTCAGTATTGCCTTTGTTTTACTAAACTGTTTCTCTTTTCTTTTTTTCTCTATAAAACGCTATTCTATCATAGAGAAATCTAGACATTTTTTATCAAATCAGTTCAACATCACAGAATGCATAAGGAATTGTTATTAAAAAAAAAAGAATACATAAGCTTTTTACTCTCGAATACATATCGGAGGGAATAATATCGTAGGAAATAAATATCGAGGGAAAATAATTACGAGGAAATAATATCGGAGGGAATAGATTGAAATTCTTCAACTGCAGATATTACTGTCACTTCTTACAAAAAAACGGAAGCAAGATACTAGGGCCCCACAAAATTGCCAAATGAGGAACAGGGATGCATTATTATTATACAATCAAGGGGGAAGCGCTAAACCCGGAGGATTAACAGCGCCTGGGGGGGGGGGGATGTGGAAGGCATTCAGCTTAATTTTGGGGAGACTGAGCACAGATCCAATTCCCTAAATCAAGAGCCCCTCACAACATCATGGAACCTTCCTTGAGGGAAACAGGATGCAATAAGTATACAATGTGAAATTATGATAGATTTGTGAGTACAAGCACCCTGAACTTGCAGGATGATGGCAGCGCCTGTAGGGAAGAGATGTAACAAAAGTAATCGGTGGAAGGAGATGTTGGTTACCCATATTTCTTGAATCTAGAGCCCTTCCGCCTGGAACCCTCCTGAAGGGAGACGTTAAAAGAGATAAAAAATATATGCCTTGCCCAGTTATAAAATCCCAATCCTACAACGCTATACGCGAACGTATAACATCACAGATAAAAATAATTAATTTACACATTAATCCTGCAATAAATAATGATGGTTAAATACCACAAAAATTGCATCCATATCCATCGACACAAAATGAATCCGTGTTATCAATAAGCATATTGGAAAATAGCATTAGAAATCCAAAATTCCTTCCATGTTAAAATATATAAATCATTTTATATTTTTTCTTGGGGTAACAGAATAGGGTAAAGGCCTGGTCACAGACCGGGCCGCGGGGGCGTTGACCCCCGGAACTCTCTCCAGGTAAACTCCAGGTAAATCCCACGAGGCCTATTCCACAGAACAGAATCCAAATGTTGAATTATATCAAAATCTACAACTCAGCCGAAAATATAAAGGGGTAATAGAAGAGGGTAATATCCCAGGAGACTAACTCGACAAATCACATTCCAAAATTCGTTCCACATCAGAAGCCACAAATCAATCAGAATTTCTAGGAAAACGACAAAGCCCACACAGGACATTACTAAGGAATGTGAGTGAAGAGGTGTGTGGGTAGTGTTATCATGTGTGACCCTAGGATAGGAAAAATAACTCCAACTCCTCGAATTATGAGACCTTTACTATAGTCTAGGTATTTCCCCTTGGAAGGTTCTTTTATTATATAAAAATCGATAATTTAAGTACCTAGTTTAGTTTTTTTCATTTCTATTTTAATAATGGAGAACGCTAAATCCTTCAGTGATCCAGTATTATCTTCGGTGGGACTGATTCCCTGAGATTTTATCTACGATTTGCTATCTGAACTGTGGAGAACTTTTCTTAGTGAAATTAATAAATATTTCGACTTTTATTTTTTTTATGAGGGATCGAGATGTTTTTAGCAATGAGAATCCCGGAGCTTTATTGCTTATTAAGGTTGAGTTCGTCTTCTTGCAAGTATGTGCTGCTGACATTCAATGCTGGAAGCGTGTGGGCGTGGCACAGTTGGCTCTCCACGCGCATTAACGCCCACCTCAACCCCTTAATGATTGATGGCTCTCTCACGGCTGACCCGGGCGTTTGTTTGCTCAGTTCACGAAATTTTTCTGAAAATGTGGTTTTGGCTATGAACTTGTGACTTAGAAAGCTCACTTATCAAATAAAGATCAGTTCTTATCTTCATGCACGTTCGATGCACCAGTTTTGAAAGTTTGAAGTCAATCAGAAGACGCATTCTCCAGTTATCGCATGAAATCTAATATCCCGATATGTTTATTCAGAAAAGCAAATTGGGATATACATAGCTGATTAGCAATTCAAACCTTCCTTCAATTTTTAGCACAGAAAAATCGCCATAAGTTAAGTAAACATGACATATCGGTACCTAGTTTAATAACACAAAATCTTCTTCTAGGGTACAGGAGATTGATTATTATACCATGTGAACAACTTACATAGCATTGATACTACACAGGCCAATAGTAATCCGAAACCTTCTTTAATTATACCAACTTTGTAACTTGGAAACCGATTAAAAAAAAAATGCGTTCCCGAGAGGCCCCTACGCTAAGCCACAAAGTCAGATTTCTAAACTTATTTACCATACTGATCTGTGCATTATTTAACGTGATATATTAGAAAAAACATTAAGCAGAAAAAACACGAAACGTCTGAACTGAAGCTATTAATTTTAATAATTTTTTTTTAAATTTAAATAAGAATTATTATATAAAACGCTCAAGAGAAATGTGTGAAAAATTCTAGTGTTGATTTACAATTTAGAGACCAACAGAAATGTAATTTTTCCTACAAGACCCACAAGCATTGAAAATCTGAAGCCGATGTAATGAAATATTATAAAGCAATAAGTCCAAAACCAATAAGACATTTGAAATCTATTGAAATTAACGGTTCGAAACCTACATAGTCCAAAACCAATCCAACTTCGGATATTAAAGCATTCGAGTTAAAAATCGAACCTTCAAAAGAGCCATTATCTATTAATTTCACGGAATCGAATACACATTTAAGATTGGCAAAACGGGACTGCAAATCGCATATCGGCGTAGACGCTCTCTTTAAAGAACATACCCAAGTACCATAAGTTTAGTCGATCGAAGTGTCATTTCACATTCAATGAAACATTGGTCAAATATTTTTCAATATTGTAATAATGGAGAGCTCAAATTACATAACCAAACTTATAATGAAGCATCTTTGAAAGTGTCATTCATCTCACTTGAAGACTAACGCTTAGCAGACTTCCACAAGGTATTTTTAATGCATATTTAATACCAAATATTAGAAAGTTAATTGAACAAATGGCCTAAAACTCTATAATGAAATCTACTTTTTGCTTACGTATGATCATCATCATATTGAAAGTTGAAGCGCTTGCAGAGCATTTCTCAGTAGGATTTATGCAATTAATACAAATCTTATGGCTTATATACAAAATGGTCTCGTTAAATCTATGTAATCTAAGTCTTTTAGTTGATGGCACCAGTGTTTGAAAGTTGAAGTCCATCGGAAAATGGTTATCAATACGACACAATAGAATATAAACACAAGCGTTATGTGATCCTTTATGACTATTTCGCCACAAGGGTTCAAGTCACACAGATGTTGTGACTTGAAGCCCATGTGGCAAACGTAGTCATAAACGTCATTTATTATGCATTGTGTTTATATTTCCATAAGATAATTCAACACCCTCTCTATATTTTTATTCGGAATAATCCTATCCCGTAGTTCAGTGATTCTCCACCAGGGGTTAAATTTACCCCTTGTGGGTAAAAAATTACATGGCGAAGGGTAAATATTTGATGTATCTGATAAGTGAAAGATAATTATGTCTTTAGAAAATTATGCTTTATATTTGTATTTTTGGTGATACGAATGTATATTGGTATTTTTGTGCAAAACCTGAATAATTGAAACACTTGTGTAACATATGGGAATCTTTATTGAAGAAACGTTTCGCCACACAGTGGCTTCATCAGTCCAATACAAAGTAGAAATGGGTAAGGAAAGGAGGAATTTGAAGTAATCAGTCCTCCTCTCCTTACCCATTTCTACTTTGTATTGGACTGATGAAGTCACTGTGTGGCGAAACGTTTCTTCAATAAAGATTCCCATATGTTGCATAAGTGTCTTAATTCTTCAACTTGTCGGTTTTTAAAACCCATTCATCACACACAAAACCAGAATAATTTATTTTTTTCTGACCCTTTATGCTGGCGATAAATTTTTTTGTATATAAGGAGGTAAATGGAGAAATACATCAAGTCGAGGGTGTTAACGATGAAGGAAAAATTGAGAATCCTTGCTATAGTTGCTAATAAATGGCAATAATATCTGTATTGTCGACAAGCGTGAGTAGCCTTTTATTTAATTTACACTACTGCTTATTGTCTCTGAAAGGAGAATCATAGTCCAAGAATGTTGCTCTTAAAATTTTTCAGACGGGGGTAGTGAGCGTGAGCGTCAGTGCTGATGGTGGCGGTAGCGGGTAGCGACCAGAACTCTCCGCAATCACTCTGTGGGTGGTGACCAGCTATAGAGTTGTGTTGCAACGCTAAGAACGTCAACAAGTCTTCATGCTGCTCTGAAGTTCACGAGCAGCCTGGCAAATCCAGCAGCGATGATTAAGTCTTATTTTGTGGAGGCAGCTGTTATAACGTTGCTGATGGGCACTGCTGTGTTGGCTGAAGAATTTATGGTACAGGGTGTTGCTCGTAACCTGACCGTCCGTCAGGAAGGGGAGGAGGAGCTGGAGCAGTTAATGGATCTTCTGGCAATCCAGTACTCACGCACGTGCCTAATGGTGGAAGTGGGTGATACAGGGTTCTTTGACAGTTACTGGGGAAAGCCCCGCATCGTCATCAACTCTAACAGCAGCCAAGCCAAGAGTACTGTCGAGTTCATCAACGAGTACACTCAAAGGGTGACAACGCACGCGTGTGTGACGTATTTGATAAAACATCTGCCGGGAACCGAGCTGTTTTCTGTCATCACTGATGTCTCTAAAAAACAAACGAGTCGCTATTTCATTGCCCATGCTACCAGCGTCTTAAAAGCTCACGAATTTCTCTTGGACGTCCGTTTAAGCAAGGAAGAACACGTGGCAGCCCTGGTGAAGGAGGAGGACCACAGAGGATCATTTTGGCAAGTGCTCACTCGCCAACTACTTCATCCATCAGGCTCACCGCACGTCCTGCACGCGAACGAGTGGTCGAAAGATAAAGGTTTCTACAACACAGACGAACTTTTTCCTGAGCAGATGGGTAACTTTTATGGGATGAAGCTCATTGGCGTTACTCTCGACTTCCGGCCCTTCACAGATTACGGAAAATTCCTGGCTCCAGGAGGGTAAATCCCAAGCCATCGCTCGACGTCTTCATCCTGAACGAAATCGCAAAAAGACTTAATTTCACATACGACTTAATCATGCCGGAAGATGGCCTCTGGGGTGTCCTCAAAGACAACGTAAGTAACTTAGCGACAGTTATGCAATGATACTCAATTTATTGATGGTTACATTTAGTCTTATACAAGGTTCAAGATTTAGATATTTTGCTAACAATTATAATGAAAAACTATTAATGATTTTTCATCATTATCAGCAGGAGGAGGCGCAATGATACCGGTTCTAAGTCTTCATTAAGAGTAGTTTTGCGATCATATATTTTAAAGTACTGACAGCACCAAGATAACGTATTATATAATTAGGTGGATGGGGATCTTCGGGTTACAATAATTCTAAAATTAAATGAAGCGAGTGAAGAGGCAAAATAAATTACTTGTGAGATGTGTATTCAGTAATAAATCTTCGTTACTCGGCCATGAGCCGCCCTTCGATAACAGAGGACCTAAAGTGGAATATATCTAATTAACAAGACGTGTATTAAATTCACATCAGTCGAACAGATTGTTTTCAACTCTCCTGACTAGGTTAGATGAAGCCAATGATCTTTTTACTAAAGTTAGGTAATAATGAAATGAAATTTAAGTAAAATGTGAAAAAAATAATGTCTGCATTCTTTTGTTTTTTAAATGTGAATGTTGAAGTCGGTGGATCACGGCTGGATCTTGATGTCTGCGCCCCTTTTTGGAAAGATAGAAAATGACAACAAGTAATGGTGTAAATATGTATATTTCATTGGGTCACCATGCATTGGTAGGAGACAGCCGGTAGGTTAAAAATTATATTTTACTGGCAAGTTTCGATTCGTCTCCAGTATCTCCCAGCTTTAATACATTTCCATAGCTTATAAGACCAACGTGAACTTTAGGAAAAGAAGACGATTAAGTTCTGGAGAGCATTTAAGAATATGAATTACACACATGTGGAACATCTGGGTAACAATTCGTAGACCTTTCGCCATCCAGTGGCTTTATCAGTTCATTACATGGACATATTTAAACTATATACAACAAAAGTGAAAGATGAGGTTATCAGTCCCTCAGCATAGTAAAGATACCCAGATGTTGCACATGCGTCTAATTTATCATCTTGTCAGTATTGTACATCACTCATATACACATACTGATTGAGTACGATGGAGAAGACACACAGATGATAGCTAACAACACCAACCAGTCCCACGGTCTCAGTAGTAAGAAGGTATAACGATCTCAGCGTGAAAGAATTGGGGTGAAGTATACAGGTTTTAAGAGTATCTGTGATAAGGCTCAAATGACGAGAAATCACTAATGCCGGTCGATGATACTTAAGGAAGAGCGGACAGGAAACTCAAATTCAACAGCTTCATAAGTGAACATACCTAAACATTCCCCATCAATCCCCACACGCTACACACACACACACACAACACACACTACACACACACTACACACACTATACACACACTATACACACACACTATATACACACACTATACACACACACTATATACACACACTATATACACACACACACAACTACACACACACACTACACACACACATTAAACAAGTGGACAGAGACAAGATGTTCCAGAGAGGGGACACAGAAACAAGGGGTCACTCTTGGAAGTTGATGACTCAAGAACGAAAGTCACAAGGGAGAGTAGGAATCAGTCTTCAGTCATAGAGGGTCAGGAAGTGAACAGTCATGCGACGATAAGCTATGAGCAGACCATACAACTTAAGACGAGTATATAAGCCAGAGCCAGAGCAGACGACACTCAAACATTAGGTCAGTACAAGAGACGGTCCAGGACACAGAACAGACACCTGAAACTACACTTTAGGCAAGTCACATCTAGGCAGAGTACACACACACACACACACACCAACACACTACACACAACACTAACACCATACAGAACAAACTACAACTACACACAAACACAACACATCACCGACACACACATTAGGCATACATACACACACACACACCACTTACACACACACTCTACATACACACACTACACACACACTACACACACAACACTACACACACACACTCACACACCACACACACACACACACACACACACCTACACACACACTACACACACACACACACCTACACACACACACACTACACATACACACACTACACACACACACACACACACAACTCACACACACACACTACACACACACACTACACCACACACCTACCACACAACACACACACTACACACACACACACAACACACACACACTCTACACACACACCACACACACCACACACTACACCACCACACTACACGCCACACACTACACACCACACACACACTACACGACAACTACACGCACACACTACACACACACCACACACTACACACACACACTAAACACACACAGACTACACGCACACACACACCACACACTACACCGCACAGACTACACGCACACACTACACACACACACACTATACACACGCACACTACACACTACACACACACACTATACACACGCACACACACACACACACACTACACACACACACACTACACACACTACACTGTCGGATGTGAATGATGCAGAGGCAGAGTTTGGAAGCGCCCAGTCAAAGCTTGAAACAATAATCTCGAGAACTGAGTAATGAACGAGTCAAGTTTTGAGGAAGTTGTCAATAAAGTCAGGCATTCAGAAGCTGAGTGATCGCTATTCTATAAAAAATTATCCATCCTACGATTTCTTTCAATCTTTTTTTTAGATTGTTGAGGATTCATCAAACTTGTATCCTCATGAAACTCACTATTTTAATTAATATTATTACATTTATGGGAAAAGACAAGAGCTGTGAGGATCATACAGTGACTGGTAATGAGTGATAATTAGATCTGCTGCAAGAAAGGGAGGTACTCTGTTTGGATCAAGAGCCTTTCTTCTAACTCGTTCTCCTTAGGTAATGTCGATTTCTCGCACACGATTTTTTGCAAATTTCTCGATATATTTTAAGTTAAGTTTCATTAGGTTGTTATCTATGAGCATAATCTAACCAATTATGAAATATAACATCAGCAGATGCAATAGCACAAAGGCGATGGAAAATACCGATGCTCGGACAAACTACCTACCAAGCGCATGTTAAAATACAGTAAAATAGCTATATTATTTCGGTAGCTGTGCGATTCGAGAAACGTATCCCCGTATTGCATAACCCCAGCCCCCTGTACTTCAGTGCAAACGAAAGGAATAGTGCAAAGTGCGGTATACTTTTCAAATCTAATTCAATATTAGCGTTGCAGATCTGAAAGCAAATTAGAAGAGATATTCACAAGTTATTATACACATAGTAATAAATAAAGGGGGATTACCAATAGACTCCTGATTGTCTTCAAGAAGGCACTGGACAGACACCTAGAGTCAGTTCCTGACCAGATGGGCTGTGGTTCGTACGTCAGTTTGCGTGTGGCCAGCAGTAACAGCCTGGTTGATCAGACCCTGATCCACCACGAGGCCTGGTCTCAGACCGGGCCGTGGGGGCGTTGACCCGCGAAAGCCTCTGCAGGTATACTCCAAGTATACCCAATTTCTTTAATAAAAATAAGAAATTAGGACATACGTAGCCCACAGTTAATTTAAACATTCCACTAAGAAACAGCGTTGAAGCCAATCTGAGGAGACTGAAGAGGCATTCTCTTGTTATTTCAGAGAAACCAATATCTTAAAATACACCAGACCATTAAGTTTGAAGCCGCTCAGAATTTACCGTATCAAATTATTATCATTAAAGTCATCAAATTATTACCATTAAAGTCATCAAATTATTACCATTAAAGTCATCAAATTATTACCATTAAAGTCATCAAATTATTACCATTAAAGTCATCAAATTATTACCATTAAAGTCATCAAAGTCAATCGGATGAGGCACTTTGAATTTATAGCATAAATATTAGCACTTCAAGTTTCCCCAGTTTCTTTACTGAAAAAAAAGTGATTTTGATCGGTACAGGTCAATATCAATTAAAATTTTTCTCAAAATATTGACCTTAAGATTTAATTAACTATGCATTCAAGTAAGTTTCATTTCATCTTTGAGCGTTTAATAGAATTTTTTTATAATGTCTCGATGGCATAGAGAGGTCTTCTTCTTCTTCTTCTTCTTCTTCTTCTTCTTCTTGTTGATTCGCCGGTACTTCCGGCCCGGGTCTTCTCCAGATGGTGACCCGGCGGTATAGAGAGGTTATATGCATATTAATGTATATTATATAGATATAACCTATGATAACTCGGTAAAGGCAAACACTGTGACTTATTTCTGATCAGAGGAGATTTTCTCCCGTTGTTTCGAAAAAAAAAACGATTTGGATAATAAAATTGGCCTATTAAAACAACAACTACTACACTATTTCGAGATTAAAAGTGACAAAGTAACATCTATACACTCCAACAGCATCACCAACCTTCTTCGAAGACCTTTTTTTTTTTGAAGGTACCTCATGGAAACCTGTATCGGGAATAGTTTGTAATAAACTGACCAAAGGCAACTGTCAATTGTTCCACAAACCTTCCCTTAGTAATAGTGGACCAGAGTTGGTAATTTGAAGACAATGTGATATGTCTTTCTGATGTTATAAACAAAAGCCTCAGGGGAAATTAGAGTTTAATGAAAACAGTGCATCTAAAAACGTGCAGTCCTCTGAGGAATTAAGTTTTGTAATATTTAATGCTTACTAAACTTGAGAAATTTAAAAACGTTATTTAAGCGCGAGTTTTAATATTTCTCATTTGTTTTGTGTAGTGCTTATCTAATTAAACTTCTTCAGAATCTTCCAAGGAAAAAAAATAGATTTTGCATTTTTAAAGAAAGTTGAATTTGGTAAGTCAATAAACTTAGAAAATTAAGATGTTTAAAGAACAAATTCAATACAGAAATTTGCTTCCAATTATGTTACCCTGGAGCTTAAAAATTTGAAGTCATCCATAAATACCATTCTCTGGCTATTACATAGAAGCCAATTTATTTAATAAAACTGGCAGCTTAAAATTTATATAGCTCAAAGTGAAAGTCAAATTTCCTTCTAATAAAGCCCATCACCACTGAAAGTTTGAAGCCTAAATAACTGGTATTCTGAAGTAATTTGGATTAATCTATCGAGTCCAAATTCATTTATTTTCATTAAAATTTTCAAATTTGCATCTTAACAGCACAAACTTATATTCCTTATGGAACGTTTGAAGCCGATAAGACGAGGCGTTTTTTAGTTAGTGACTGGTAATCAATATCAATATATGTTTAATAAAATTAACAAATTGAGATTCATGCAGCCCAATAACAGCGCAAATCTTGCTTTCTGGAAAACTCACCTGGGCTAAAAATTTGAAGCTAAAAATTTGCCGGAATACAAACTAAAATTAATGGATCTATCCTGGCCAAAAAAAGCATCAGCTGTAAAATATTGGAGCCATTTAGAAGAGGTTGACACATATTAAGCGTGATTAAACGGGGTAAAAAATTTCACTATTTTACACATAACATTGGGAGATGTGCACTTACACATATGAATTTTACTCACTGTTGTCGTCGATTAGGGGAAGGGGGAGAGGGACGCCTTTCCTGATTAGGGAAGTTATCCGAGTTATTCCAGGATGCTGGGAAGATGTTCAACAACTTTGGTCATAGGGCATCTACACGTGCCAACTGTTCCTAGAACTTTGCTCTAATTCTCTTACAAGAGCGGTGAAAATTCGAAAACGATCGAATGAGGCCTTGTGTCATGAACACATTTTTTGACAAACAATATCTGAAACACTTGCAATAAGGAACTGCAAATTACAACTTCATAAAACCAACGCACACCAGAGCCGTTATGTCTTCATGGCACAGATGAAAACACACTTTTGTTGTTTATAATTGAGTTTTTGCTTTTCTCTCAGCCGCCGGCGTAGTGACACATGATCCCATTAGTTAATCGTAGACGTGCAGAAACTTAAGGTTGATTACTGGCTGCATGGTCGACTGACTGCATGAATTATCACTTTCTGGCGTAAGGCAACAATTGGTTATGGCTCGGTGGATTTCACTGCCCATGGATTTTTTTGTAAAAACTTGCGTTAGAGAAAACGATGGAGTTATTAGTGAAGTAGTGGAAACTGCTAAGATCAATTATATACAGAGTAAATAAAATGCATGTACCGATCTCTACATAAAGCTTATACCTGGTCTGATGTCGCAAATGTCTACACTGACAGAGACCTTGGACGCAAATGCACATTTGGAAGGAACGTCAGTTGCTCGCACGGATACGAACTCGGGTGTAAACACAGGGGACACAAACCAATTTGATAATTAGAATGGTCACATTACAACTAATACAACCTAGAATCAAGACCAAGTTTCCTTCGTGGAAAATATATCACCACCGACCAGAAGGGGCATTTTCCAGTTATTGCTCAGAATCCCAGAAAATGCGCAACTATTCAGCCTACACCCAAGAAATGTTTCGCCCATTTCATTATTATTATTATAACTAAGAGTTAAATCATCAGGATCATACAAGTGCTGCATCCACTTCATAAGATGAATCATCCATTAAAGATTAATGCCGCTCACAGTTGTGATGTATTTTGGGATGCTGGTCTCTAAGAGTGCCTCCTCGTTCTGTCTATGTAGCATTTAAATTAGGTTTAGACTGTGTATATTCTAAGTTGCTATTTTATTTGAAGAAATTGAGATATTTGTGACCATATGATAACCTGTGAGTACCATCTCTGATGTACCTCAAGATTACTAATATCAATGTTTAAAGGGGTTGACAGGTAAGCCAGCGGAAGGCGTCGGTCAGATGACCGAAAGCTCCAGTGGCGGGTCATCATATGACTAAGACCCGCGTCAGGAATACTTGTCCTGTTTCCTAACGAATCTTACTAAGTATTTCAGTAAAATTTCAAATTTGCCCCTATAGAGAATATACTTGTGGGGTATAATCCTCCTTACAGCATGCATCATTAATATTTTGAAAGCAGATCAGAAGCATTCTATAATTATGACAGACTGGGCCACGGGGCCGTTGACCCCCGAAACCCTCTCCAGGTATACTCTAGGTATGCCAGAGAACAACAGTGAGAGTCATACATTTAGCAAACCACAACAATGCTGAAAATTTAAGTCAATCATGGATTCTAACGATTACAAGTTTTTTTTTTAACTATTTACCATTTACGTAAATTTGCTGCACACCAACAAAACTTAGTAGGTACTGTCCTCTATGTAAGATTTAGCGGTCATGAAATATTGAAGCCATTCAGAAAGTGTAAACTTTAACCCGATTTAACTAGAACAAAGATAAAAATTTCACATTATTTTATGCAGAAAATGGACGGATCTGCGTCTGCACACTTAAATTTCTTTCTCCACTTAAGTCCAATTAGGAAGCATCTTTTTCAACGTTTGACTCAATGCTGCTGAGTGTTTTGCAAGTTATCAAAGCCATTCCAGGATGTTGAGAATGGATTCAATAATTTTTGTCATAGGGCAAAAGCACATGCCAATTGTGCCAAGAATTTTGTCCTAGTTACCATACACTAATGTTGAAAATTTGAAGCTGATTAAATGAGACCTTGAGTTATAACCGAGAGAAAAACAAAAAGAAGAAAAAAATTCTGGCAACTATTTAAAGGCCTCCTTTCGGGGATACATAACAGAAAAAATAACAGTTGTAATCTAGCTTCACGAGTTCTTTATAATCTACGAATTCTCTCCACCACTTAGTGTGACCGACATGCTCCTCAGTGCTCCCAGATTACATTTTATTTTTTTATAAGGCAAAGACTAAGATTGCTTTTCTTCTAATATGTTTAATGTTTACCTCTTCCACTCACCACCATCTTTTACCAAAACACGACTGCATTCTATATGCCACAATTTTAGTCCACGTTTAGTCCTATTACCAACCAAGAGCCACAACCAAACTCCCCTAACTTAAGCTTGTTCATATTCCAAGCATCCTTCACTCCGAAGGCTGTTATTGCACCATTCCACTCTCAACACTTCTACTGCACCAATTTAAGGCTTTTTCCGTTTTGAACAGTATTACTGCAACATTGTAAGACTATATTATGAACTTCGGCAGGGACACTGGGTTGGTGTGGTCGGGGATGTGGAGTTCGGGCGAGCCAACTTCTCATTGGTGTTGTCGGTGACACTGGAGCGACGGATGAGCGTGGACTTCACCCGCAGCTACTACCTCGACCCTCTCACCTTCGTTACCGCCAAAAAGCGTCCCCAGCCGCCCTGGCTCAAGCTCATCACCCCCTTCAGTGGTGAGTGGCGCAGGAGAAACAGAAGGGAAATAAGATGAAATAAAAAAATTGAGATGAGAAAAGGTAGAGGGAGAGAGGGGCCTGATTTCGAATTCAATTCAGGCTGGAATGATCCGAGTCCAGTTACAAACTTCTGTTGTCCTATGTAGTCTCCACCACGTCTTGTGTTGAATGATCCGCAGGGGTATAGCGCTTAACATGAATTAAAACATTACTGTCTTCTTGTATTACATTATTCTCCTATGTGTACACAGTAATGTTACCCTGTATATCATTTCACTGATGGAAGATATCGTGGAAATTATTTCGCTGGCAAAGTTCTCGGCTCATTACCTTTTAGTAATGAGCTCAGAAAGTAGACTTGCTAATGCCTCCCCTAAGGATTATACAGAGCTTTGGATATCTGATATCTGGTTTAATCCAAGGCTGGTTCCAAGGATAAAAATTTGCTTACCTATTCCCGTGAAGATTCAGTGTTATAAAAACGAAAGTAATATTGCCTTAGCTGGAACAATTCACAAATGTACTTTTTTTTTTTAATTAACTGCGAATTCCTGTGCTAGATGAACAGTTAAAGTAACCGACTGGTGAAATGTGATGGCGGGCGGCGGGGATGCAATCCCTCAACCTCACAATTCACGAAGCAATTTTCACGGTAACTTCCAAAAAAGAAGGATATGTATGTACAAGAATGGTATACAATACCGACAAGATGAAATTGAGACACATGTGCAACATCTGGGTATCTTTATTGTAGACGTTTCGCCATCCAGTGGCTTTATCAATACAAATTCCAGGCCATAACTTGAAGACAGGAGAACTATGTACAGAAGATGAGGTAATCAGTCCCTCAACCTAGCAGTAGGTGCGAAGAGCACCATAGTCGTGGAGAATCTCCACGACTATGGTGCTCTTCGTACCTACTGCTAGGTTGAGGGACTGATTACCTCATCTTCTGTACATAGTTCTCCTGTCTTCAAGTTATGTCCTGGAATTTGTATTGATAAAGCCACTGGATGGCGAAACGTCTACAATAAAGATACCCAGATGTTGCACATGTGTCTCAATTTCATCAAGGATATGCATGTTCATAAGATTCATAAATTAGTCATTTAACCTAAGTAAATAGGATTTAATCATACATAGATTAATATAAAGCAAGGTGATATAAGTAACCTATGTACTTATATCATAAGTGAGAGCAAGTACATCTGCGCATAGCGACACTGGCACTACTCCACCACAGGACAGGTGTGGGTGGCATCACTGATGTCTGTGGTGGTGGCCACGGTGCTCTACCACTTCGTCTTCAGAACACAGGGCACCTTCGGTTTCACTACGCTGACTCCCTCCGGAGCCTTTATATACGTTTTCGGTTCCTTCCTCAGTCAACCGCTTCCCAGTATGCCTTGGTTTTCTGCTGGTAAGGTAAGCTTTGATCCTCGTCACCTTAGTTCTTTGCTGGTAAAGAAAGCTTCTCTCTCACCAGCATGCACTCAGTCTCTTTTGACAAGGTAAGCTTTGCTCCCCAGCATACCCTCTCTACCTATAATTAAGCTTTGCTCCCCAGCATACCTTCTCTACCTATAATTAAGCTTTGCTCCCCAGCACACCCTGGGGCCTGGCTTGCTAGGTAAACTTACTGAATGTTCAACACTTTCACTTTTATGCATTAAAACTTCCCCGACACTTTCCATTAGCATATAATTTAAAAGTTCTGATAGTTTGTGTGCTTTATTGCAGGTATTGCCGATAATCTATTTTATTTTTCTTACATATGTATACTAATATTTCCACTATTTTTCTACTTTACTATTCCTCTTTTCGTTCACCTCCCGGTCCCGTCAACCTCCCCTTTGTATATACTGGCTATCTTCCCTTCACGCTTCTGTGTGACATTTAATGGTCCAAGTCGGACCGAAACGTCTTCATAACTTTCATTCTTCTATGTGCAGGTTATCTGTGTATTATTCCAGCCAAGACGATATTGTGTCTGCTTTTTTATTCTCTTCCACTGGGATCCCTGTATCTCTTAGGTATACTCCAGGTATACAAGAAGTTCGAACCTAATTGCCTTCCATTCCCTTAGGCTCTGTATGACCCCTATGGGTTTACCGTTTCCCTGTGAATGGAATAATAATTCATAGTACGTTTATTCAGGTATAGGCACACAAATATAGTTACATAAATTACCACACAAAGTATATGTGTAGATTACCTAGGATAACCCAAAAAAGTCAAAGTGACTTATTTCCATTATGTATACAGGATTACACATGTATGATCATTGTCTTGAAGTCATGAGTAAGCAAAAATGAAAACACTCCTCCGGTACGAAGTGACATAAACTGTTATTACTGCAGTCCTGGTAAGTTTATTGATGGAGGTACTAGGAAGGACGAAATAAAAAAAAATCTTAAGTTACCCCAACTAGGATAGAAAAGTTATCACAGAAAACTAATATATATTGTAGGGGTGACTACATAATATTATAAGCCGTCATTATTTAGGCTTTTGTATACAACTTCCACATTGTTTTACAACGGTCTTGTGTCTGTCACCACCTGTTGGCGTCACATCACCAGTTTGCAATTCTTGATTATAATGGCGCTTCCTGACGCGGCTTGGCGCCTAATGGAAATAAGTCACTTTGACGTTTTTGGGGATACCCTGGGTAATCTACACTTATGCTGCTAGTAAGTAAGTAAGTAAGTTTATTCAGGTATACACAAATACAGTTACATAGAATTATCATACATAGCAACATATGTGTAGAGAACCTAGGATAACCCAAAAAAGTCAGACAGAGTGACTTATTTCCATTGGGGTCCTTTTACCTTATTATTATAATATAAAGGTTATAATATTTTCTTATTATTCTATAATGAAGATAACATCTTACTATCATACTAAAAAGACTACTACACGAGGGTCATTAACACTATCTACAATACGAGGGTCATTACTAGGAATAAGGTAAAATTTACACGTATGTTAGATAAAAAATAGAAAATCATTCCCCTCCCTTTCTGTAGCTACATTCATCAGACACCTTTTGGCACTCTTCTTGAACTGGTTCATGCTATGACTGGCTTTGACATGTGCGGGTAGTCTGTTCCATTCCTTTATTGCTGTACAATTAAAGGTGTTTGAAGCCTGGCCAATGACTGTGGGTACTACAAAGTTGTGCTCTCTCCCCCTAGTGCGATGATTGCTTTGGTTCCCAACCTTGACAAAATTGACAGCAAGATATTCTGGACACTGTTTGTGAGCAATTTTATAAAAATGATTTAGCTTCAGTTGTTTTACTCTGTCTTCAACATTCAGCATATCCAACTGCTGTAATTCATCCTGGCCTACATGTTCTCTTGGTCCCAGCCCCAGGATGAATCTTACGATTTTGTTCTGGGTGATTTGCAGTCTGTCTTTCAGTTTTTTTGTCAAGGCAGAGTACCATGAAGAGCAAACGTAATCCATATGGCATTGCATAAGGGCTAGACATAGGGTCCTGCGAGCCTCAGTAGGTAGACACTGTGCTTGTCTATACAGGAACTTCAGTCTGGCATTCGCTTTCTTTACTACACTGTTCCATATCAATTCTCCTGACATGCATGGGTCAAAGGGAATTCCCAAATATTTTACTGATGAAACCAAAGTGATGGGCTCCCCATTACATTGAACATTAAAGTTATTTACCCTTCTCAGTTTATGTTTCGTGCCAAAGAGAATGGCTTCAGTTTTCCCTAGATGTAATGATAGTTTGTTGTCTACTAACCATTTGCTGCAGGACTCCAGTTCCAGTGTTAAAACATTAGCAATATCTTGTGGGTCTTTACCTGACACTAACAGAGCACTGTCATCTGCATACAGTAGGAGTTTGCACTTGACACTGATAGGCATATCATTGACATAACATAAGAATAATAAGGGACCCAGAATACTACCTTGGGGAACTCCACATGTTATCGGCAGGGGTTCTGATTCTGTTTTGTTGATTTTGACTATTTGTCTCCTGTTGCTAAGGTAGGACTTAAACCAGTCTACGGAACCTATACCGATAGCTTGAAGTTTATTACATAATATATTGTGGTTGACAGTATCGAAGGCCTTTTGCAGGTCTAAGGTTACCATACCTATGAGGTTCCCCTTTGACATTTCAGTTCTCAGGTAATCCATCAGATTAATAAGGGAGGTGTCGGTTGAGTAGGATCTTCTAAAGCCCGATTGATAGCTATGGAGAATGTTGTTGTCATTAAGGTACTTAACTACTTGAGAATACACCGCCCTCTCTAGAATTTTAGATATTATACTGAGTATACTAACAGGCCTATAGTTGCTTACATCAGACCTACTATTTTTCTTGAAGATAGGAGTAACTCTGGCCTCCTTGAACCCCTCCGGTACGGTATTAGTGGTGATTGATAGATTTATTATGTGAGCAATAGGGATTGACAGTTCAGAAGCTGTAACTGTATTTAAGTGTACCTGTACCTGAATAAGCTTACTTACCAATGACTTAGCGCCACGTGACGTAACTTGGTGCCACCTAATTAACACACATTAGCATTCTGTCCTTCAGCATGGATGAATGAGGTGTAACATGCGAGAATACGCTTCTTGTTCTCTCGTTTGTAAACTATTTATAATAAGGTATCTTTTAAAGTCTCTATTACTGTAAATATTATTGGAGGTGGGAATGCATGGTAACTCAAAAACCAACTTCAGGTAAATGCTTATGAATGTGGCAGGCGCAATGCACGCTGAAAGTGATAGAATGCTAGTAATGATCTGGGACTATGAAAGCAGATATATCCTTTGTCCTGTCACATAAAGGTGCCTGAATATATCCCTGAAGTCGAGTTCGAAGGCAAACTTACCGGTACATTTACCATTAAAAGCGAAATCTACAACATTGTTCATTCGTGGAAACGGATAGGAGCCAGGCAGAGTGACTTCATTAACTTTTCGGCAGTCCGCATAAATCCAAATTTTGCTGTCTGGTTTCTTTAGAAGATGGGTCGGTAATGTGTGGCCCGTGGGCCGGCTCTGGCCCATAACCCGAAATACTTCAGCCAGCAGTCATCTTGAATTTTAGAGCAAGCGTACACAGTGAAGCTTGGCAGAACTACAATCAGCTGTGGCGGGAAGCGACTCTCTCTTACTACTTTTTTGTATTGAGAATCAGTGCATCGATGTATTCGCATCAAAATTTAATGCAACGGGCGTATCTCTACTAATTTTTTTCAAGAAATATCTTCTTGAAACTGGTATGTATACAAATTTGGTAGATCACGCAAAAAAAAAGGACGTCAATGTTGGGCAGTATTGACATGTTCGAGCAACTCTTCTCAAAAATTAAATACACGAAGAGTAAATTAAGAAACCGACTGATGCCCATTTGGATGACATCTTGCATCTGGCCTCTTCCAGCCTCTCGCCTAATATTGAGAGGCTGGCGAGTATCACACTGACTGCTATTAGACAGAGAGAGAGAGAGAGAGAGAGAGAGAGAGAGAGGAGAGAGAGAGAGAGAGGGAGGGAGGTGAGTGTAGGTTTAATACCAGTGTCTCAAAATAACTGCTATATCCAGTAGACATAATATTGCTCGAGTAAATATATAAATATATGTCAAAGTTTAGAATGTATTATTATTACCTCAGTTTATTAACTATGGTGATTGGTGTGGCTTGTCATCCGCTCACAGACACGGGCCGTGACATTAGGCAGAACAAGGTCACCGACCCCTACTTTAGAAGAATGCAAGGCGAAGTTCAGGGACCTGAAGATTTCCCCACCAACCCATGTTCAAATACGAAGTCGATTTCTTGCTGTAGTAGTTTTGCTTCTCAAGATTAGTTGTGTAGAGACAGTGTTATTGATTTAGCTGTATGTACAGCCACGTCATAAAAAAAAGGACAGGATAGCAGGGAGATATAATACCAGCTATTTGAGTTTTAGTTATGCCGGCCAATAATGGCGATGGATCCTCCAGTAATTTCGAATCTGGCAATCTTACTTCCATTCCGCTGATTTCGTGTAATGTCTCTGACTCGAAACGAGGGTTCGTAGTAACAGCAGGTATAGTCATGATAGGAAGTTCAATTTTTTTTAGTTCTGATTTAGATGGCAGACCTTATCCCCCTGCTGAATTGTCGTGAGGGGCTACCAGTAATTTAGGTCAAATTTCGTTTCCACCATCAACATATGGCCAACATAGCGCTCCTTCAGCGAAAGGCCGGGAATTGGGTTCTGGACCATGGACTTCATTTCCTTTTTTTCAGTATTTGGGTTTAGACACTGTCATAACTCTGTTCCTTGTAAATATGTTGTCAACCCATGGCCCCGCTCATTACCGCCCCGTGGTGCCATTTATCACAAAAGTAATGTCTGGGAAAAAAATAATTTGCTATCCTCTCTCGGACAAATAATGGCTAGCCTCTAATATATCTGCCGGCTTAGTAGCTTTAATGACTGAAATTCAAACGTTGTCATCCAAAAATATGCGATTAACCTCCATAAAAGTATCTAGCGGAATCATCTGCACCAAGTCGCTGAAATCGCAACAACTTCTGCTTTATACCACTGCTTAAATAGTTTAGACAGCCCTCCACTAAAATCTGTCTAATACTATCCAGGTTGACTTTAGTTTAACTTAAAATCTCGTCTTTATTTCGCTGGCATACAATGATAGGAATAGAAAATAGAAGAGATTCATAATGCAGCAATTCACACAATCCTAATCACACAAGCTAGAGGTACATTCCTGTGTCTTGCCTTACAATGCTATGGGACAAGTGCAGCCCAGTGTTCAGTCGGCCATTACAAAGCTCAGTCCTGATTCTCGAACGGTTTGAAGAAATGCTCAGGCTTGGCTTCAAGAGTAAAGCCGTTTGTTTTTATTGTGTTGTTCACAGTGCTGTTGTTGTTGCTTTTGCTATTTATTATTTTGATTAATGTGGTCAGTATATGTATAATAACCTTTGTTATAACTTCAAACATTACCACTATCCACCATCACTCACTCCAACCTTCATTGATTAATGTGGTCATTATGATATGTATAATAACCTTTGTTATAACTTCAAACATTACCATCATCCACCACCACTCACTCCAACCTTCACTATCACCGCCTCACCAACCACTACTACAACAACCACGAAGACCCACCAACCACACCCATCACTACTGACAGGTTTTACTGGGCTTCTGGCTAGTGTACGCCTTCCTGCTGACCACCTACTACAAGACCTCGCTGACGGCGGCCCTGGCGGTGCCTTCGACTCCCCCCACCATCGACACACTCGACCAGCTCCTCCACTCGGATCTCAAGTTCGGCATGATCGACGCAAAGGTAACGCTCACGAAGGCAACGATACATTTGCGCACAGGCGATTCGATTACAATCTTATTCACCGGGAAACCATAAATCTGTAGGGGCCATACAGAGTCTAGGGAATGACAAGTATTCAGATTTAAAGCGATAGAGAAGGGTACCTCTAAGTCGTTCGATCAAGAGCCCTTCGCCAACAACAAATATATTTTGGAGGAGGCGCTAAATCCACAGTTGGCATATAGTACTTTGGGAACATGAGACAATCAGGATCGTTCCCAACGAAGGGAGAAAAATAATGCTATTAAACTCATATCCAGTAAACTTTGTGCCCATGTTCGAACTCCACCAAGTTTCAGTGTATTACCTGCAAGTATATTTCGTTGGAACGATGACTGAACGAGGCAATTTCATGCAGGAAGTGCCTAATCAGCCGTGTTTTGTTGACTGTGTGCGCCTGGGCCTCAAGCAGCAATAACATGACTGAGCAGGCAGTCACTTGGTAAATGTTGCCCTAGCCCAGACTGCGAGAGAAAAGCTCCTGATGTTAGAAGCATGCTACATGTAAGAGGAGTTGACATGAATGATTCATGAGGTGAAATAACAAAAATGCATGTCAGCATCGGCCGTTATTATACGTATATTTAGTGCGCACTCTGAAAGAGAAATGGAACTATGTTTCAGTTTTTAAACTGTAATTTCGACACGCCACTGGCAAAACAGTGATGGAGTGAGTGATATTGAAGGTGTTTCTTCTCCTCTGGGTCACCTGCCTCGGTGGGTAGCAAACGGCGTATTAAAAAAAAAATTGCAGTGGGAGCTTCATTTAGCGATGCGAGAAACTAATATTTGCCTTATAATTTAAGCATAAAACGGTTAAAGAATAAGAAAGATTTAAAAACGTCGGTTATCACAAAACCTGCTGCAGTTTAAAAACGTCGGTTATCACAAAACCTGCTACAGTGTACTGATCCAGGTATCTTGTATTATTCCCAACATTACTATCACCAATTGTTTGATGTATTCACAACCTAACTATGTTTTAGTAATATAAAACACTATTACTCAGATGCATTTCCTATGATTATTTATCCCAACTTTCCATTACCAATTACCACAATTTAGTATTTAGGAACCCTTCCTTTTCAGTAAATAAATGTGGAAAAAGTAATAGTTTTTCTTCTCAACAGGGTTCGCAGTACCATCTTCTCCATGTCCAACGTCTCGTCACAGAAATCTTTAACGTATGGGCTTCAACTTTTCCTCGGAGGAACGGGTGGGGGTCCAAGGTACCTTATTACTTCTTTGTACTCAGAGATCATCAGCACGTTACTCTCAATGGCCGAGACTCTTATCACTTTGCCACCGAAGAGTTTTTTCCTGGAGGATACGGTATGGGCGTTCCCCAAGGTAAGTAACTTTGTGCTTTTGTGCTTTTAGAAGTATTCCTGCTGACGTTCAGTCTTTATCACAACGCCTCCATTTGATTTTCTATCATCTTTTAACAACATTGATATACGCTATCACCTGGCAAACTTGTTCGTCTGTTAATAAGTTTAGAATTTTACTTACTTATGAAAAGAATTTTCTTATTATTGATCAATCTTGTTTACCAACGTCAGTGCTGAAACGTATCGTCATACTTTAGAATCACTGACGACACGGCCATACTTTGCCCTCAAATTGCATCGATCTGAAAGATAAATGTTTGAATTTTAACTACTTCAATGCAAAAGCAATTTTCACAAATAATAATACATCATGGTAATGGGCAGCCCCCTCAGTGCTGGGCTATTTGTAGAGTACCGAGAGGAAGAGAAATTTCACATCATGATTCTGAGTACCGTAAGGTTGTTAAGGTACATGTGTGTGATCCTGGTGTTGTATCCAATATGGTTCAGTATTCAAAACTCCCTGAGACAAATTATCACGGTGGAGCCAACCATTTAAGTTACCTTAGAGCTTGAGAAAAATGGCTTCCCCTTCTTAGACTTCCTTCTATTCAAATTACCTGAGAGCGATACCTTCTCTTTTAAAGTGTACAGGAAGCCTATTAACAAGGACTACCGGATACACTTCCGCTCGTATTATGACACACCAGGAGGAGCTTAGTGACTGGATTCTTTCTGAAATTCCTCCACTATATCCAGTCCTGATTTCCTGTAAGAAAAATGCACTTACATTCTACAGCACCTTCAGACGTCTTCACTACCCCCACGTTCATCCACAACTATACACCACAAAGAGGCACTAAGCCCTCCTGTGTGGTGATGTGGCAAACGCACTTAGAACACTTGCCGAGAGCGATATCAAAGTGTCCTCGACATTTACCGCCTCCGTCAGAAATCTTACTAATAAGCGGGCCACTGTTACTTCCCAGTGTCTACTACTGGTGTTTATAGTATCCCATGCTGACACTGTGACAGGAAGTACGAGCGGGAGACTGGTAAGGGACTTCTTAATGGAATCGAAGAACGCATACGCGCATAGCAAGGATGATTTATAGATACAGAGGGACATTTAATGAAATGGAATAAAACCCAGCTGGCATCAGGGAGACGGATTAAGGAGAAGCCAGTGTTCAGAAGCATCCCTGATTGCAGTAACAAATACGGTAGAACAGAAAGCAGGATGTTATATCGTATCTACCACATTGTCACACGTGCCTCTTGAACATGCATCGCCCTGCCCACCTCGAGGCAACCATCAGATGAAACACATAAATGAAGGAGCACCGCTAGAGGTTTGCTGGCCCGTGCTAGTAAGCCTATTCTAAAATATTTGACCAACATATTTTAAAGCTACCTAGTGACTCCACTTGCTGATCTCACAACTCTTCAGCTGATCCGACTTCGCTAAAACCCCAACTTACCTCACATGTGTCATGCCAATATAAACCACCTACGTCTTCTTGGTATATGTATGGAGTGAACGAAGTCACAGGACTTAAACGTTTCAATATAAATGTCCTGAGTGTTTTTAACCACAACTTTTCGGGATTGCATAACAGGTGTATATGAAATATGTGGATCTGAAGCACGCAGGTAAATACATACGTACTTCAAAACGACAGGCAAACTTCAAGACTGAGCCTTATATGCACATGTAGCATAAGCCTAATTATTAACTGTGTTAGGGTTCAAGCCTATCGAATGCTCGAGGGTTAATGGGTCTGTAATTAACCTATGAACTATCAATCAAGGATAGGCTAATCCACATAATGCTGATTAAAGAAATCACTCGGGAACATACACCGTTCATGGCTGAAATAATACATCACGTTCTCTTCACAGGGAGCTCTTTACCGGAGAACATTTGACAACATCATGTGGCGATGCGTCCAGGCTGGCCTGATAAACAAGTGGCTGAAGGACTTGTATGCTGTATACCTGGAAGAGAACATGGAGCAGCAGACGCCGGAGGAGAGGAAGCAGCTGGAAGCTGTTGCCCAGGCCCCGCGAGATAATGACGGTCGGGTGAGGCAACATTTATTTATTTTTATTACGTAGTTGAATTTTCAGAGCCTGGAGAAGGGTAGGTAATCAAGTCTGATTAGAGGAAGAGGAGAGTAGTTTCAATTCCTTAGATTAACAGCTAAACACTAACATCAAGGCACTCTCCTAGAAGAGTTTTCAGCTACTGTTTTACCTCAAAGCCGAGTTCTAAAGTACACCACCTTTGCCAGTATGTGAATCGCATCAGCTGACACTCTGGCACCTATTTACTGCTCAGTGAACAAGAGCAACAGGTGCAAGAAGACTTGCCCTTTAATTTCGGCCTCCCTGAAAAATTAAACCGGGTGATAAGTAAAACATGTCGGTCTTGTATACTGTTTATAATATGAACTGACCCAGATGATGAGTAAGCCACAGTGCCTCGTGGCCTGGTGGGAAAGCTCTCACTTCACACGGTGAGAATCCGAGTTCGATTCCCGGCGAGGGTTGAGACATTGGGCGTGTTTCCTTACACCGGTTGTCTATGTTCATCCACCAATAAAAAATGGGTACCTGGGTGTTAGTCGATTGGTGTGGGTCACATCCTGGGACAAAATTGACCTAATTTGCCCGAAATGCTCTGCATAACAAGCGGCTTTCTATACAGTAGTATGTTACTGATGTCACCTAGTCCTGTATAACATGTACTTGTAGAAATAAAGATATTAGAAAAACAGTTTGGTATAATTCAGTTGGTATGGTCATTGATGAGATGTCACACTTGCTCAGCAGACTTCAGTAGAATAAATAAGGTTACTTAAATACTGGCGACAACAAAAGTACTGGGAAGGTAGAGATGAGGTAATCAGTTCCTTAGCCTTGAAGAAGTAAGTTTGAGGTGGTCAGTCCCACAGCCTTGGAAAGTGTTCAGTTCCACAGCTCCGATAAGCTGAATGAAGCTATGGTATTTCTGTCCAGTATTGTTAGGAAACGGCTAATAATTATCCACGAATATTACCATTTTTCAATGAAGGGCTCTGCTTGAAGGCGTTATCAGAGGTAATCAGATTTAATCCAAGGAAGAGGAAGGTAGCTCCTGTTTATTGGATCATGAACCCTCCGCCGGTATCAAGGCACAACTTTCCCTTTGAAGGACCATTCTTAGAGTTACTTTGGGTATGTTTCACAACGAAGCTTTAACGCTTATTACTTCGATATTTCTGAATAGTTATCAGCTGTTACGGAGTCACCGAGACTGGAATTAGTTTTGTTCCTAAGTCATTCGCGGTTTTTATATTCAGTGTCCCTTAGTGTTTTAATAAGATTCACAAATAACCCGCACATACCGTGACGTTTGGGTCCGACTTTTAAATGGTTTAAGTCAGACCCAAACGTCGTCGTATGTGCGGGTTATTTATGTTATTGTTCCAATCACCGTATTGTGCCTTTTTGTTCATTTTAGTAAGATGTTCAAGAACTTATTTGTTTGTACTTTATAATATCGACTCTACATACACTGGCTGTCTTCAAGAAGGCACTAAACAGGCACCTAAACTCAGTACCTGACCAACCGGGCTGTGGGTCGTACGTCAGCTTGCGTGCGGCCAGCAGTAACAGCCTGGCTGATCAGACCCTGATCCACCATGAGGCCTGGTCTCAGACCGGGCCGCGGGGGCGTTGACCCCCCGAAACCCTCTCCAGGTAAACCCAATAAAATAGCTGTCTAACGCAGGGTCAACGGCACCATTGAAAATGGTTTGCCGCAACTGTAAAGGTGTTCAGCTCAATCAGTGCAGCGATCGTCTACCTTGAAGAAGGTCGCCGACTCCAGACTAGGAACTCCTTACACAGTTTTCAAGCATCATCATCCTCTGAAATCCTCATTTTGTTTTCTGCCTTAGTCTTCACAGAAGGTGTTGCTGAACCTTACAGCAGTAGAAATAAATTTACAGGGAACCGCTGAGTCTACAGAGGTCAGAGAGGACCTGGAGAATGGTAAGTAATCATGCTTGTATTAAGGAGAAAAATTCTGCAAATCCTTGAATCAAGAACCATTCACTAGTATAAAGGGACCCTATTTAAAAGTTTTACCTTACAAAACGGAATGTCATTGATGTCCTCCTCTGTCTCAGCTGCAGGTGATGAAGTTTACAAAACTGTTTGCCTTAGCTTTTAATCTATCTGTTATCTTCTGTTTATTTCCCCGCAGGTGGTGCTGAGTTTGAACCATCTACAGGGACCCTTCCTCATCCTGCTCTTGGGAAGTGCCTTGGGGGTTCTTTTCCTCCTCTCAGAGTGTGTCATCGACAGATTCCTTTGCACAGTAACCTTCAGCCAAGTTGTCCCACAACCTCTCAAGACACCAATACTCAGTAAACCAGAGCTTCATCGCACGTCTTCATTGTAATTTACGAGTGAACACTGATATCATCAGGAGAATTGTTAGAAACGCCCCCCCCCCAAAAAAGTTTATTGTTTATCCTGTCAGCAGTGTAGCATTTTGTGTATCCTAGATAATGACGGGCAATCGGTTAAAAAAAGTAGCTAATAAACTTTCGACCTCTGTCAAAGATTTAATATAAAGCCAAGAAAAATGACAACAGTCTTTAGTGAGGGAATTTGTACCATAGCTTGTGGATTGTGCAATAAGAAATAGGTAGGCAAACAGCAAAAATCTCCAGAGTACGTAAACACGCATGAGTGTAACCGCGATGACTTAATGTTTGTGTCTAACACAAGAACGTAAATGGAAGAATTAGAGAAGACAAGTTATTTGTCGCCCCCCCCCCAAGAAAAAAAAAATTGCCAGCATAAGTGTTTAGAGGCTGCCCTGACAACAGTCACCGTCGCCATCTTTCAAAATTCCAGAAGTTATATAGCGTTTCCAGTGTCTTGACACAGTGACGCAGTCACGAAGAATATGTGGGGGGGGGGGGGGGAGGAGAGGCTAATAAGACAGAAAGCCCACCAATTGCAAATACGTTTAATTTTGTTTTTCAATTTATGGCTCATTTTCATTGAGTTATGTTGGTGAGTCATCATACAAGCACGATAGTTTGAGAAATTTCACATACATACTGATAATCATATTTAAAAAAAAAAAAATTTTTTTTCACCATCTAATAATTTTTAAGCCCCGCCATCACCTCACACTCTGAAACCCTGGCTGCGCTACTGTCTTAATAAACTGATTACTACCCAACCTGGATACTGCAGGTTGATGACACCTGCCAGTAAGGTCACGCCTGCTGCCTTCTGCATTACATCCACAAGTTTTCCTTATTTACGCGCACAGTAAACAGGTGATATCACAATATGCAAAACAACCACTGTGAAAAAATAGTGAACATCCCAGAACTTTCGTGACTTCTCACATTTTAGAAACTGTAAAAATAACAGACCAGCTGAAGGCCTATAAAGACGAGATGACACTACACAATCAACACCCGAATGAATAATCTCTTAAGTGGTACAGATATATATTCCAGAATTAGAAAAAATCTCTTAGATTCAGTTAATAATAACTAATAAAATAAAACGTCTACTCAAAGGCAAAGATGAACTAATTAAAAAATCATGGCCACCAATCCATCTTTACCATATATGTATGGATTAATAAAAACACACAAACCAGGTAATCCAGTCAGACCAATTATTAGCTTCATAGGTTCAGTGTCCCATAAATTATCAAAATGGCTAGTAGATATGTTGAGCCCAATGGTTGCCTAAATTTCTAACTTTAGTGTTGAAAATAAGATTTGATTTACTTGATATATTAAGCTCCATCACCGACTTAAATGATTACAATATGGTTAGTTTTGATGTCGCTTTGTTGACAATAGTTCAAGTTGATGATTTATTAAGTTTCTAATCCGAAGAACTTGTTAGTTGCAATTTACCATTCCTAGTACCTACAGTCATTGAGGTTATTAAACTTTGCGTTGCTGATGCAAACTTTGTGTTTAATGGCGAGTTTTACACTCATAAGTTTGGTATGGCAATGGGAAATCCTCTCTCACTTGTTCTTAGCATTTTATACTCGAAATATTTTGAAACAGGATTCCTTAACAAAATCCTTCCTCATATAGCTAAGTGGTACAGATATGTTGATAATGTATTGTGTCTAATGCAAAGAATATAGATATAAACCATCTTCCTCTTGAATTAAATAATCTACCACATTCCATAAATTTTATTGTTGAGTTTGAACAAAATAACTCATTGTCTTTTTAAGATGTCTTAATTATTAATAGGAACCATAATTTTAAATTTAAAATATAGAGAAAACCAACAAATAACTGTTCTTATGTGCACTATTATTCTTTACGTAAAGACAAAGTTAAACTTTTTGTATTCATATACATGTTTTGATTGCGTATCAGCAGCAAAAAGTTCATAGATACAGAAATCTTGAAGATTTATGAAATAGCTAATGACCTAAAATACAATACATACTTAATTGATAAGTCTTTAAAATCGATGGAAATACATTTCTATAATTTAAAAAAGGACAATCATATTAAACCAAGAATATGTTGGTTGCCAATTACCATGACAACCTTTTTGATATATCTTCTCTAATTAAGAATTTTAAAATCAAAGTTGTATTTAAAATTCTTGACATAGTAAAAAAAAAAACCGAGTAAAAATCTCCCCAAAAAATGCTGACGGCTGTGTCTACAAATATTCCTTGTAAAATGAATAATGAAGATTATTACTGGGAAACGCCTTTACTAAGATTACAAAAATATAAATATAGCATTAGAACTGAACAAGAGTCTGATGCTCTGTTTATACACGTGAGAGATTTTAACCATCCAACCGGTTTTCAAAATGCCGAGAAAGTTGAATCAAGCAAGTCCATGGTTGAGAGAAATATAATTAATCAAGTTTCATAAAAAAAAATATTGATTTTAATATGAATATTAGTTAAGGATTACGTAAATTAGATTAAAATATAACTATTAAAATTTGGGAAGAATTTAAGCAATATTTGACAAGTCCTTGACTATCTTCCGCGCATCATCATAAAGGAGAGGTGAAGTGTCGGATGTTCACTGTATAGTGTCATCTCGTCTTTATAAGCCTCCAGCTGTTCTATTATTTTTACAGTTCCTTGACAATGTGAGAAATTACATATACATAATATATATATAATATATATAATGTCGTGTTGAATAGGTAAAACTGGTCAGTTAGCAAGAACTCACTTAAAATTAAATCCTTTCTAAAATTTTCTCTTATACGTTTAAAGATATTTTATTTATGTTAATGTAAAAATTAATAATTTTGTACCAGAAGAACTTTAGAAAACTTTCCTAACCTTATTATAACAAGCGCAATTTAATTTAGCCTAATCAGCTAAATATATTTTAGACAAGTTTACAATAATTTAATAATAAATACAATGAAATATATTTTTTCGTTAGATTCAGAATGATTTTTGCGAAATTACTGCATACACAAATTTTCACTTGCCTTATTCAGCAAGAAGAGCGTTGCTATTTAAGCCAAAATCGCAAGTTTTGCTTATTCGACACGACAATATATATATATATATATATATATATATATATATATATATTATATATATATATATATATCATGATATATATATATATTATATATTATATGTCGTGCCGAATAGTTAAAACTGGTCAATTAGCAAGAACTCTTTAAAATTAAGCCCTTTCTGAATTTTCTCTTATACGTTTAAAGATATATTTTTTTCATTAATGTTAATGTAGAAATTTTTAATTTTGCACCAAGGAATCTTAGAAAACTTTACCTAACCTTATTAAACAAGAGCAATTTATTTTAGCCTAACCCAACTAAATATATTTTAAATACTTTACAATAATTTAGTACTAAACAAACACAATCAAATATATTTTTTTCGTTAGGTTCAGAATGATTTTGGCGAAATTATTGCATACACAAATTTTCACTTGTCCTATATGGCAAGATGAGCGTTGCTATTTAAGCCAAGATCGCAAGTTCTGCCTATTCGGCACGACATATATATATATATATATATATATATATATATATATATATATATATATATATATATATATATATATATATATATACTTGGAGTATACCTGGAGAGGGTTTCGGGGTTCAACGCTCCCGTGGCCCGGTCTTTGACCAAGCCTCATGGTGGATCCGGGCCTGATCAACCAGGTTGTTACTGTTGGCAGCATGCAACCCTACGTACGAACCACAGCCCGGCTGGTCAGGTACTGAATACAGGTGCCTGTCTAGCGCCTTCTTGAAGACAGCCAGGGGGTCTGTTGGCAATCCTCCTTATGTATGCTGAGAGACAGCTGAACAGTCTTGGGCCCATGACACTTATTGTGTTGTCTCTTATCGTGTTAGTGGCGCTCCTGCTTTTCATTGGGGGGGGGGATGTTGCATTGTCTGCCTTGTCTTTTGCTTTCATAGAGAGTGATTTTAGTGTGTAAGTTTGGTACTAATCCCACTAGGATTTTCCAAGAGTAATCACCTCTCTCTCCCGCCTGCGTTCTAGGGAGTACAAGTTGAGGAATTTCAAGCGTTCCCAGTAATTAAGGTGTTTTATCGCAGTTGTGTGTGGCTTGAAGTTTCTCTGTACATTTTGTAGGTCAGCAATTTCACCTGCCTTGAAAGGTGCTGTTAGTGTGCAGCAATATTCTAGCCTAGACAGAACAAGCGACCTGAAGAGTGCCATCACTGGTTTGGCATCCCTAGTTTTGAAGGTTCTCACTATCCATCCTGTCATTTTTCTAGATGTGACTGATACAATGTTGTGATCTTTGAAAGTGAGATCCTCCGACATTATCACTCCCAGGTCTCTTAAATTAGTTTTTGCTCTACTGTGTGGTTGAAATTTGCTTTATATTCCGATATAGTTTTAATTCCCTCACGTTTTCCATATCGGAAAGAAGAAATCGCAGTAAAACGCGTGATTGCAAATATGAAAAAAATTCAGTGAAAATAGGAAATAAAACCCTAGCGTTCTCATGTGCTTATCCGCAAGAGGCTTCACTAGCATCCTGACACCCACCGCGAAGACTGTACGGACCCGTCATGTGTGTCAGGTGACCGCTCGAAAGAATTACAACGCTCGTAGCTTACGTTTGCGGCCTCCCTTGTACTGGCAGTTCCTGGCTCCATAGTTAACCTATTTTATCATAATGACCTAATGCTACTAGTGAACGCCAACTTGTATGTGCTGGCGACGGATGTTGTGATACACACCAAGGATACAGAAAGCTGCACGACGGAATTACGAAATCGTACTTACTCGATTGTAAACAAATCACGGAATGCACCAGCCTGTGAGTTTCAGGATTCACTTGCCATGGTTCAAGCCTCATCCGTTCCGTGATTTGATTAACTTAAAGACACTTTAAGCAGAGAGATCATTATTATACGACGTTTCGTCTACGGGAAAGCATCACCGACAGTGGATTGAAACATCGAAAAACTGTTTTTCCTCGCATAATGTGTCTATGAATCTCCACTAGTCGGTTTATGCTATTGTCCACCAATAAAAGAATTGCAATACAGATTTTTTTCTGAGTTCACTGGACTGTGAAAATCCCTATTGTTGTGCTAAATATTGTTTTTATACAATACATCTGCCAGTGATTTGTCAATTTATTTTTTAATCAGCTTCAAGTCTTTAGGCACAAGAGATAATAGCCTCATTGTATTTTTATAGGAATTCTTGAAATATAAAGAGAGGGAGGGGGGGAGGGGGGAGGGGGGGAGAGAGAGAGAGAGAAAAGGAGGAGAGAGGGGAGAAGAGAGAGGAATTGATGTAACAACTCTTAGCTTGTTATAAAGGTAGGAACCCTTAAAAAACCTTTTAAAAACCTTTGGGAAAAAGAGAGAAAGAGAAAGTGAGTGACAATTCAACAAGAACGATGGTGTTAGTGGGCGCAGAGTTTCTGCTGAAATGATGTAGAACACGAGGAAGGCCCAAAAAAAGAAGCGACACACAAAAAAAGCAAGAGAGAAAAAGAACAGGGGTTTGCGACGCTTTTTGGGGTTTCGCGGGCCCCCCTAAGTGAATGGATCATTGACCGATTCTGGAAGCTCTTCTTGCCCCGACGAAAAACATCGGCTCCAGACGAAATGGAGCCCCCCCGAGGGGGAAAAAAAATAAAACCATTGCATTAAACAATGCCATGGTGACTTTACTCCTTCTTTTGACTCACTGTTTTGACACCGGTGCATTAGTTTTTTAGTGGTTAGGTTTGTAAGGTTCGTCGGAAACATGACAAGTGTTTTGTGACGCAAGGGTCTTTGTAGGGAAGTGCTAAAAAAATTGAAAAATTTCACAGCGCTTGGGGGAAAGGAATTAATTTGGTTTGATCCCTTTAAGGGAACTACGTTCCCTGGTCAAAGTTTTTTACCCGCATCAAGGGCACCCCCGTTTGAAAGGGCCCGGGTATTTCGTATCATTTTTTTTTAAATTGCCGTGAAAAAAAATACTATTTGTCTTCGAAAATGTCGAGATTTGGGGAAAAAAAAAAGGAAGCGAAAAAAAAGAAAGGTGGAGAAAAATAAGGATAAAAGGATTGGGCAAATTTGCAGAAAATGGACGGGGAGGCTAAGACTTTTCAAAATCAACACGAGTCTTGTTTCAAAGAAACACGAACTAAGAGGGCGGCGGAATTTTTCAAGAACTAAGAATAAAAAATCCTTTTTTGACTCCCTGATTTGCTCGGCAAAGCCCATTTACAAATTCTTTTTTGTTTGCCCGTCAGTTTTGCAAAAAATGATTTTTTTTTAAAAGAAAAAAGCTAATTTGCAGAAATGATAAGGGCACCCGGGGTTAGGAGTAAACGGTTTTTTAAAAGGTAGGAAGGATATATCTGATTTACTGGATCAAGGTTCTTCCCGGTTTTAAGGGAAAGCGTCTAAAAAAATATTGAAGTCAATGACTAACAGCTTGTTGGGTAAAAGGACACAAGTGTAACTAATGTGACATTTTATTGTGGCAACGTTTCGCTCTCCAGGAGCTTTGTTATGCGTTGCCTCAATAAAACGTCACGTTAGTTGCACTTGTGTCCTTTTACCTAACACATTATCGGTAATTGTACCATCGTTAATACGACTGACAGCTTGTTCCAAGCCCCTACAACTCTCGTTACCTAACAAGTGCTTTCAGATATCTTTTCTACGTCAGAATTTATCCAGTTTCAACACAAAACCACGAATTGCTCTGATGTGGTATTTTTTTTAACACTATTTATATCGCCTTTATTCATTTTTTTTATCTGAACGTCAATCATATCCTCCTTAATTCTACTTAAGTCCTTATATTGGCGGCTGTCTTAAACGGGGTATCCAAGATAGGTGCAGAAAAATAGAATGGGGGAGAGGGGGAGAGAGAGAGAGAGAGAGAGAGAGAGAGAGAGAGAGAGAGAGAGAGAGAGAGAGAGAGAGAGAGAGAGAGAGAGAGAGAGAGAGAGAGAGAGAGAGAGACCGAGACCCGTATGGGTTATGCAGCACTTGGGAATAGGAGGCAAATTAATTTAATTTGATCGTAAGAAGGGAGTACATATAACTCCTTAACTTCAATATTGCATTTGGTTTGATCATCTGTGTGTCCCCTAAACTGCCAGAAGTACTTGTAACGAAGCCTAAGCCTGGCCACTACATCATCAGTCTGTTCACATTGCATTTAGGCGCCTCCCCATATAACTTTGGTATATCTGTGTCTAGCATTAGGAATAATATTAAGAGCGAAGTAAATAGTGAAAATGATTGTTATAGGAATGCATTTAGAAGTCTGAGTACATCTATAACCCACTATGAAAACATGAACGTAGATAAGTATGTTTATGGAGCAACTTGCAATGTGAACAGACAGACTCATGTTGTAGTGGCCAGGCTTAGGCTTGGTTACAAGTACTTTTGGCAGTCTGGGAGACGCAGAGATGATCATCAAACCAAATGCAAATTATGCGACCAGGAATATGGTCACTCCCCGAATACTATGTGGTTAATTGTCCATTTATTGAGGAATATAGAGATAATTTAATAACCTATGTGACATGGCAAGATATTTTATTAATGGAAATAAGATACCAGATATACCAAGAAAATTTCCTAAATTTACTTGTAACAGATAAGTGAACTGTAGATATAAATTCGAATGTACTTGTGTTAACCCTTCTGGGGTCTAGTTCCTAGGCGTTTTCTGTATCCATATGCTCTTGCGCTACCGTCCACATAATGGATATAGGTGCACAATAAACTAGCCACTTCGGTGGCAAAATTTAATCTTCCCATATTGACGGGGGACAGAGAGAGAGAGAGAGAGAGAGAGAGAGAGAGAGAGAGAGAGAGAGAATGATGGGGGAAGAGAGAGAATGATGGGGGAAGGGAGAGGAGGGGAGACTACTACAGTCCTAGACAATTAAGAGCCTCCCATCACTGGAGGGCGTGGGTGGGGTGGTTGGGGGTAGCAACAGCCTGAGTGGTCAAATCCTTCACTGCTCCGCTCCCCACCATCCATTGACCTTGGCAGCTTCCTTCACAAAGGAACTTTAAATTACTCATCTGGGCAGTAAATAAAACGCCAGAAGAAAGTGAGAAATCCCATAAAGATGTTGATCTAATAAAGACCGTCGGCCGGTTAAAAGAGCACGAACTCTGTCATGGATCCCAAGCGCCAAACTTTGGGTATTCGAACTTCCTTTGAAAACGTCGCCACACTTTAATTAGAAGTGTTTTTCTTGTTTGACTTGATCTTTGTGAGCGAAGAGGACCTGCGTGCAAAAAAAACCTTGTTTTTTAACGTTTCGTCATGTTATTCTGCTATGATTTCTGGAATACTTGTTAAACACTTTGTGAAGTTTAATGTTATATACACAGTGTTAGCGGCTCGTATGTTGTAATAAAGTTGGTAGAATTACCGACAATATGTAAAGTAAAAGGACACAAGTGCAACTAATGTGACATTTTATTGTGGCAACGTTTCGCTCTCCAGGAGCTTTATCAAGCCATTGATAAAGCTCCTGGAGAGCGAAACGTTGCCACAATAAAATGTTACATTAGTTGCACTTGTGGGCTCGTATGTTATTTATTTTAAAGTTGAGAAAGTATCAGTAACACTGTTGAATGTTTAGATGCTTCCGGAGCGGCTACGTCACTGCCTCGTTGGCTCCTCACGTCGACTTACCTAGTGTTTTTAATTATTCGTTCCATATGGCATTCAAAGTATCGAAAACACTGACAGATATAACAAATAAATCCATTATTAAATAACTACAATAAGAATTAAACCATCCGTCAGTTGGTAGCAAGCGATGGGTTGTGGTGAAGTCAGCCATAGACACGGGTGCGAACGTAGCTTGACACTCCTGCCATCCACCACCTTACGTACTACAAGTTATCCTCATTTTACTACGTCACTTTTACTCTTATTTTTATTTTTAAATTTTAATGTTCGAGCTTAACCACTAATAAAAATAAAAAAAAATCCGCACCTCTTATGGCAACGCATTGGCCGAGAGAAAAAAAAGGTTGAACTCTTAATGTTCATCACTTGAGGATAAAGATCTACTATCACAGCCATACCGTGTTCACAAGTTCCTATCCTGCTGTCAACAACCTGTTCTCCAAATAAAACCTCGTTTTCTAACGCATTTCTGCTGACCTATGCCTTATAATTTAAGTATGTTCGAGGTTAGGTTGGAGATGGACAAGAGATGGTGGCAACTGTTTCCTGAGGCGGGTCTTAGCCGTTCCATGACCCGCCAACGGAACTTCTGGTCATCTGACAAAGGCCTTCCAATGGCTTACCGGTCACCCCTTAAAAAAAAAATTAAGGTTCTTCCCGTGTGCATGATCGCCGGCGGGTGCTACTAGCGGTGTTAACAAGACCTGCATCAGTGTCCTCCAACTGATGCAGGTCTTGTTAACACCGGCCAACAAGCTGACATGATGGCCTGTAACCCTCGGGTGGTGAAGGCCAGTTTGAAGCCTTTCACTCCACTGTTCTCGTGTTCCACGATACAGACTCTCACACCCTAACCTGGTGGTATTTAGGTATACTATTTTCTTTTTTTTTGTATTAATAACCAATAGGATTAGCAACCCAGGATAACTGAAGATAGGCAAGTAGACTGGCTTATTTCCAAAGGAGTTCTTGATTCTCTTTCTCAGGATGTTATCCACAAGAGTCGGCTAACAACTAGTTATCAACTGATGGCTAAGTGAACATGAAAACAAATGTATGGAAAATGCATAATGTTTTTACCCGCACAAGGATCAAACAAGGATGCGAACCGATGGCTATTAATGTATATTGGTCGCCACTGCACAATATCATCCATGAATGGGATACTGAAGATGTGCAAACGCGCTTGTTTGCCTCTCTTCTCACTCCCTTGCTATTGTGAAATACTTTGGCGGAGCAGACTGAGAAATCTCTCCTCATCCTCCTCCTCCTCTCTTCTGCTACCAGATAATATATTACATATTGTTGGATATAATACAATGAATAATTATCAACTTACCTTCAAAATATCTGACAAGTATCTGGCCACAGGTCCACTAGGCTACTCTCCTCAAGCACAGTTATTATCTTCAGTACGGTGGTGCTGGTCAAGGTGGTGATGAAAATAAAATCACCGCGTAATCTGATAAAAGCTAATCGAGTTTCTTCAGTGAGAACTGTCCTCTGAATTTTAGCAAAGGAGATAAACTCTTCACTGTATTCTGTATGTCAAACACTGCACAAAGTCCTTACACAACTCACACACAAAAAAATCAGACTGATTAAAGTAATAATTATCTCAATCAATGCATGGTCTACAAGGGTAAGAATCACAGCTCTTTACCACACGACTGCTGACCGTGTGTGTGCATTGTGCACTTGATCGATCTGAGTGGTGTGTCGGATTCAGCGCCTATCAACTACTTGAGGGCCATTAAGCCCGCAGTTCACCTGTACACTAACATGAAGAATATTTTCATCTTTAAAGCAAGAATGTACTGGGTGTATTGTTATACACATGAAAAAGCACCGATCCCATAAGATCACACAAAGCCTGAGGAACGGAAGAATAGTCAAGTCTGATCGTAGAAAGGGAATGCCTGCTACAATACCTTGTTTTCAGAGCACATTTCAGGTTTACCTGGAGGGTGCTCGGGGGGGGGTCAACTCCCCCGCGGGTAGGTTCATGACCTAGTGCATCAAAAAAAAAAAAAAAAAAAAGCACCTCTGCCCCTGCCTTGAAGGGATAACAAATTAAGTAAACTCTTAATGTATATGCACTGAGAGACAAGCTGAGTGGACGAAGGACTGAGCGTCCATCACTCCTTTATTGCGACTATTCCACACAGGTTCAGAAATTTGCATGACGAATAATAATTAAAAAATATTGTTTTTATTTGCTTCTAAACCAGTGAAAGAGTGAGTGAGAGAGAAAAGAGAGTGAGCGTGTCATCACCTACATACTCAGACAGTTGACAAGCCAAATGAATATAGCCGTGTGAAGCAGCCAGACCAAAAATAAAAAGGAAAATAAAAAAAATAGTCTCGCTTCCCAGACTTCCATTGAAGAATAACAATACGTGACACGGAGTTAACACCAAGTGACTGAACCACAACCCCTGCACGCCTCCTTCCCTACCCCCCCACCTCCCTCACCTCTCACAGCCCCGCCCACAAAACAACTATTCCCCCACCTCCAACGCAACCCCTTTCCCTCCACCAACAACTGTTACCCCACCCATAGAGTAATCCCCTTAAAACAGCAGATACTGGGATTTTGAGGAGGGTGGGTGGGGGAGGGATATCGGTATTAAGGGCATTGAGTTTAGATGTGGGAGGTGTGGAAGAGTCTGTGCAGCGTGCTTTGGTCTACATCATAACTGATTTTGTTTTCGTATCATGGGTCATGAGGGGTAATGGGGATTGGATGGTGCGAAAGAAGGTATTGGCTGCAACAATGTACAAAACACTTAGTCGTAATAGGGGGATATATGGAAGTAGATGGGAAAGGGTTTTTCCTGAAGGATATCGAAGTATGAATGTCAGAGGTTTGTTGGCGGAGTGAGGGGAAAAAAAAAAGGGGGGGGGGATGTGTTTGGATTTTCAGGGGTTGCACCGGGCTCGTCTCAGAATTTGGGAATGTATGAGGAGTTCCGTGATATGGTGTGAAATGGCAGCGTAGTTGTGGAGTGTGTTTTAAGTAAGTTTGTGGTGGTTTGTAAGGGAAAAGTTGTTAAGATTTTTATGGACATGGGAATGAGCAATATTTGTGTGCATGTGAAAAGTATACGGTCATACTCAGGATGGTATACTGATGTTATGGATAAGTTAAATTTGGAATATGTTGTAATGTATTATCAGGACTGGTGGTTGTATTAAAGCAAAGGACATGCGGGCGTGATAAATATGTCTGTGTACCAAATGTACTGCTAATAATGAGAAGAATACAATGTGTGTGATTTTTATCATACATTAAGTGTATATAGCAGTATGTAAGAGAGAATTTCATGTACTCAGTATGGGTTGTATATTGGTATTCGGTGAAGTTCAAGGAATATTATTGACGAGTGATGGGTATATAAGGATGTGTTGATGTACAATGTGTTAAGTAGGGTTAGGATGGTGAGGCAAGAAATGCTGCGGTCTGTAGAATAAGAATATAGTCTCGTTTAAGTTAATGTTTAATAGTAATGACTATGTATATTTCATTATATGGTAGAAGAAGTTTGTTACTCAACACTGGAAATTATATTTGAAAAATATTACTAAATATACGTGATTGTGTAAGTTCGCTTGTGGTGATGAATGTAGTGTATGGACGTGAGGTGGGACGAATGTAGTGTATGGAAGTGAGGTGGGACGAATGTAGTGTATGGAAGTGAGGTGGGACGAATGTAGTGTATGGAAGTGAGGTGGGACGAATGTAGTGTATGGAAGTGAGGTGGGACGAATGTAGTGTATGGAAGTGAGGTGGGACGAATGTAGTGTATGGAAGTGAGGTGGGACGAATGTAGTGTATGGAAGTGAGGTGGGACGAATGTAGTGTATGGAAGTGAGGTGGGACGAATGTAGTGTATGGAAGTGAGGTGGGACGAATGTAGTGTATGGAAGTGAGGTGGGACGAATGTAGTGTATTGAAGTGAGGTGGGACGAATGTAGTGTATGGAAGTGAGGTGGGACGAATGTAGTGTATGGAAGTGAGGTGGGACGAATGTAGTGTATGGAAGTGAGGTGGGACGAATGTAGTGTATGGAAGTGAGGTGGGACGAATGTAGTGTATGGAAGTGAGGTGGGACGAATGTAGTGTATGGAAGTGAGGTGGGACGAATGTAGTGTATGGACGTGAGGTGGGACGAATGTAGTGTATGGAAGTGAGGTGGGACGAATGTAGTGTATTGAAGTGAGGTGGGACGAATCATTTGTTATATTATACTGTGTTTATTTTTCTGTGGTGAGGTGTGGAGATTGTTATTTTCAAACCTTTATTTGTTTCGTAATTATTGAGGTGTTACGTATTATGTATTTGATATGAAGTTTAATATACAACAATAGTAAGTGTGTAAAGAATTTTTGGATAATTGAGAATGTCTTCGTACATACAGTTTTATGTAAAATGTCAATAAAAAAATAAAAAAAAAAAAAAAAACAGCAGATACCCCACCTTAAAAAAGAACAATTTCTCATCTCAAAATGGCCCCGTCTTCCACTTCCTCCAAGGAAACCATTTTCTATTCACAAATAACCCGCACATACAATAGAGGAGCTAACGACGACGTTTCGGTCCGACTTGGACCGTAACTTTGTAAATGGTCCAAGTCGGACCGAAACGTCGTCGTTAGCTCCTCTCTTCTATGTGCGGGTTATTTGTGAATTGTTTCAGTGACGATATTTTGCCTTTTTGTTATTTATTTTCCATTCCTCTAAGGCAACTAATACCCTGCACCCAAACAATCCTTTTTTCCCGCCCCGAAGCAACTTCCCACAATTCCAAAGTAACTAATTCCTCCTCCAAACTTACCCCAGCTAAGGATTTGGTTGGAGAAGATAGGTTTAGGGTTAGAGGAGGGATGGGGTGAAGATAAGAAGAAAGTGGAGGGGGGGTCGGAATCGTTAGGAAGAAGGTCTTGGGGTTGCAGAGAACGGGGGGGGGGGTGGGGTTAAAGAGAACTAAAGGAGGTTAAATGGTATAAAATACCGAAACGATGGAAAAATAAATACAAATGCAGTATAATGCAATCCTGTATTGCCTACGTTTCGCCCTGTATGTGACTTGATAAGGTTCACTGTGTGGGCGAAACGTAAGTCAGTAAAGGATCGCATTATTCTGCATTTATGTTTAGTTTTCCAGAACTGAATGATGAAGTAGAGAAGAGGGAAGAGGTTAGGTTGTAGGAGGGGGAGGGGGAAGTTGTAGGAGGTGGAAGGGGGGAAGTTGTAGGAGGGGTGGAGGGGAGGCTGTAGGAGAGGAGGGAAGAATAGTTAAAGAAGTGGCCGGGTGTTGCTAGAGGGGTAAGAGAGGTGGGGGCTAAATGAACTAAACTTACTTCGTGTGTTGAGACTATTTTCCACGAGAGATGTTATGTTGAATTTTTGTTCGTCTTGTCTGGCGAAATAATGGCTCGATGAAAAGGCCAAGCAGGAAAAATATATTTAAAAAAAAAAAAACAGCTCGGTAAATATACTGAATTTCACAAACTTTTTTTTTTTTTTTTCAACAATTTTTGCCACTGGAATAACGCCAGAATTAATTTTTTTTCCAGAACTTGCAGGTGGGAGACTCTGCAGGTCACTGGCAGAAAGAAAATTATTATTTTGAGGAAGTGCTAAACGTGTATGGATCTTACACCTGGGAATGAGAGGAAAGAAGATTTGATCCAAGTGTTGATTACCTCTAATTCTTTGGATCGAGAACTTTTCACCGGGATCATGTCATCCTTCTCGAAGGGAGATGGGAGGGGAAATATCTCTCAGGAAGGGGAGAGGAGAAAGATCTCTTGGGGGAAGGGGTGAAGGGAAAAAACTCTCGGGAGAAGGGAAGGAAGGGGAAAGATTTCTCCATGGAAGGGAAAGAAAGGTTAAGATCTCTCCGGGGGAAGCGGGGAGGAGGGGAAAGATCTCTCTTAGTGAGAGTGTACAAAAATAAATGCGTGCCTTCCTCTTTCCTCCCAGAGTTACAGAGTCGTTGCTGGAGGACCAATTGTTATGACGTCGTCACTGCTGTTCCCAACCCGAGGCGGTTGAAGCGAAATTTGGATTTTTACTCTGCGTGCCTAGCACTGGCGGAAGGCGCCTCGTAGCAGAGCTTTACACGGCTACATCACACAGCTAATCAATTTTCCACTCCCAGTGTCTGGCGAAGACTCAATTACTCTTAAACGAAAAGATTCTACGTAAGTCTTGGCTTTTTTTCAGATATCCGAAACTCCGTAGGAAGGACAGTGGCGCACAAGAAAAAAAAAGAAATCGGAAAATTTCCCTGTCTGGAGGTGTCTGCCAGGATCTTCAGGAAACTAAATAATTCCTTTCACCCACAAACAAAAAGTGAATAACCATATAACGAGTTTCGTGTAAAATAGTCCCAACAACAAAAAATCTCCGCATTTTTCAGCTCGTCGCATTACACGTCACGATCCGGGTTATTACATAATGACAAATTGAGATCGCGTGGGAGTCATCAAACTGACTCTTGTACACTGAAAAGAGAATTTACTGAATTTAATGCTTGTAAACTTTTAAAATAGCGAGAGGAAGGAAGAGAAGGGAGAAACAGACACGGAAGGAAAACTATGAATAACTGAATATACAAGTGACTTAACCTCTTATTACCAAGTAGATAATAACTTACGTGAGGTTTATTATTCAGTACCTTGTGGCTAGTTATGCTTGAAGTAAGTAATAATAGCAGGTTGCATTAGCTCCTGAGAAAACAAAAATAGCATCATGTAATCTCTGAGATTAGCGTATAGATGGAGAGACTGAAATGTTCCATAATTTCCAAAATAACTATAATTTTTAGAGGGGGTGGAACGGTAAACCAGCGGAAGGTCTCAGTCAGATGACCAAAAGCTCCAGATGCTGGTTATATGATTAAGACTCGCGTCAGGAAACACTTGTCCTGTTTCCCGAAGAAACCTTACCTCCACCAGCACCGAACTGCCTACGCAGAATGAAAGGAGACTCAGCGATAACTATGACGGAAAACGTGTGGAATTACAAGCAGGGCAGCCGCGTCAAGGCAGGGCAGCCGTGTCAAGGCAAGGCAGCCGTGTCAAGACACGCCTCGTACTTATCCGACATCAGAAGGTGCATGAAAGCTATACATGTAGTAAGTTAGCATCACTCCCTTAGACATCTTGCCTTCATCCTATCTTTCACCTGTAGACATGACACATCACAAGCCTCGAATAATCATGGCTGGCACTGTCATGTCTACAGAGCCTTCAGTTCTGGAAATACTAGGGACATTACTGTTCTAAACAAGGCTAAATATTATTACATCCACGGAGTATCGCCAAACCCGTATGGATCATATAACTCCTGGGTGGGGGGCATGGGAAACAATCCGGGTGATCAGCTCTAATTCCTTGGAGCAAGAACCGTTCACTAGTGTCTAGCAACCTTCACTGACGAGAATATAGCAATGTTAAACTTAAAAATCTTGCAAATTTATTGCAAAACTGGCATAAGTAAATTGGTTAATAAACAGAGATAAGTAAAGGCACATATAAATTATTTGCTCATTTGTCAGAGTTATCTATGAAGTGAAAAATAAATAAATTCAAACTCGTGTCCTTGAAAGTGGAATATTTGGCCATCAGAAAGGAAGATTACGAAAAAACTTAATGTCGAAATTTTTGCAAGGTCGATCCAAAACTTGCGTAATATAAAGGTACAAATAAAAAATGTAGATTTTTTTCTTCAGAAAAGTTTATTGCATGCGTGCAGAGTACAAAAGACGAAAAAAAAAAAAAAAACAAAAATTCAAAGTAGTTGTGTTAATGTCGGACAAACAATCAGGTTATCCCCTTTAACATATAGCCAAAAGAACAATACCGTGACTGGAATAATACACAAATAACCGGCACATAGGGAAAGAAACTTACAGCGATGTTTTGGTCCGGCTTGGATCATTAACTAGTCACACACTAACACATATAGACATACGGCAGAGACTTAAAATGGCGACATGGGAAGAGAGTGCCACTTTAGGTCCTTCCTGTGTGCTTATATTTTGGTTTAGTGCCTTATTACGAGGCGGCGTAAAAATAAACTAGCCAACACCGTTTGAATATATTTAAACGAACAAAGATTGTTTGGAAATATGAACAGTTAGACCTGAGATTATTGTATGCTTCCGAAAGTGATTATCCAGAAGGTATCACACAGCGTCCGGGGAATTAAAGTTAATCAGGGGTGATCAAAGGAGCTAAGGCTCTCAAATTCTTTTAAAAAAGTCTTTCACCGGTATCAAAATACCAAATGAAGAATCAGAAAATGTGGGTTTATGATAAGGGCGTTGAAACACACACACACAGTCTCGGGTTATTCTCGTTAACATCTAATGGGAATTAATGATAAACTCTTTAGACTTGTTTTCAAAAAGGAAACTCAGATTTATTCCTTAATTATATGATTTATTGTGACGTAGTGAAAAAGAAACCAACTGCTTGTTTTAACTATAAAACAAAAGAAATAATTTGCAAATTCCTTCTGGAAAACCCGAGAATATTATACAGAGCCCTTCGCGGACATCAAGGCGCCTTCGTTGAAGGTGTTTGCTGCTGGAGACTCCTTGTAAATACATTTAACAATGTGCGCAGACTCTCTGGGTATCAACTCCCAAAAGTGAGTTTACGAGCTTCTGGTCATCTCAGTGTAAAGGCAAAGTGGGAACTGTGATGATTCTGCTACCAGCCTATGCTGACAATGATTCAGCTTGATATTGACGTAGCCTGACACTGACCCAGCCTGACACTGACCCAGCCTAACGCCAAGGAATCTACACCGTCTCATTAATGTCCTTAATAAATAGGCACTCATTTCCCCGAATAATAAATTGTCGTTAATTAGAACGTTTACACCACTAAACTGTAAATAAATCAAGAACACATCACTAATATATTCATTGTCATTTGGGAATCAGAGGTCACTAAATCACTTTCTTGAAGGTGGTGTGGCCAGGCAGGGAAGGAAAGGTAGGAATTAACAAAGGTATGGTGGTGTGGTAACACGTTGGGGGTCAAACTACCTTCATAAAGTGGTGTTAATAGTGTAAGCGTGCCTTCTGCCAAGTGGTGTGTTCACAGGATTGTCATACTACCTTCATGAGGTGGTGTACGCGTACCTTCTGCCCAGTGGTGTGGTCACAGGATAGTCATACTACCTTCATGAGGTGGTGTAAGCGTATCTTTTGCCCAGTGGTGTGGTCACAGGATACATCATACTACCTTCATGAGGTAGTGTAAGCGTACCTTCTGCCCAGTGGTGTGGTCACAGGATACAGTCATACTACCTACATGAGGTAGTGTAAGCGTACCTTCTGCCCAGTGGTGTGGTCACAACAGGATACGGTTACACCATCTTCACGTGGATTAAGCGTTCCTTCTGTCCAGTGAGGTGGTCAGAGGATACAGCCACCCTGCCTTCAGATGGGAGACGGCCAAGAAAGGTTCTCACGCGACACTGGTTGCCGTATGGCATCCAGGTGAGGATCAAGTGTTCAAGAATTCCAGAGTACCTGTTTGTTCCAGCAAATGACCCAGCCCCGCCCAGCTGCCACCAGGAAAGTTTGACTCCTACGTTCATTTCCATATCAGCACAGCAAGCTTTGAAGGCCTAACTTCAGGTTTCACTGAAATTAACGCTTTAGGAAGGCAGATTTACCATCAACTCAAAATATACATTACTCTACCTTACTGGTGCACTGCTCTCCACTCCTTCAAGTTATGCAGTACTATGGACTCTAGATGTGATTACTGCTATTAATTTTGTGCAAATTGGTGGTGGTGTTGGTCCAGTGTTCATATACTTCGTCATAATCTTCGTTGTATCACACTAAAGCCACTCATGTTCGCTTTCAGTCTCGGAAGTATTGGATAAAACACGGTAATTCTCAATAAACCTAACACCGCTGTCACATAGCTGCCAGTGACTTCATCTGCCGCTCTACACCTCACGAACCTCTACTTACCCATTAGATGCAAAACAACTACTGTGAAAGAATAGTGAAACTCCAAGCACTTTCGTGACTTCTCACATTATCAAGGAACTATCATGTGATTGTTTTGCATATTCTGAAATCACCTGTTTACTATGATTTTATTGCATTGCCCATTAGATATTTTCTCATGGATTTTGTCTTTGTATAAATTGGTGAATGTAGGTAATACAGGCAGAGGTGTAGTCCGTAATAAAGTCACAATTTTGGGTAGTTAAAAAATGACACGAAAGAAAAGACAAAATTTTGAGTAGTTAAAAAAGTCACTGAAGAAAAGTCACAAATTTTTAACACGTAAAAAATCTATGAAATAAAAGACAATTTTGGGTAGGTAAAAGAAAGACACTGGAAAAATAAAGTCACAGAATGCTTGTAGTTGGACATGTGTTTGACAGAATGTAGCCTAACCTAAACGTATGTAACTTAACCAAATGTAGCCTAAGCTAATGTAACTTAACCAAATGTAGCCCAAGCTAATGTAACTTAACCATACCTAACCCTAATGTAATCTAGCCGAATCTAATGTAACGTAACTTAACGTAATGTAGCCTAACGTAATGTAGCCTAACCTAATGTAGCCTAACCTAATTCTGTGTAGCCTAACGTAATCTAATGTAACATAACCAAATGCAGCCTAACCTAATGTAATGTAACCCAACCTAATGTAATCTAACCTGACGTAAACTAATGTAACCTAACCTAACCTAATGCAACCTTACCTAATCTAATGTAGCTAACCTAACCTAATCTAACGGAGCCTAATCTACCCTAGCTTAAATGGGTGTAGGAGAAAAAAAAGTGGAACATAACCTCCCCTTTCCCCACCTCAGGACAAAACCAGCCTTGTTACGAAAACTTGGGCAGCCCCGTAGGACAAAATTTCCCTAGGATGAAACAACTAAAGTGTAACATAAGGGAACCAAACCAAATCAAAACTAACCTAACAATTTAAACCAAGATGTATTTCAGTCGCTGTATATTCCGACAAAGGTATCCCTGTATTCCAAAAGCTCAGCCGCCTCTGCTTATGTCCTACTTAAAATTCTCCACAGTCACCTGAGAAATAATATTTGTTTTTCTTAATATTTTTTAGACAATCTAATTTGATGAAATTTCTCACCAAATGACAAACTGACATCCCACACATACCATAATCAGTATAATAATACTTTCAGTTAAGATCTCACAAGCGGTTAGGGTTTGTAGCCAATCAAAGAGGCGTGAAAAGGAAATTTTATAAACAGTATTGACAAACTGAAATTTAGATAGCCGATAGCTAACACTAAGCTTACTTTTAAAAATGCTTATCAGCGCTGATCAGAAAAAATAAATCTCCAGTAACTGATCCGATTCTAACGATTCCAAGTTTTTAAATAATTTCAGACCGAATTTCAGAATGGGCAAGAAACGTCGTGATCTAAGTGACTTGGACCGTGGAATGATTGTTGGTGCCAGACGGGGTGGTTTGAGCATCTCAGGAACTGTTATCCTGGGATTTTCACGCACTACAGTCTCTAGAATTTACTGAGAATGGTGTGAAAAACACAAAACTTCCATTGAGCTGCACTTCTGTGGGCGATAACGCTTTCTTAATGAGAGAGGTCAGAAGAGAATGGCTAGAGTGGCTCAAGCTAACAGGAAAGTGACAGTAATTTAAATAAAGATGCAATACAACAGTGGAATGAAGAAGAACATCTCTGGATGCACAACACGCCCAACCTTGAAGTGGATGGACTACGGCAACAGAAGACCACATCAGGTTCCACTCCTGTCAGCTAAGAACAGGAAAGTGAGGCTACAAGGGCTACAGGCTCAAGAACACTGGAAATATGAAACTTGGAAAACCGTCGTCTTCTCTGATGAATCAGGGTCAGAATTTGGCATAAACTTCAGGATGTGGTGGAATGGGAGATTCACATCAAGAATGTGCAGTTGGAAATTCTGTATTATTATTATAATAAAAAAGAAGCGCTAAGCCACAAGGACTATACAGCTGGAAATTCTGTAGCAATTGCGTGATGCTATCATGTCAACAGGGACTAGGATCACTAGGGAAAATTTCCAGCACCTTGTTCAATTTATGCCACGAATTCAAGATGTTCAGGGACTCTACCCAGTACTAGAAGGCTGTACCTAATAAAGTCTCAACTGATTGTATATTTCATTTGATTTAACGGGAATTAAAATTTAGCACTATTTTACAAGAAAAATGGGCAAATGTGAACCTACACACTCACCGTCGATAAAATAGGAGGAAATATTTTTGAACGTTTGATGCTATGCCGCAGAGGGTTTCGGAAATTTTCTGTGCAACAGCAGGATGCTGGGAATGTGTTCAATAAATCCGGTCACGGAGTTGAGGAACGAGACTGTAGAGGCGGACGACATACATAACTTAGGAAACAAAAAATACAGTAAACCTAAACGGTCATATGACCGAGAATTAAGAGGTGGCCCTATGAGATGTATTTTAACACTCAGAGGCTCATATTGGAAAATACACACAAATAAATACACATACACACTCTTGGAAATTTTTAAACATATAAACTAAACCCTGACCACAGAACACCACGAGCCTGGCTCTGTCCCTAAACCCATTAGGGTCATACAGAGCTGCAGGGCAGGGGGGGTGTTGCCTGGTTATAGCTATAGTAGCATGGGTAGCGAGGATAACAGAGGTAGAGTCAGAAAGGCTGTGAGGAGTGCTAAAGAAAGTATTATCAAAGTTTGTGTAATAAATCAGTTGCTGTCAAAAAGTCGAAGAAGGAGACTAAGTCAAAGGTGGGGCCGTCAGCAAGGAGGGAAGATAAAGTGAGGGTGTTAGAGCGCTGAAGACGTAGGAGTTAAATTTTGCGTGTTCGTTGAAAGACAGGACAGTCCAATAGAATATGGCAAACTGAAATTGGAACCTGACAATTCTCACATTATTATTATTATAATCAAAAAGAAGCGCTAAGCCACAAGGGCTACAATTCTCACAGAGTGGAACGGAGCGCCTCTCCATGAAATATCCGTGTGTGTGACTTGTATGCCGATGCGAAGACGGGAGGCGTAGTCTCCTAACCTCGGCATCGATGCTAAGGCCAGAAACCTAGACTTGGCTTGATAAAATATAATTTGTTATGAGTCATATGGGACCAGCATTAGGTAAAAGAACACTTTATCAAGCTTTATCAAGCGGTTACTGCTTGATAAAGCTCCTAGTGAGAGAAACGTTGCCACAATAAAATGTCACATTAGTTGTACCTGTGTCCTTTTACCTAACATATTATCGGCAGTTCTACCAACATTAATGGGACTAATATTGTTGCCAACGGCTGCGAAGATGGTCAGAGAAGTCCGACCCCCAGATAAAGTCTCTTTGGCGTCAATAGTGAAGAAAAGTATATTAATAAATAATACTGTGCTAAAGCCTACGTCTTATTCTCTCATATAATAACTGGGAACTTAAGTTATATTTTAATGCAAAGCCTAGGGAATGGGTGGAAACAGGTTTTGATTCGAGGAAGAGGATAGCTTCAATTCCTTGGATCAAGAATCCTTCAGCAGCACCGAAAAACCTTTTCCCTTGTAAATGGTGGGAATTACCATAGGTTTTTTCATGGGAGGTCTGGTCGAGAACCGGGCTGCAGGGGACATTGACCCCCGGAACCTCCAGGTAGACTCCAGGTAGGTAGGTCCTTATTCCTCCCCCAGAGACGTCACACAGGTAAGATCATCCGAATCAGCTAACAGTGACCACTGTCGTTAATGAATCGTCTCGCAGCGCCTGTGTAACTCGGATTACACTCTAGCCATCTTGTTGTCCAACTGTGTTTACATATGCAATTAAAATATTCTGTTCACTCGTGACGCCATTGTGCATGGCTTGCATTCGTGACGTCATTATGTAATGCTTGGCAATGTTTGCACTCGTTACGTCATAATGCGAGACTATTTTTGCACTCGTGGTGTCATAATACGCGGCTATGTTTACACTCGTGACGTCATAATGCGCGGCTATGTTTACACTCGTGACATCTTAATATGCGGCTATTATGTTTCCACTCGCGACGTCATGCGCGACTATGTTTACACTCGTGACGTCATAATGCGCGGCTATGTTTACACTCGTGACATCTTAATATGCGGCTATTATGTTTCCACTCGCGACGTCATGCGCGACTATGTTTACACTCGTGACGTCATAATGTGTCACTATGCTTACACTCGCAACGTCATAATGCATGACTATGTTTACACTTCTAACGTCATACGTGGCTATGATTACACTTGTGGCTACACGATTCCCTGACTTTTATACTCGCTGCTTTGTAATGCCCAGTTTATATTTACACCCTAAACGTGGTAATACCTTGCTACATACACCACAGTAATTTTCATATACATAAATGCACAATACCGTGACTGGAACAATATATAAATAACCCGCACATAGGAGGAGCTTACGACGACTTTGTAAATGGTCCAAGTCGGACCGAAACGTCGTCGTAAGCGTCGCTGTTTATTTATGCATCACTAGTAATATTTACGGGAAGGCGTTAAACCCGTAGAGGTTATATAGCATCTGAGGGAATAGGAGGCAATCTGATTCAATAAAAAAAAAAAAAAAAGAGAAGGAAAAGCCTAATTCATTCTTTCCTAATTCCAGGTTGTGATATCTTTTTTTTTTAATACGAAAATTGTCTCACTTGTTTACGATTGTGCTCTCAAAATTTCGAAGTTAATTCACACACGTTATAGGATTTCCGGCTTTTTTTTTTTTACACTGTTAAGTCGTGTTGATCAAATTTGGTGCATATATCCAAGGCTCTAATTTATATACATGTATTATTTTCACTCTTGAAAATAATGTTCCACTTTCCTTGCACTTGTAACTGCCAGAGGAAGAAAGACACTTAATTTTCTAATAGGTGCTAGAATTTAAAATATCTGTATATGCCTTATTTTTTCATTTGTTTACTGGTATTTTTACTATTACTGTTATTATTATTATTATTATTATTATTATTAGTATATCTAAGTTTATTTTCAAGCCTTGATACTTTGCTTCTCTCTGATTTCCATTTAATTACATGGACCATCGGAAGAAAACGCCCTGCAAGCGAAGCAGTAAAAAAATAATTAATTCAAATTCATAGACTGGCAAAGTACTGTAATCGACTTTAACTTTCGTAAATTTTAGTAAGTCTTGGTTAAGAAAACTGGCCAGGCAAAATCTGTCTATTTCCCCTCGAGATACGTATTCTTCAAGTGATGCAATTATATTTGGAACAAGCTTTGTCTGATGCACAGACAAGAGGAGTGGAGGTCGAGCTAAAACAGACAGCACCAGAGACCTGTCGTCGTTACAACACAACCTGACTTCTGATACCCGGCGCGGGGTGGTGACTCTCTCGTCGCTTGGCTCCTGCTGTCGTTGGGTTAAAATATAAATGCATGAGTCAGTTTTGCAAGTGCAAGTAGTATGTGAGTGGATGCAGCATAAGGAAATAACAAAGAATTCAATTTATAGACAATAAGATAATACTACTTCACAAATCAGAAAAGAAAATTAATAATATTGATACAAAGATCTAAGCTGCTAAGGATCTAAGATGCTGTATGTTCTTTACAAAAAACAATCAAGAGATAAGAATTTTGAATAAACTGATCAGTAGATCAGACTTTATATTATAAAAAGAAGACTACTAAAATAACAGAACATTTATTTCTAAGAAAACGGAGGAACAATGTGTATTTAGCATCATAGCAGAAGGTCGACAGCCTGTGGCCACTTTTCTCATGCTGTTGAATTTTCAGGCTAAAATTTATTAACTTCAGCTTATTTCAAAGCCCAGTTATTCCCATGACATACCATCACCCTTTGGAGGCGACCCACAACAGTCGCCTAACACTCTGGTATCTACTAACTATTAGCTGATCAGGAGCAAGAGATGTTCAGACATTTGCCTGCACGTCTTGACTGGCTCGAGAATGAAAAGGAATTTCTCGGTTGCGAGCCTATAAACGTCACCCTATTGGATGAAAATAGGTTACTTAAGACGCTTTCACCTGTCCAGTGGAATATTAAGCGGAAATACTTTCCCAAATCTTTTATTTACACCATAGAACAAGATGTTGTACTGAAGATTGTTGGTAATAGGAATGAATTAAAGCTTATTGATAATTATCAACTAGTTTCAGCATAATTTTGATAATATGGATGAGCCTTAGCATGATGTAGACTGTAGAGTGAGTTCTAGCATGGTGTTGTGGTGTGCAGGAGTTTTAACATGATGTGGATTGTATGAATATATTTTAGAATAATATGGTTTGTATGGATTAGTATTAACATGATGTGGGCCACATGAGTGTTAGAATAATATTTGTGATATGGATGAATTTTAACATGATACAGGTGGTAGGGATAATTTTTTAGTGACTTGGGTAATGGTGACTTGGTGATGATCTTTACACTGCCCCGCCAGAGTCACCTTGCGGGCACCACCCTGTGGTACCTTAAGGCACCTACTACTCACCTGAATGGAGGAGGAGGTGATTACGGAGGTTAGTGAGCTTGCTGAAGCCCTTGGCACATACTGGGCAGCGGTGAGGCCACTGGCCGGTGTGGGTGAAGGCGTGACACCGTAGGTCGCCAGGTGTGGGGAATGACCGACCGCAAACAGAGCATTTATGGGGCTTGTCCTGTGATAGGTGGAGACGACTTTGACTTTAGTAGTATTGGTGATGTCTGTATGTATATAATAATATACAGAAGCCACATGGAGATCAAAATCTTAAAATAAAAGATTTCCATCTTCATGTGACTTCTGCATTGACAAGGTCACCTGTTTGCGAGTGTGTGTGTGTGTGTATATATATATATATATATATATATATATATATATATATATATATATATATATATATATATATATTATATATATATATAATTTTTGCCTGCATAGCTTCATATATTTTCAAAACACTCTTGCCTGTCTCTGACGAATATTTGTCAGCAAGGATATTTCTCAGAGGAATATATCAGTACCGTAATTACAGGAGAAATATCTTAGTACAAATTTTCCAATGAACATCTACGAATCAATTCGAATATTGATATGAAAATAATCTATAATAACATATCCTCGGATATATATATCTTTTAATACATAATTCTCTGGTGATAATTCTTCAGGTGATGAATACTTGAAAGGCGCGAGTGTGGTACCTTAACGTGGGTCATCTTGTGGTAGTAGAGGTTAGAGGAGGCGGTGAACCTCTTGCCGCAGGCTGCGCACTGATGAGGTTTCTCCCCACTGTGAATCCTCCGGTGAGTGTTGAGAGAGGAACTGGTGGAGAAGCCCTTTCCGCACACCTCACACGCGTGCGGCTTCTCCCCTGCAGCAGCAAAGAAGAAACTACTCAAGTTATTGCCGTTTGAGAGTTGGGAGGATTTACGTTAGCGAGTGTCGTTACAGTTTTGAGAATCTATGACCGCGGGTTCAATCCCGGCCGGGGTATGGTTAGTTCTTAAATTGTCAGGGGGAGGGGGAAGTTCTCACAAACTTTGTCAACGATTAAAAACCAATTGTTATTGACTTAATTTCACACATTTAAAAGTCGAGTAAGTAGTTAACTAGTTCATCTTAGCGTGATCGTTACTACTGTATAATCACGGGGAAGTTTAAGCCTGTAAGGACCATATATCACCAGTGGGAGGGGAAGGGTGTCGGGGGGTTAATCAGGTTTGATTATAAGGGAGAAGCTCCAGTTCTTGGATTAAAAGTCCTTCGCCAAGTTAATCTCCCTTTGAAGAGGCATTTAACCTGGATCTTCACATCTACGAGAAAAATAAACACCAGTAAACGAAGAAATGAGTAAGAAACACTACTCTATCAGTAACAATATGTAAAGAATAAACGAACATTTAAGATTAGATAATGAAAACTAGTTAGCACCATCAATAGAAGGAGCAAAAAGTCAAAAGAATAGATAAAGAGTAGTTAAAGAATAAAGAAGAATATATAAAGAAGCTTGCTTAGTAGCATCAACAGGAAAAACACGAGACAATAGTTGTACACTGAGAATAAATGAGTATCTTCGGAAGGGAACTAGAAAATCGGCTTTTCACAGATAGAACAGCGGAAAAGGGTTCTAAAGGACATAAGAACCATAACCAATGGGAACAAATATTGTTAGATAAAATATTGAAGACAAGACAGCACGGGACATAACTCTGTTACCATAGGTACACAGGCTTTCTCACACACTATCATGTCTAACGCACCTGTACGGATGACGCACCTGTATGAGTTCGCATGTGACGCTTGATGAGGCTTGGTCGGTCGAAGATTTTACCACACACGTGACAGGGAAGTAATACTCTCTCTCTGGGACGACGAGCCAGGCTGGTCTCCGAGGATGTACCAACCTCGCATGATTGGGGAAAGGTATCATACTGGCTCAACGAGTCGCTCAGCCTGGGAACCAAAATGTATCAAAATTGTTTTAATATTACTATTATTTATTTATTATTATTATTATTAGTTTAGAAGCGTTGTAGCCGTTAGAGTCATACAACGCCTGGTAAACAAGAGGTAATCAGGTTGCGTGGAGACAGAAGAATTAGTATTATATAAAATAAGAGGGAAGCGCTAGGGGTTACATGGCGCATGGCTGACAGGATAAGGGCTCGGTAAAAGACTTTTACTCTAGGGTCGTAGTTGGTGACTGCTATTTCCCAGTCCATTACGTGACGAGTCTGAAACCCTCTTATTGAAGAACTCCCCTCACACACAATCTACTGTGACAAAGGAATGCAGCCAGGGCTTACCTGAAGGAGTCACTACTGTAGGTTCCCTGGGTTACGTCGGAGTCGCTGCAGGATGACGATGAAGAAGACCCTGAGCTCTGTTTCTCGCTCTCCGTCAACGCTGACCGACTTCCCAGCAACGGTTGTGATAGGTCCAGCGGCGCATCTACACCACAGGGTAAGTTTACGTAGCAGTGGTTGTGCTACAGACCAGTTGCACTGACACTACACATCATTAAATTCTTGAAGTGGCGGGTCAAAAGTGAACTTACGACAAGACAAGCTACACAACCTAGGTCAACATGGCTTTGGAGAAGGAAGGACCTGTTTTTCACAGCTGAAGAAAATCGAGAATGCAGTTTTCTAGAACATTCAAAGACATTTGAGAACTGGACTTATTATTGACAATTTATAAAATGAGATCAAAAGGGATAAATTAATATAAGTGGTATTCAGTTTTTAAACAGTTCGCAAAAACTAAACATTAATTATGGTCTCGCACAATTAACCGTCCTCATTATATTAAAAAATTATTTATTTTCCATTTTATTATTTTGCTAATTTTGTGTTTTATTTTTAAAGACGCTTTATCGCATATAATACATACTTTACAACTTGTATAACTGTATTCTCCATACACATGGATTTAATAAATTATTTTGAATTTGAATGCTTCTTGTTTTTTCCGGATTTTGTGGATTTTCAAATCTAGTGGGTAATTTCCCTCTACACAAATCTGTTTTGGGGTAATACCCCAAAAATTCGCCTGAATTGTAAACATTCTCAAATCAGGTCACAGAATGAAAGGAATATGTAAAATAACTAGAACTACGAACATCAGCTCTTTAGAGAACACAAAATGGCAAATGTAGCAAAGGCCATGAAAATAATGAGGGGGGATTATGAGTACATGTATGATTTAAGCAATGATGCCGCGCCAGTAATAACATTTTTCATAGCTATGAAATTCCATTTAATATTACTTTTCTGTGCTCAAATTTCCTTTAATGGAAAATTAAATACACCGGCTACAAAATAAATTGAGTAGGATACAACAAGAAAACCTCCACAAAACCTAAGCATACAACTGATAATAACATGGAGTTATGATACACACAATTTAAGGCCAGGACCACTATAGGACCTAAGCATCTATAATAAGGCTAACAGAGTGCTTGAATTTATATCAAGATGTATAAGCAGATCTGTATGTGACTTGATACAGCCCACTGTGTGGGCGAAACGTTGTCAATAAAGGATCACATTATATTGCTTATGTGTTTATTTTTCCATGTATAAGCAACAGTAGTGAAAAGGTTATTCTCCAGTTCTACACATCATTTAGAATGCCTCATTTAGATTTTGCGACGCAGATATGATTTCCAGGCTAAAGAGTAGATAAAAATGCATTTGAGAACATGAAGAGGATTACTATATTAATAAACTCTATAAGAATTTTTTCATATATACTAAGAGCTGTACTCCTGCAACTCTTGAAATATGTAGAAGGAGGAGAAAAATAGGCTTGAAGCCTAATATGCATAAATTCAGATTTAGAAAGGAAATAGGAAAATAGTGATTTGGAAATAGAGTTGCAGACGAGTGTAACCATCTGCCAAGAAGAGTGATCAGAGTTTGTGCTCAGGGATCGCTTCAAATTTAATTTGGACTGACGTACCAGACTCTTCGACCGAGAAGGGTTGGGTTAGAGGGTGAACCTGTCTAGTATTGACCAGTAAGCCTTCTGCCGTGCTCCTTATGTTCTTGCGCCAAAATATTTAAACAATTGGGAATTTCTCAAAACTCACTGAATATACTCACTGGAAACAAGAGCAGACAGTATACAATGTTTACATGGAAAATTCTCGATGGCCAGGTATCTATTCTGCACAGTAGAAAAAACTTAAGAACATAAGAAAGGAGGAACACTGCAGCTGGCCTACCGGCCTATACTAGGCATGCCCTTTTCAAACCCATACCAACTAACAAAAATATTTGTCAAATTCATTTTCAGTGCTATCCAAAAATGAAAGATAAGAGAAGAAATGCAAAATACAACACTATCATAACCAAAATCCACTACACTTCAACCTTCTATCATGCTGGGCTGCAGAAGAATGACCAACATTCATACACAATAGATCACTCCTAGAGAAACAGCAACACATTGAAATCTCTTGAGATCAGAGAGTTGCACATTTCTACTCTACATAAACTAAGAGTTTACTTTTATCCCTGTCATAACGTTTAAAAATTTCTTGATCAGTGGTGCACATGTGAACTGCAAGCTTAACGACCCTCGTGCAATGAAAACCTCTTAAGACGCAACAAATTCAATGTTATGGCCAACGAGTGACAGAAGGGAAGACGAACAGTTAGTATAGCATCAAATAACGCAAAATCGATTATAAACAAATAGTACAATCATACTCGTAAACTTCTAGTTCTATGTACGAACATGTATTTTTTTTTTTGTAATGTAAATATGTCTCTGTACAGCTTATGGACACAGGGAAAGAGTTAATATGGAAGGCAGTCTGACTCACCCTGCATGAGGACCTCTACTGCCCTGCGGTAGAGGGCGGTGGCTACCAGCAGACTCGGGCAGCTCCTCGCCTCCTGCTTTAGGCTGCTCGAACTCAACACCGTTCCTTGAAATATAGACGCAAAAGTTAATCCCAGCGACGCAAACTTCAGCATTCTGTTACTGAAAGTTTGCCTTCCCCAGTCTTCCGTTTCACAGTAAACTCACTGTAAATTTTTCTTTTCGTGATCTCGTAATTTAGCGCAAGTGCTTAAAACTCCATCCATTTATTTTATTAGATAATTTGCTTAAATGTCACACGGAATAGCGAAAGTGATGGAATTGAAATCTAAATATTATCTCCAGTCATCAGTTAGTAATTCTTTATTCTATTATATTTGGCATGAGCTTGAGAGGTGCATTATTCATCGCTGGAAATGAGGAAGAATAACAACAGTGGGGAAGAAAATGTTACAAGATAATGAAATACGTTTTCGGAATAAAATTTGTAACTTTCAGCAGTGGAAATTCACACGAGAGGGGAACACTATTTATGGCTAATATTTGTAAACTCAACAAGAAACTAGATGAAAAATGGTCTGGTGATACTAACAAGATGTGAGAAAAAAGACACTTACGTATAGTTCAGGACATTTATTAGAGGAAACGTCTCGTCACGAGTGACTTATTCAGATTGACGAAGTCACTCTTGGCGAAATATTTCCTCTAATAAATGTCCTGAATTATACACAAGTATATTTTTCCACAAGAAACTAGATGCATTCCAGTCGCTGTGCGACCCGAGAAATTTATCCCCTCAGGCTGTGGTTGTCATGTCAGTTTGCGTGCGGCCAGCAGTAACAGCCTGGTTGATCAGACACTGATCCACCACGAAGCCTGACTTGAGACCGGGCCGCGGGGGCGTTGATCCCCGAAACCCTCTCAAGGTATACTCCAGGTATAGTTTATAACCTCAGACGAGCCTATCTCAGTGCTACTGGAACCGTGAAGACTACGGCTTAAATTTGTAATGCCGTTAAATATTAGCAGTGAGGATTTGAAGCTAGTCAGATTCAGGAAGGATATAGGAAAGCACTGGTTTGGTAATAGAGTTGTGGATGAGTGGAACAAACTCCCGAGTATAGTTATTCAGGCTAAAACGTTGTGTAGTTTTAAAAATAGGTTAGATAAATACATGAGTGGGTGTGGGTGGGTGTGAGTTGGACCTGACTAGCTTGTGCTGCTGGGTCTGGTACAGTGCTCCATCCTTAAGTGGAGATGATCAGACTGGGTGGGTCATTGGGCTAATCCAGGGGGGGGGTCATTGGTCTAATCCGGGGATGGGGGACATGGACCTGCTCCGCATGGGTCAGTAGGCCTGTTGCAGTGTTCCTTCTTTCTTATGTTCTTATAGCAACTAATATCCAATTTTCTTCAATAAAAATAACACATCCTAAATGTAACTCAGACCTTCCACTAAAACACAGATTTGAAGGGTTATTCTCTTCTGTTATCTCAGAGATTAATGTCCCAAAATAATCATTTTATATTCAGCTTAAAGAAGCTTAGAAGTTGCATTATCAAGTTTTTAGCGTTGATGGGTAGAGGATAATCGGGAGCGATACTCGGAAATTATCTAAAAAAAATGAGAATTTCAATATTCCCACTTTCTTCCAGGTAAAAAACAAATTGGAACTTGTATAAGCAAAAATCATTCCAAATTTGTCTTGAAGATAATTAAGTAATTCAGTAAGGAAGAAAATAAATAAGGGAATTTTATTTAAGCTTTAGGAACAATATTTTTTTTTACAACTGTCTTGAGGACACACAGCTATTATAGGAACATAAAAGTAAATTATGGAGATCTAATCTAAAATATCCCAGTAAAGTCAGACACAGTGTCTTATGAAACGCAAACACAATCTGGGAATCGCCTTTGTCACATTGTCTATTGTGCACCCATGCATGCAAACAGTCCTACTGAATCTTGCCCCCAGGTGCAATACACCAGTGCTTGAAATTTGAAGCCCTTCGAATAAGGCTTTCTCGAGTAATAAACAAAAATTTAGAACTGACTCACGAAATCGTAATGACACGATTGCATACAAACCATACCAAATACAATACTCTTCTGAAAATGTTCCAAGAACTGAAAAGTCTGTGTTAAATTTAAAAATGCCATAAAACAAAAAAAAAAATCAATTTAAAATTCTCTACAATCCTATAAGAAAAAATATTTAATTTTCCTGATATTCACAGTAATGTCAGGAAGTCAATGTTCAGTCACAGGATCGTCACGAAGTGGAGTTAGCATGACCAAGTGGTGTAGGCAGCGCCAATATGTTGTTTAAACAACAGGTATGAGAACGCCCACAAAGCTAGAAAAGAGTAAATCTGACAAGTGGTAAGAGGTAACCATAAACAAGCGAGTGCACACATACTACAATACCTTACCTTCGGCAGCAGTAAATCTGGAGGCATCAGTGGGTTTGGGTGCTGGAGCAATGCTGGAGAGCTCAACCACGAAAGGGTGTTGACTGGTCACATATGAAGGGCAGAGAGATATGGTCGAGTAGGGAGGTGGAAGGAGCATCTCATCCGTGGGTAAGAAGAAGGCTATCACTTCTACATCTGACGGTAGCTGCCTGGAACAATCAATTTATGTTTAATGCTAAATATAATTATTTGTTGTTAAGTGCCGGATTAAAATAGAAAGGGGAGGGGAAAAACTGGGGTTCTTTCCTCGGAAATTCCACAAAGAAAGGCCTCCGCAATGAAGAGATTCCCCCACAAACAAGGGCACCGGCTACAAAATAGGCGTTTAGAAACAGGGTTCAGGGCACAAAAATATGTGATGATTCTTGATAAAACAAACACACACACAATACTGAAGCTGAAGTTTTAGGGACGGGGGGATTTCCAAGTAGTTGCTTACACTGGGGCTCCAAGAGTAACTGGTGAATGGTATGCCAGAAACTCAGCTGGTGCTTGACTTAAGCGGAAAGAATCTATACAACATAATCCACATTATATTTAACTAACACGTGCTGAGAACTTGTACTGAGTAATAATTTATTGGGGTAATCGAAGAGTTGAATTTCCCGGTCTGCGTTCAAACACAGATCCCTCCACTGTACTGCTAATGTTTTTAGTACACCAACAGTCTCTCACTGAAGAAGGGTGACCTCCCCCTCCCTCCCTCCTCCTCCCCCAAAAACACATTTGCATCATCCACTCAACAGCTGTCTTGCGAGAAGTACTACGCAGATATCACATTCCAAATGACCCTCAAATCTACAACGTCCCAAGTAGGGGATCGCTGGAAATTCCTAACAAAAGCCAGGGTCTTAAACCTCTCGTGGGAGGGAATTGGCTTTAATACTGGAGAAGGGGTCTTGTTCCAAAAAATTGGAAACCTTTCTACTTCGATCAAATATGAGTACCTGTCTTCCTGCCTATTATCCAAACGCTGTATGACCTTATGGGTTAAGCGCTTCCACCCTATTAATATTTATTAATTTCTTTCATGTAAACCTATTATATTTTGGTACAATTATACTTACGTAATGGGGTAATAATATACCACAGGATGTGATGAAATAACAGTGGAGGTGACAGTGAGGATAATGGTGACAGCGATTGTAATGGTGATAGAAACAGTGATAAAGACCTTGATGATGGTAGTGTTGGTGACAGTGGTAATGATTATAATGGTAAAAGTAGTGGTAGTAGAAGCGACTGTAATGGTGGAAATAATCATTATATTGGTAGTGGATACGATAATTACTGATGGTGGTAGTGGTAGTGATGATTGTGGTCTTGGTAGTAATACTGTAATGGTAGTTAGTGGTGGGGGTGGTGGTGATGACTAATGGTGGTAGTAAAGGTGGAAATAATGAGCGTGATGATAGTAGTGATCATGACTATGACAGTGGTGGTGTTAATTGTGGTGAGAACGGTGCTAAAGAGTAGTGTTATTTTTGGGAGCTGGAGAAGCTAGCAGATGATGGGGGCTGAGGTTGCCCTGGATGGTGATGCTGATGGTGTTACCCACCTGGTGATGGTGAAAGTGATGGTGTTGGGGGCTGGGAGGGTGGCCACCATGTTGACGTGTGGCGTATAGCAGGGCCACACGGTAAGGAACCTCACCCAGTTACACTGCCTCAAAACACCACCACTACTCGTGTTGGAGCCGCTGCTGCTGCTGCTGCTGCTGCTGCTGCTGTTCGTGGTAGTCGTCACTGAGACTCCGAGAGGACGACTACTCCAGCGGTCGTAGCAACCCCAGTTGTAGCGAGGCTGTGGATCGTCCCAAAAAATATGTAGCATGAAAAAACGGCCCAGCAGAGTCCGGTGAAGGGCTCTTGATCCAAAGAATTGGATGTACCCTCCTTTTCCTTGGATCGAAACTGATCGCTTCCCATTTCCCAAGACACTGCTGTGATCCCCTATGGATTTAACGCTTCCCAATAAATAACACTATTAATAACAGTATTATTATTTTTTTTATCATCACACTGGCCGATTCCCACCAAGGCAGGGTGGCCCGAAAAAGAAAAACTTTCACCATCGTTCACTCCATCACTGTCTTGCCAGAAGGGTGCTTTACACTACAGTTTTTAAACTGCAACATTAACACCCCTCCTTCAGAGTGCAGGCACTGCACTTCCCATCTCCAGGACTCAAGTCCGGCCTGCCGGTTTCCCTGAACCCCTTCATAAATGTTACTTTGCTCACACTCCAACAGCACGTCAAGTATTAAAAACCATTCGTCTCCATTCACTCCTATCAAACACGCTCACGCACGCCTGCTGGAAGTCCAAGCCCCTCGCACACAAAACCTCCTTTACCCCCTCCCTCCAACCTTTCCTAGGCCGACCCCTACCCGCCTTCCTTCCACTACAGACTGATACACTCTTGAAGTCATTCTGTTTCGCTCCATTCTCTCTACATGTCCGAACCACCTCAACAACCCTTCCTCAGCCCCCTGGACAACAGTTTTGGTAATCCCGCACCTCCTCCTAACTTCCAAACTACGAATTCTCTGCATTATATTCACACCACACATTGCCCTCAGACATGACATCTCCACTGCCTCCAGCCTTCTCCTCGCTGCAACATTCATCACCCATGCTTCACACCCATATAAGAGCGTTGGTAAAACTATACTCTCATACATTCCCCTCTTTGCCTCCAAGGACAAAGTTCTGTCTCTCCACAGACTCCTAAGTGCACCACTCACCCTTTTCCCCTCATCAATTCTATGATTCACCTCATCTTTCATAGACCCATCCGCTGACACGTCCACTCCCAAATATCTGAATACATTCACCTCCTCCATACTCTCTCCCTCCAATCTGATATCCAATCTTTCATCACCTAATCTTTTTGTTATCCTCATAACCTTACTCTTTCCTGTATTCACTTTCAATTTTCTTCTTTTGCACACCCTACCAAATTCATCCACCAATCTCTGCAACTTCTCTTCAGAATCTCCCAAGAGCACAGTGTCATCAGCAAAGAGCAACTGTGACAACTCCCACTTTATGCGTGATTCTTTATCTTTTAACTCCACGCCTCTTGCCAAGACCCTCGCATTTACTTCTCTTACAACCCCATCTATAAATATATTAAACAACCACGGTGACATCACACATCCTTGTCTAAGGCCTACTTTTACTGGGAAATAATTTCCCTCTTTCCTACATACTCTAACTTGAGCCTCACTATCCTCGTAAAAACTCTTCACTGCTTTCAGTAACCTACCTCCTACACCATACACCTGCAACATCTGCCACATTGCCCCCCTATCCACCCTGTCATACGCCTTTTCCAAATCCATAAATGCCACAAAGACCTCTTTAGCCTTATCTAAATACTGTTCACTTATATATTTCACTGTAAACACCTGGTCCACACCCCCCCTACCTTTCCTAAAGCCTCCTTGTTCATCTGCTATCCTGTTCTCCGTGTTACTCTTAATTCTTTCAATAATAACTCTACCATACACTTTGCCACAACAGTAATAATTATAACAGTAATAATTAAAAAAAGAGGTCAATAAGTTACAGTGAGGTCTAGTGTCATGAGTGATGCTTAAGAACCTAAGCCATAAAAACTTTGAATATTATTTTTTCATTATATATGCATTTATCCCTGTCAGTCTGAAATATTCGAAACTGGGATATTTCAGGAGTAGAAATAAATACTTATTCGTTCATTATTAAGCATCTCTGTGTATATGCATATTTTACTTGTATCATATTGGTTTTGTGAAGTAAGAGACGTCTTCAGCAATATGAACACGAAGCGATTAGTAATTACTGTCATGTCAAGCAGATTATTGGCTATAAAGCTACTAAATTATTAGGTAAAAATATTAGAAAACCTTAATTGGTCACTACGCTCGAGACGAATTTTGGGATGCAAGTGAGGAGTAGTGAAAATCAGTGAGCTAGCAGCTTGCTAGTAGCCCCCTCCCTTAGCCATGCTGGTGTAGGTTTCTGCATGAGAGGTGCGGGTTTTTCTTGGATTTACCGGTAAACCTTTCCCCTTTCACGTCCTTTCGAGAGTAGGCTAGCTTGGAAGGTCACTGATGTAACTCCCCAGGCCAAGTTGTCCCAGTCTGGGCATTACCAGTATTATAAGCAATGGTTGTTTACTGCTGTAGTTAAGATTAATAGACAAGATCAGGTCTCTATACTCGCATTATATATATACATTAATATATGAACATCAAAATGGTATACAATACCGACAGGTTGGTAGGTAAGACACATAGGCAACAGTTAGGCAACTTTATTCCGTTAAAATGGTATAAAATACCGACAGGTTGTTAGGTAAGACACATATGCAACAGTTAGGTATCTTTAATATGAAACGTTTCGCCTACACAGTAGGCTTCTTCAGTCGAGTACAGAAAAGTTGATAGAAGCAGAAGATACTTGAAGACGATGTAATCAGTCCATCACCCTTAAAGTTTTGAGGTGGTCAGTCCCTCAGTCTGGAGAAGAGCATTGTTCCATAGTATGAAACAATATTGTTTCATACTATGGAACAATGCTCTTCTCCAGACTGAGGGACTGACCACCTCAAAACTTTAAGGGTGATGGACTGATTACATCGTCTTCAAGTATCTTCTGCTTCTATCAACTTTTCTGTACTCGACTGAAGAAGCCTACTGTGTAGGCGAAACGTTTCGGAATAAAGTTGCCTAACTGTTGCCTATGTGTCTTACCTACATATATTATATATATATATATATATATATATATAATATATATATTATATATATATATATATACACTGAACAGTTCGGAAACAGGCGAAATTCTGGGATTTCGGTGAATGGCTGAAGTACTATGTATTTTGACTGTGTACAGGTTCTAATCCTACTGTGGACTATGAGATAAATATATTAATATATATATATATATATATATATATATATATATATATATATATATATATATATATATATATATATATATATATATATGTCGTGCCGAATTGGTAAAATTAGTCAGCAAGAACGCATTTAAAATTAAGTCCTTTCTAAAATATTCTCTTATATGTTTAAAGATATACATTTTTTCATTTGTTTTAATGTAAAAACTAATAATTTTGTAACACGAGAACCTTAGAAAACTTACCTAACCTCCTTATAACGAGCTAAATTTAATTTAGCTTAATCCAACTAAATATATTTTAGATAAGTTTACAATAATTTAATGAAAACAAACACAAGGAATTATATTTTTTTTCGTTAGGTTCAGAATGATTTTTGCGAAATTATTGCATACACAAAGTTTTTTCTTTTTCGGGCCACTCTACCTTGGCGGGAAACAGCTGATGTGTTAATAAAAAAAAATAAAATATTTAATTAATAAAATATTTAAATGAATAAACAGAAAAATGGACGGGAGACGCGAACCGCGGTCCCGAAACTGAGCGTTCCAACTGCACTAACACAAAAAGAAAGCTTAAGCTTAGGTAAGGGAATCAGAACAATTTGTTAATATATTTAAGATCTGCCTCTCACGGTCTATCCTTGAAAAGTATAAATAATATAAGAACATAAGAAAGGAGGAACACTGCAGCAGGCCTGTTGGCCCATACTAGGCAGGTCCTTTACAATTCATCCCACTAACAAAACATTTGCCCAACCCAATTTTCAATGCTACCCAAGAAATAAGCTCTGATGTGCAAGTCCCACTCAAATCCAACCCCTCCCACTCATGTACTTATCCAACCTAAATTTGAAACTACTCAAAGTCCCAGCCTCAATAACCCGACTAGGTAGACTGTTCCACTCATCAACTACCCTATTTCCAAACCAATACTTTCCTGTGTCCTTTCTAAATCTAAACTTATCTAGTTTAAATCCATTACAGTAATATCGCTGGTAAGTAAAATATTTGTAATATGACTTATATATAAAACAATGGTAATATTGCTCGTCCTTTTTCCACTCGAAACGTTATGACTTAATAATTGTGACAAAACATCCCTAGCATGAGTTTCACTCAGCAGAAAATGATTTACTAGGCGAACCAAAATATTTAGGATAGTGGCTGCCCGTGTTACAAAGTTAGGCATTAAATGGACGTCTATCATCAACCTGTGGAGAGAATGTTATTACTTACGATATCTTCATGATGTTAAGGCAAGTTACTGATAACCTGTATGATGAACCTGTATAATCTTAGCTACACTAAGATTATTCAGTCTCATTGTGCCTGTTTTTTCATTGTACTTATCCCCATGGAACAACCCGATACATTTGAAAGAATGATGCTCTATATATAATGTTATAGAAACAGACATCAACTATATGGTTTTATGAAGAACCGAAAATGAGGATAACTATTATGCCGCTTTTCTCACTATAACATAAAAAAATGCTAAGATTGGCTAAATTATCTTAGAGCTGTTGCTGACTACAATCCAGCTTTTATGAAAACGTACGAGTAATGTCAATGATATACTTATTTCATACTAGATCCTTAATTGATTATGCTGCATGTACGTAAACATTAGCTAAGGAAAACTATCTCCGGCCCTTACATCATCTCCATTTACCGCGTTCCCTTGTCCCCCTACACCGCCTTCACAGGCAACTATATCCCGTGACACCTCTACTCCCTGCGGGATCGCCTCCGTCCTTCAAGAAGTTCCCACGTCTCTCGGAGGAGTTTAGGTTCGCCTGGGCCGCGGATCAGGTGATTGAGGTGCCACAGCGAATCTTCCGCCTCACTTGTTCCACGTCTTTATTGTGTGCGTCGCCCAGCCTCCGGCGGTAACGTGAGCGGTTATAATACCCTCGCCAGCGGCAGCAGTAACAGTAGCAGCAGTAGTAACAGTGGCAGAAGTAACATCAACATTAGCAGCAGCAGTATAAACATAAGCAGTAGTAACGACAGGAATAACAGTGTCACCAGCAGCATCAGTAATGGTAACAGAGCTAGGAATATTAGGAAAGTACTGGCGACAGTAATAACAGTGCATACAGCAGCAGCAATGGTTCTAGCAGCCGTAGTAACAGCAGTGAGGTTGGTTCATATCTGGTAGATTTTGTGGGTGCATGTTAAGAGTTGTGTCTACCTGTAGTCAACAACATGGTGTCATTTCTCCCCAGGCTCGGTCACAGACCTGGTCAGTTAGGCTACTAGTGCTGGCATCGCGCAACCCAACGTAAACACCACAACCCGAATGTGAGGAACTTAACAAGTTCCTCCTAACGACATTAGGCGCTTGTTGTCTGTCAATTACCATGAACTCATTAAAGATTAAGTCCTTTCTAAAATTTCTCTTATACATTTAAAGATTTATTTTTTAATTTATGTTAATATATGAATTAATAATTTTGTACCAAAAGAACCTTAGGAAACTCACCTAGCCTTATTATAACAAGCGCAATTTAATTTAGCCTAATCCAACTAAATATATTTTATATAAGTTTACAATATTTCAATAATAAACAATAATTTAATAAACAAAGATTGATGGTAGCTAGTGGCCAAATCCCACAGCTGACATCTGTGACTTACTACTGTGTATAAAGCACCTGGTCATACAGAGCATTTTGGGGAAATTAGGTCAATTTTCTCCCAAGGATGTGACCCACACCAGTCGACTAACACCCAGGTACCTATTTTACCGATAGGTGAACAGGGACAGCAGCAGGTATTCCTAATATTTCCACCCGCACCGGGGATCGAATCACGGACCTCAAAGTGTGATCTGAGTGCACTAGCAATCGAGCTACAGGACACTTATCTGCAGCTACCAGTAACATCCGCTAATTGCACTCCTCGAAGCATGCCGCATTAAACGCTTCAGTATCATATAGTGCGGAGAAAATGGCAGGAAAAAGTGTTTGATCCAAAGAAGGAGAGGGTAGTCAAGAGCTTTACAGCAACATCCAGGTATCTTCCTACCCCTACCGTGAAGCCTCATGCACCCCATACAACACAATTAGGACAGTAGTAGCTATTCCCTAGATCTCAGTTTACTGGAAAATCTGTTCCAGGCTAGAAACCTCTTGGGTACAGGGATGCTCGGGGAGTGGGAAGAGTTCAGTGTAGGGTGAATATGTAACCTAAGCTGGGTACTTGGCTGGAGGGTGGGGGGACAGAACCCATAGCCTCACCACCCCAACCTTTAATGATCCCAGGTGACCACAAAGGTGTTAAGTATCATGCTGGGAAAGTCTATCAGAAGTGATTTCGTGGATAGGATGACTTTCCTTGCTCATTGTGAGGTTTCAATGTTCATGATTCAACTTCTGCACTAGTTACACAGATGAGGCTGCAGTACTTAGGAAGACAAACGTGTGCTCTTGCTTGTCGTATTTAAAAGCCTCTTGGGTTATTTGCCTTCCCACCCTCTTCACTCAAATCCATATTCTACTTCTATATACTGCCAAGAAACTCGTATATTTTCTTGCTGCATCTATTATTTAAAGAGAACACTACTAATATGTACAAGTGCAAAATTTTGAAAGATCCACACTTGTTCTAGCTATGTGGATAGCTAAAATATAGCTTTTATACCACAAGAGACAGCAAATATTAGGTTACCAGTTTCTTTATCAACTAACTTGCATTTGGTATACATTCATCCATCATAAGGACACTCATCCATCATAAGGACTTTCATCCATCATAAGGACACTCATCCATCATAAGGACATTCATCCATCATAAGGACTTTCATCCATCATAAGGACATTCATCCATCATAAGGACTTTCATCCATCATAAGGACATTCATCCATCATAAGGACTTTCATCCATCATAAGGACATTCATCCATCATAAGGACACTCATCCATCATAAGGACATTCATCCATCATAAGGACTTTCATCCATCATAAGGACATTCAACCATCATAAGGACATTCATCCATCATAAGGACACTCATCCATCATAAGGACACTCATCCATCATAAGGACACTCATCCATCATAAGGACACTCATCCATCATAAGGACACTCATCCATCATAAGGACACTCATCCATCATAAGGACACTCATCCATCATAAGGACACTCATCCATCATAAGGACATTCATCCATCATAAGGACACTCATCCATCATAAGGACACTCATCCATCATAAGGACACTCATCCATCATAAGGACACTCATCCATCATAAGGAAATTCAAGCAAGCCAAATTAAAGCTCTAATCCACAGTTGGGTTCATCATCCTATCTTCTGTAATTATACTGTTTAATTTTAATAAATCACGTGCCTATGAATGAACTTTAGATATTTTATTTGTGAATATATATATGTCGTGCTGAATAGGTAAAATTGGTCAATTAGCAAGAACTCATTTAAAATTAAGTTCTAAAATTTTCTCTTATGCATTTAAAGATATATTTTTTTATGTTAACGTAAAAATTAATAATTTTGTACCAAGAGAACCATTTGAAAACTAACCTAACCTTATTATAACAAGCGCAATTAAATTTAGCCTAATCCAGATAAATACATTTTAGATAAGTTTACAATAATTTAATAATAAACAAACACAATGGAGTATATTTTTCATCGTTAGGTTCAGAATGATTTTTTGCGAAATTGCATACATAAATTTTCGCTTGCCTTATTCGGCAAGAAGAAAGTTGCCATTTAAGCCAAAATCACAAGTTTTACCTATTCGGCACGATATATATATTATATATATATATATATATATATAAAATATATATATAATATATATATATATATATTATTTTTTTTTTTTTTTTATTATCACACTGGCCGATTCCCACCAAGGCAGGGTGGCCCGAAAAAGAAAAACTTTCACCATCATTCAAATCCATCACTGTCTTGCCAGAAGGGTGCTTTACACTACAGTTTTTAAACTGCAACATTAACACCCCTCCTTCAGAGTGCAGGCACTGTACTTCCCATCTCCAGGACTCAAGTCCGGCCTGCCGGTTTCCCTGAATCCCTTCATAAATTTACTTTGCTCACACATCCAACAGCACGTCAAGTATTAAAAACCATTTGTCTCCATTCACTCCTATCAAACACGCTCACGCATGCCTGCTGGAAGTCCAAGCCCCTCGCACACAAAACCTCCTTTACCCCTCCCTCCAACACTTCCTAGGCCGAACCCCTACCCCGCCTTCCTTCCACTACAGACTGATACACTCTTGAAGTCATTCTGTATCGCTCCATTCTCTCTACATGCCCGAACCACCTCAACAACCCTTCCTCCGCCCTCTGGACAACAGTTTTGGTAATCCCCACCTCCTCCTAACTTCCAAACTACGAATTCTCTGCATTATATTCACACCACACATTGCCCTCAGACACGACATCTCCACTGCCTCCAGCCTTCTCCTCGCTGCAACATTCATCACCCACGCTTCACACCCATATAAGAGCGTTGGTAAAACTATACTCTCATACATTCCCCTCTTTGCCTCCAAGGACAAAGTTCTTTGTCTCCACAGACTCCTAAGTGCACCACTCACTCTTTTTCTCTCATCAATTCTAAAGATTCACCTCATCTTTCATAGACCCATCCGCTGACACGTCCACTCCCAAATATCTGAATACGTTCACCTCCTCCATACTCTCTCCCTCCAATCTGATATTCAATCTTTCATCACCTAATCTTTTTGTTATCCTCATAACCTTACTCTTTCCTGTATTCACCTTTAATTTTCTTCTTTTGCACACCCTACCAAATTCATCCACCAATCTCTGCAACTTCTCTTCAGAATCTCCCAAGAGCACAGTGTCATCAGCAAAGAGCAGCTGTGACAACTCCCACTTTGTGTGTGATTCTTTATCTTTTAACTCCACGCCTCTTGCCAAGACCCTCGCATTTACTTCTCTTACAACCCCATCTATAAATATATTAAACAACCACGGTGACATCACACATCCTTGTCTAAGGCCTACTTTTACTGGGAAAAAATTTCCCTCTTTCCTACATACTCTAACTTGAGCCTCACTATCCTCGTAAAAACTCTTCACTGCTTTCAGTAACCTACCTCCTACACCATACACTTGCAACATCTGCCACATTGCCCCCCTATCCACCCTGTCATACGCCTTTTCCAAATCCATAAATGCCACAAAGACCTCTTTAGCCTTATCTAAATACTGTTCACTTATATGTTTCACTGTAAACACCTGGTCCACACACCCCCTACCTTTCCTAAAGCCTCCTTGTTCATCTGCTATCCTATTCTCCTATCCTATTATATATATATTTTATATATATATATATATATATATTATATATATATATATATATATATATATATATATGTCGTGCCGAATAGGCAGAACTTGCGATCTTGGCTTAAATAGCAACACTCATCTTGCCATATAGGACAATTGAAAATTTATGTATGCAATAATTTCGCCAAAATCATTCTGAACCTAACGAAAAAAACATATTTCACTGTGTTTGTTTAGTATTAAATTATTGTAAACAAATCTAAAATATATTTAGTTGGGTTAGGCTAAAATAAATTGCGCTTGTTATAATAAGGTTAGGTAAGTTTTCTAAGTTCCTTTTGGTGCAAAATTATAATTTTTACATGAACATTAATGAAAAAATATATCTTTAAACGTATAAGAGAAAATTTTAGAAAGGACTTAATTTTAAATATGAGTTCTTGCTAACTGACCAGTTTTACATATTCGGCACGACATTATTATATATATATATATATTATATATATATATATATATATATATATATATATATATATATATATATATATATATATATATATATATATATGCACAAACAGAGTTAAGAGGCATTAAAGGTCCCGATATCTAGAGCCATCGAAAGCACACTGTACGGGTGACCCACCAACCTACCACAGTAATTCTGTCACCTATTACCTGACATCACATACCTTTACCTCCTCATTTTATAATGTGTTGACTGATAAAAGTGGGACACAGTTTGGCATTAAATGAAGGTTTACTCTGCCGTGTCCTCTGAGAATATTTGTCTCCTGTTAAAACACAGGTTAACACCCGCTGGAGGGAAGGCATCTTCCAAGGACAACTTATTGTCTTACATCAACAACTTTGCTCTATAAGAGCAATTTAATAGTTTATAAGACAATGTTAATGAATCGGTAGCTAACAGTGATTTATAAACGACTTAATAACTTGCATTGTTTTATTAACGACTTAATAACATGCATTGTTTTATAAACGACTTAAAAGCTTCTGGGGGGACTGCAGCTCTGCAGCTCCTATGGACGAGCCGCTACTGTTAGTAACCCCCTGCACCTCCACCTATTGTGACTGGAAAAATACAATGAACGATGATGATTATAACCCAGAGAGATATGAACTTTAATTGCGAGAAATGTTAAATTAACATTCTCTTAAACAGTGTGTTAAAATTATTACTCTAGTGTCACACTCACAACATTCAAATTAGTTATTTGTATTTTGTATAAATTTGTACTCTAGAGATGCTGCACTAATGTTAAACTGAACACTGTATATGATATTTATACCCCGTGTGTTAATTTTAACCCAATAAAATGTGCCAGAAACTATTTTATAATTTTCATATCTTGAACTGATGTTAATAATATCCATGAGTTAGCTCACTTATACTTCACTAATGTTAATAATATCCATGAGTTAGCTCACTTATACTTCACTAATGTTAATAATATCCATGAGTTAGCTCACTTATACTTCACTAATGTTAATAATATCCATGGAGTAGCTCACTTATACTTCACTAATGTTAATAATATCCATGAGTTAGCTCACTTATACTTCACTAATGTTAATATCCATGAGTTAGCTCACTTATACTTCACTAATGTTAATATTCATGAGTTAGCTCACTTACACTTCACTGATGTTAATATCCATGAGTTAGCTCACTTATATTTCACTGATATTATTTTTTATATAAAATTTCACCCCATGAATAAGCAGTATTTATACTTTTAGAGAGACACAGTAATCATTTTAACGAAACACACTGAAAAAACATTTAACATTTGAATAAATTAAATATATTACGATAATTCAAGTATATTTTACACTTAATTTGGAACATTAAGACTTCGGTCAGTTTTTTTTTTTTTTTTACAAATTAACTGTTCGTTATAAATTATAACTTATAGGTGTTATATGTTAAGTATATAAGGTTATATTATTTTATACACTACGTGATTACACGTTTTTATACAAGGGTTACACACACACACACACACACACACACACACACACACACACACACACACACACACACACACACACACAGGAACGCATATACTACAGGCCTAGTGTCTAATCGACATGTGCCTAGGACAAAATGGTAACTAACACACACACAAGAACTGCCAGTGAAGAGTGAGTGCACACACACGAGGTTGCAGACCTCGCTCAAAGAGATAAAGGGAGTGAGAATATCGTTAACTATATCGCCGGAGAAACACGACCGAATAACCTCTATAGCCATTGCTCGTTTGAGTCACGAAACTTTAACAATGCGATTGCAAACAAATCATGGAACGGGTGGGGCTTAAACCCGTGGCCAGTGAGTCCTACAACTGACAGGCCAGTGCGTTAACCATTCAGGCGAGTGGTTAACGCACTGTGAATTGAATTGCTCGTTTGGCAAATCTAAGACTAGGTTTAAGAGTCATTCGTGACTATTTGCACAACGTACGTTGGGTCAATCACGGCGTTTGCAGCAACAACATTGAATCCACACCTGATGAAGCATGTTAAGAAAGTGGAAAAGGTGCAGAAGTATTCAACAAGGTTAGTTCTAGTGATAAGCGGTATGAGCCACCGAGGAAAGAAAATTGAAACTACACCACAAGATTAGAGGAAGTAAGAATCAAAGAAGAAATGATAACATAAAATCCTTAGAGGAACTGATAGGCAGACGGGAATAGACTGAGAGGCGGGAAATAAGTGGGTACAGTTGAATATTAAAGGCATAGACGAGTCGTAAGAATGCCAGGTAGCACTTCTTCAGCCTCAGGGTAGTCAAGAAATGGAATGACTTGAATGAAGAAGTGGTTGAGGCAGACTTGAGAAATAGATTTAATATTAGATATGTCAGGGCAGGAGTGAGTCTGGCAAGCGCTAAGCTGAGAACAGGGCCAGGAGCTAAGACTTCAATAAATTGTGAGTACATATAGGTGAGTACATACGTGAGGAGACGCAAACATATACTGAATTCTCTGCATGTGCGGGAGCTTATTGTCCACCAGTTCCCTGTGTATGGACTGTGAGGAATGTGGAATGAAATTATCTACGAGTGGTAGAGAAAAATCAAGAGAGGGTTTACAGCTGATTCCTGCGAGGAAAATATTTGTAGAGATTCTCGCAGTGTCTGCCTCTCCGTCTGTCTTACTGTTCATGTCTGTCTGCCTTCCTCTCTCCTTCCCTCCTTGACTTTCTCTCTCTCTCTCTCTCCATAGTATTTTTCTATCTGTCTCGCTCTCTTCTTTATAGTAGACGATCAGTCCATCCTAAGAGAACTGTGGATTTTATTACAATGTGATACCTTCGAAAATGTAGTTCTCGAATTGTCAGGACGGTATATAGATTTCAGTGCATCTTCATCGTCTTCCTACGTGGCCTCCGAAACATGTGAATCACGCAGGCATGTCACAGATATAAGCTCTTGGAAGCTGGATACCTTAAGTCGAAATATTATCTTTGCCATCATCTAATTTGTCAGTACTCTTAAATACTGTGATCAAAACTGCCCTCAATAACCTAGAATATTGTCTCTGAGCTTCCCAATTTAACCCTTGTTTCCGCATTGTCTTAACATTCCTCTTTTTTTTCAAGAAGAAACATTCATTCTGGAGAGGCATTTTTCATTTATTAACTGGTAATTTTTGCTTCGTTTACTTTAAACTAATCTAGAAAAAACGTGTATTATATTCGCAGATATCAAATATCATGCAGTACCTAGGAAGGGGGAGGTAAAGAGGCTTCATCTGAGGAAGTAGAGGGTTGCTTCATATGTCTGCACCAGCATTATGCTATCATGGGATCCCTTTCTTGAAGGCAAAAACGTGCAGAGAAGATATATAAAATCAGTATACATAAAATAAAAGGTGCCTCTTACGATGCGATGACTTGTGTTTACGAATCGATGACGAAACATGAAGGTTAATTAAAGGAAATATTCCAGTGTGTGTTGGCACCAATTAAGGACCGGCATGGTAAGTATGCCTGTCATCTCTCTCTCTCTGTATATATACTGTGTGTGTGTGTGTGTGTGTGTGTGTGTGTGTGTGTGTGTGTGTGTGTGTGTACTCACCTAATTGTACTCACCTAATTGTGGTTGCAGGGGTCGAGACTCAGCTCCTGGCCCCGCCTCTTCACTGATCGCTACTGGATCCTCTCTCTCACTGCTTCCTGAGCTTTGTCATACCTCTTCTTAAAACTATGTATGGTTCCTGCCTCCACTACTTCACTTGCTAGGCTATTCCACTTGCTGACAACTCTATGACTGAAGAAATACTTCCTAACGTCCCTGTGACTCGTCTGAGTCTTCAGCTTCCAGTTGTGACCCCTTGTCCCTGTGTCCCCTCTCTGGAACATCCTATCTCTGTCCACCTTGTCTATTCCCCGCAGTATCTTGTATGTCGTTATTATGTCTCCCCTGACCCTTCTGTCCTCCAGTGTCGTCAGTCCGATTTCCCTTAACCTTTCCTCGTACGACATTCCCTTGAGCTCTGGGACTATTATTATTATTATTATAATCAAAAAGAAGCGCTAAGCCACAAGGGCTATACAGCGCTGCAGCTCTGGGACTAGCCTTGTTGCAAACCTTTGTACTTTCTCTAACTTCTTGACGTGCTTGACAAGGTGTGGGTTCAAGACTGGTGCTGCATACTCCAGTATGGGCCTAACATACACAGTGTACAGTGTCTTGAACGATTCCTTATTAAGGTATCGGAACGCTATTCTCAGGTTTGCCAGGCGCCCGTATGCTGCAGCGGTTATTTGGTTGATGTGTGCCTCCGGTGATGTGCTCGGTGTTATGGTCACCCCAAGGTCTTTCTCCCTGAGTGAGGTCTGTAGTCTTTGTCCACCTAGCCTATACTCTGCGGTCTTCTTTGCCCCTCCCCAATCTTCATGACTTTGCATTTGGCTGGATTGAATTCGAGAAGCCAGTTGCTGGACCACATGTCCAGCCTGTCCAGGTCTCTTTGCAGTCCTGCCTCATCCTCGTCCGATTTAATTCTTCTCATCAACTTCACGTCATCTGCGAACAGGGACACTTCAGAGTCTATTCCTTCCATCATGTCGTTCACATATATCGAAAATAGCACTGGTCCTAGAACTGACCCTTGTGGGACCCCGCTCGTAACAGGCGCCCACTGTGATACCTCTTCACGTACCATGACTCGTTGCTGCCTCCCTGTCAGGTATTCCCTTATCCATTGCAGTGCCCTCCCTTTTACGTGCGCCTGATCCTCAAGCTACTGCACTAATCTCTTGTGGGGAACTGTGTCAAAGGCCTTCCTGCAGTCTAGGAAAACGCAATCTACCCACCCCTCTCTCTCGTGTCTTACTTCTGTTACCTTGTCATAAAACTCCAGGAGGTTTGTGATACAAGATTTGCCTTCCATGAACCCATGCTGGTTTTCATTTATAATCTTGTTCCTTTCCAGGTGTTCGACCACTCTTCTCCTGATAATCTTCTCCATGACTTTGCATACAATACATGTCAGAGACACAGGTCTGTAGTTTAGTGCCTCGTTTCTGTTTCCTTTCTTAAATATGGGGACTACATTAGCTGTCTTCCATTTCTCAGGTAGTTGCCCAGTTTCAAGGGATGTGTTGAAGATTGTGGTTAGAGGCACGCACAGCATCTCTGCTCCTTCTCTAAGGACCCATGGGGAGATGTCCGGTCCCATCGCCTTTGAGGTGTCAAGGTCACTTAAGAGCTTCTTCACCTCCTCCTCAGTTGTTCGTATGTCATTCAACACTTGTTTTGGGATATTCCCTCTTGATGTTCCCTTCTGTGCTGTCTTCCCACAGCCCTTCCTGTCTCTACTGTAAAAACTTCCTTAAATCTCCTGTTCAGCTCCTCACATACCTCCTGATCATTTCTTGCGAGTTCTCCACCTTCTGTCCTTAATCTGATCACCTGGTCTTTGACTGTTGTCTTCCTCCTGATGTGGCTATACAACAGTTTCGGGTCAGTCTTGATTCTCGATGCTATGTCATTTTCATAATGTCGCTGGGCCTCCCTCCTTACCTGTGCGTACTCATTCCTGGCTCTGCGACTGATCTCCCTATTTTCGTGTGTTCTCTGCCTTCTGTACTTTTTCCATTCTCTATTGCATTTTGTTTTTGCCTCCTTACACCGTCGGGTAAACCAGGGGCTCATTCTGGTCTTCCCGTTGTTACTGTTGCCCTTGGGAATAAACCTTTCCACTGCCTCCTTGCATTTTCTTGTTACATATTCCATCATTTCATTTACTGGCTTTCCTGCCAGTTCTCTGTCCCACTGGACCTCCCGCAGGAAGTTCTTCAACCCTATGTAGTCCCCTCTTTTATAGTCAGGCTTTTCCCATTCAACTCCTGTTATTCTCTCCACTTGCAGCTCTACTATGTATTCAAAGCACAGAACCACGTGGTCGCTAGCTCCTAGGGGACTCTCATACTTGATGTCCTCAATATGTGAGCTGCCCAGGGTGAACACAAGGTCCAATCTTGCTGGTTCATCCTCCCCTCTCACTCTGGTAGTGTCCTTAACATGTTAGTGCACGAGGTTTTCCAGCACCACGTCCAACATCCTGGCTCTCCATGTTTCGGGACCCCCATGTGGCTCCAGGTTTTCCCAGTCAATCTCCCTGTGGTTGAAATCCCCCATAACCAGCAACTTTGCTCTGCTGGAGTGAGCTCTTCTTGCCACCTCAGCAAGTGTGTCCACCATTGCTCTGTTGCTCTCTTCATATTCCTCTCTTGGCCTCCTGCAGTTCTGTGGTGGATTATACATCACTGCAATGACCACTTTGTGTTCCCCAGACTGAAGTGTACCTGCTATGTAGTCTTTCTCCCGTCTCATCTATTCCTTCCATTTTCTTGAATTTCCATCTGTTTTTTACGAGCAGAGCAACCCCACCTACCCCCTGCCCCTTCTATCTTTCCTCATGATCTGGTATCCTGGTGGGAAGATTGCATCTGTTATTGTCTCCATGAGTTTTGTTTCTGTAACTGCTATGATGTCTGGGGACTTCTCATTGATTCTTTCTTGCCATTCCTCATGTTTATTCGTTAATCCATCTGCATTTGTGTACCAAACCTTCAACTTCTGTTCTAATACTGTAACTGTGGTGCGGGGGGTGGAAACAGAGGGATTGGTGTGTGATGGTTGGTTTGGATTGTTCAGTTGCCTTGGGGTGTCGTGGCTGGAGTCCTTCTGCAGGTGTTTCTGGGGCATGCGCTTGTCCTTCCATTTGATCCTGGATTATTCTGCTCTCCTTTTTCATTTCCTCCCATTTCTCCTTTCGTTTTTGAACTCTCTCTTTCATTGTCTTCCTTTCGTCCTGTGTTCTGTCTCGATCGAGGTACACACTCCGGAACTCCTGCTTGCCTCTCAGCCGTGCTTTCTCCTGCAGGATCATGGTTCGGGTTGATTCTGCCTTGAAAATTACTTTGAGAGGCCGATTCCTTTTCTTTGTGAACCACCCAATTCTCCGAAAATTTGCCACCTGGGTCATGTCCCCCTCGCCTATCACCTTCATATCTTCAATCGCTTTTTTCTCCTCCTGCTTTCTTTCATCATAAGTGTGTGTGTGTGTGTGTGTGTGTGTGTGTGTGTGTGGTGTATGTGTATGTGTCTGTATTTGTGTATGCATATGTGTATGTGTGCTTCCGTATGTATGTTTAACTTCTTTGTGCTTATTAATTTATGTGGGGAACGCTGAACCCGTTGGAGTTAGACAACGTCTACCGAAATAAGAGACAATCAGATTCGTCTAGAAATCAATGTTGCATCATACATTAGCTCGTCGACAAGTCCATTCCTGCCATAAGACTCTGTTTTCTTAAGATTGGACTACCCTAAAATTCGGTTACAATTTTTTTTTATTTTATTTTGCACCAGTCCTAACCTAGGAACCTAGATTAGCCCACCCTAGCATCCTAACCTAGCCTAGGAACCTAACTAAATAAACTAACCCAGCAATCTGACCTAACCAAGCAGTCTAATTTAGCCATGCAGCCTAACCTACCTAAGCAACCGAATTTAACCTACATGGAGTCGCTTCCAGAGGTCACCGCCTCCATGGCTCGGTTCCAGACCAGGCCGCCTGGTCTGGTGTCCACCGCTATTGGTATCCGCCGCCCGCAATCCACGGTAAGCACCACGATCTGGTTGATCAGGATTTGTTCTGTGGAATCTGTCGACTTCCATCTTGAAGACTGTTGGTAATCTACCACATGCGTGAAAGGTTCTGAAAAATCGTGTTCCCCGTTTTCCTTCAGATGTATCCTGTAGGTTGGTCCTAGGTAGTAGGTTGGTAAACAGCAACCACCCAGGGAGGTACTACCGCCCTGCCAAGTGAGTGTACAACGAAAACCTGTAATTGTTTTACATGATGGTAGGATTACTGGTGTCTTTTGTCTGTCTCATAAACATGCAAGATTTCAGGTATGTCTTGCTACTTCTACTTACACTTAGGTCACACTACACATACATGTACAAGCATATATATATATACACACCTCTCTGGGTATTCTTCTATTTTCTTTCTAGTTCTTGTTCTTGTTTATTTCCTCTTATCTCCATGGGGGAGTGGAACAGAATTCTTCCTCCGTAAGCCATGCGTGTTGTAAGAGGCGACTAAAATGCCGGGAGCAAGGGGCTAGTAACCCCTTCTCCCGTATAAATTACTAAATTTAAGAGAAACTTTCGTTTTTCTTTTTGGGCCACCCTGACTTGGTGGGATACGGCCGGTGTGTTGAAAGAAAGTATCCTGTACTGTTTGCCAAGACTCTTGTGCTCATTAGTAATATCGGTGTGCAGGTTTAGAACTAATCCCTCTAGTATTTTCCAGGTGTAGATCATGATGTATCTTTCTCACCTACTTTCTGATGAGTACAGTTCTTGGAGACTTCATGCGCTCCCAGTAATTCAGGCTACTGACTGAGTTTATATGAGCTATTAAGGATGTAAATTTTCCAGTTCATCAATTTCACCTGCCTTGAAAGGAACTGTTATTACACAGAAAATTTTCCAGCCTAAAGAGAGCGAGTAGCTTGAGTGTTATCACTGGCTTGTCATATCTTGTTTTCAAGGTTTTAGTTGTCCAACGTATTGCTTTTAAACTTAAATAGGTGACCCGATCAAACCAGCGTCCAGCTCATCCTAACTTCCACAGTTAAATACGTTGATTTTACACATACATTTACGAAAGATTTCTCGGTTAGGTTAGGCTGTCTTCTATCCATGAAAAATGTTCAAAAGAGAACTACAACCGAAAAAAAATATATGCATTTGATGTAATAAAAAGTTCTGCCGCTTAAACATAAATACATGAGAATTTTCACTGTTTAAGGTACCTTTATTAATCTCCCATTTGATTGTCTTTACGACAGTGAAATGATGTCTGATAAAGAGGACGAACTTCTCCATCAGTTCCCACGGATCAAACTTCTCATGGAATATGATCCAAAAGATTCCTGTTTTTTAACGTTGGTCTTTCCTGAGTTATCAGTCTTCCTTCATAATTCATTTTACCTTAAAATAAATCCGAAAAACGTGAATAATAAAGCTAGACGATATTTCTGTTCGTCTTGGGTCAGCGAGAGAGAAAGAACTGAAAAAGACCGTCTTGGGCCAACGCGAGATTAAGAAACGAGATGGACCATCTTAGGCCAGCGAAAGGCAAATAAATAGAAGGGCCGTCTTGGACCAGCGGGATGTAAATAAACAGGACAGGCCAAGTCACGCATTATTCTGTATTATTATTATAGCCATGGAGAGATGAACTCAATATAAGTTATAATAAACGACTCTAAATGAATAAAGAGATAGATGGATAGGTGGAGGTTTCTCTACCCTTCAGGATAGCCTGAGAGAGAGAGGCTCCTCCCCTCCTCTCTTTGAACCACCTGTCCTCAGTGTTCCAACGTTCAAGACATCCAAGCGGAGGTTCCTTCGCCCTCAGTGTTTCATTGTTTAGGACAACCAAGTGGAGGCTCCATTTCCATCAGTGTTCCAGCCTCCAGAACAAATTTGATAACGTAGAAAAAAATCACCCGGAAATGCAGTGAAAATTATGTAACGATTGTCGTCGACATTACTTCTTAGTACTCACCCCTCGTGTGTGTGTGTGTGTGTGTGTGTGTGTGTGTGTGTGTGTGTGTGTGTGTGTGTGTGTGTGTGTTTGTGTGTGTGTGTGTGTTTTACAGCCTGTCAAATGTACACGAGTGTTTACTTTTTTTAAAATTACACACAAACACATAATAAGACACATTAGCGTACACTTAGACTGACAATATTAACGGGCAACGGTTCGATATACTCGCCGCCCACATCTTCCTTACCGACCACACCCTTTCCCCCCACCCCTCGACACCCACTTCACCGCCCACAATCACACCACTGCCCTTCTTACCACCCACTATCCTCATCTTTAAATGCTTTGTGTAGACCATCATCATAACATTTTAAAACAAAGAGCTTGTTCTGTAAATCGAGTCTAACGTCATAAAATATCTATAATAGTCTTGGTCTGCAGTGCTGGTGCAAACTTACGCCAAGAGTCGTGAGAGAAACTTAATGACGCCAATGAAGAATAAGAGTCAAGAGTACCGAGGCTGTGACAAACTAATTTATAATTTAGATAGGACATCTTGTAAGATGTTTCGATCTATAGTGAACCATTATGAATTTGCTGCTGAGAACGCCAGTAGCGAGAGTCGCGCCTCTCACTACTGGGGTCTGGGGTTCCATTCCCCTCAAGGAAGGTTCCTTGATGTTGGTGAGGGGCTCTTGATTTAGGGAATTGGATCTGTGCTCCAGTTCCCCGAATTAAGCCTGAATGCCTTCCACATCCCCCCCCAGGCGCTGTATAATCCTCCGGGTTTAGCGCTTCCCCCTTGATTATAATAATAATGGGGTTCCATTACCGGACAAGGCTACTGAGAGAACGTAGCAAATATGAAGGATTAATTCAGATTGAGGTTAGGTTAGGTGACAACTTGGATAAGAATATAAGAAGACAGCCGTGCGTAGATGAAAGACGCAAAGAATTCTGCATCAAGGCCGAGTGGAATCTGCGCAACGTTGAAACAAAGTGTTTGTTCGAAAGTAGCTGCGTAGTTTGCAGAATTGTGAGAGAATATTTGCCGTTCTGGGCGTGTTTGAGGATATTGTAGATATACATTTTTGTGATTATGTTATAGTTAAAGACTTTGTGATGATATTGTAGTTATTTGCTTGTGTGTTATTGTAGCTATAGGCTTGTGTGAGGATACCGTAGTTATAGGCTTGTGTGAGGATACCGTAGTTATAGGCTTGTGTGAGGATACCGTAGTTATAGGTTGTGTGAGGATACCGTAGTTATAGGCTTGTGTGAGGATACTGTCATACTGTAGTTATAAGATTTCTGGGAGGAACTCATCACAAATAGTATGTTCACATACGTTTAGCACAGGAAAAGAGTGCGCTGAACAATATCAATGAGAAACTGTGTATATCTGATAGGAAATGGAGATAAGAATAAACTTGGACGGCACAAGAACTGACATGACATGAAACACGAAGTAGTGGGGAATGTGGGATTGGTTCAATGAGTTTAAAGTTGACTACAAGAGTCATCGAGCAAATGAGGGTGAGACTAAACGAGAAACATGCTGCAGTATAAGAGGGTCATCGACTATACAAGGGTCAATCTACAGTATAAAAGGGGTCAATGAGTGCTTGAGCGGTAGACTGCGGTACAAGGTCATTGACTACACGAGGGTTAGACTTCGATACAGGAAGGTAATTGACAACACATGGGCAAGACTACGGTACAAGTCATTGACTATACGAGGGCAAAACTACGGTACAGGAAGATCATTGACTACACGAGAGCAAGACTACGATGCAAGGTCATTGTCTACACGAGGGTTAATTATTAAGGCTGTAAGTCACCTGTATTTCACCAATCACGAAAACTTTAAACACAAAAAATTTGATTTAAAGCAAACTCTCAGCACATATAGACCGACAGACTCACACCTCACGTTGTATATTTTTTTGTTTACTGAATACGGGGAAAACTTCGCTTATCCCACCACAAGTGAGAAGAGATATACTCAAAGCCAATTCCAGGATTCGGGAAAATTTAATTTTGCCTCCAAAGTGGCCACTTTATTGTGCACCATTTATCTATCCTTTGGACGGTAGCGCAAAGAGAATGCAGATGAAAGGAACTATGCTATAAAAGGAATAAGTAGGAGCACCTTTGTACTATTCACAAAATGTAATATATTTTGTTAAAAGCAAGAATGAGATATTTGCTTGAATGAGATACTTGCGTGTATGAGATACTTGCGTGTATGGGATACTTGCTTTCGGGAATCTTAGTTTCACATGAGCTAATTATTCTTCAATAAGAGGAAAAGGAAATCTCGTTCCAACGGTGAAGACAGGCAAATGCTATGCCACAAATATTGTGTGTGTGACAAAGTCGAGCAGTACAATTCTTCAAGCACCGATACATTTTTAATAGGCACTTAATAATCCATTAAAGGGACATATGTTGAGCACACATGTCAACTGATTTGTCAGTGACGAATGCACTAACAGACGGAGGGTACTCACGTCGCAGGGGTGGAGGGGCGGAAGGGCGTGAAGGTAGTCTGTACGGAGGGTACCAGACGTAGGGGTGAAGGTTGTACCCTGGGAAAGGGTAGAGGCTGTTACCACCCTCAATGACCCCCCGGTAGAAGTCTCCTGGAGACGCATCTCCCGTGGCATCAACACACACGTCTCCATAACAGACTTCTGGTCGTAGTGCTCTTGATGTGATGGTAGTCTTGCAGCTTATGTGGCAACTCTTCTTGTCTGCACTTGGAAAAGTTCAACCGTTCTGATTCTCTGTTGAAGCTCGACTTTTTGATTCTCATATCTGTAAAAGTTTTTGTGTGCTAATGTCTTTGTGTGTGTGCGTATATATATATATATATATATATATATATATATATATATATATATATATATATATATATATATATATATATATATATATATATATATATGTCGTGCCGAATAGGCAGAACTTGCGATCTTGGCTTAAATAGCAACGCTCATCTTGCCATATAGGACAAGCGAAAATTTGTGTATGCAATAATTTCACCAAAATCATTCTGAACCTAACGAAAAAAATATATTTCACTGTGTTTGTTTAGTATTAAATTATTGTAAACAAATCTTAAATATATTTAGTTGAGTTGGGCTAAAATAAATTGTTCTTGCTATAATAAGGTTAGGTAAGTTTTCTAAGATTTTTTGGGAGCAAAATTAAAAAATTTTACATTAACATTAATGAAAAAAATATATCTTTAAACGTATAAGAGAATTTTTTTAGAAAGGACTTAATTTTAAATGAGTTCTTGCTAAATGATCAGTTTTACATATTCGGCACGACATATATATATATATATTATATATATATATATATATATATATATATATATATATATATATATATATATATATATATATATATATATATATATATATATCAGAGAACTCTATAAATACATAATAGAAAGTACCTATATAGCAAGCAACATTATTTAATTATGTACAGGTAAACTGAATTTTCTATATTTTTAAGCTCTGATCTCAGGTCCTGGGTGTTAGAGATGACAAGAATTAAAGTCGAGGTAAACAGAGCATTTGTTTAAAATTATAAAATCACAATAATTTAATTATTGTTCCATAAGACGGATATACGTATTACACGGAGGCTTATTACAGGGAGGGTTATTAGAGGGAGGGTTATTAGAGGGAGGGTTATTAGAGGGAGGGTTATTATAGGGAGGGTTATTATAGGGAGGGTTATTATAGGGAGGGTTATTACATGGAGGGTTGTTACAGGGAAGCTTATTACAGGGAAAGTTATTACAGCGAGGCTTATTACGAGGAGGATTATTACAGGGAGGCTTATTACAGAGAGGCTTGTTACAGGGAGGCTTGTTACAGGGAGGCTTATTACAGGGAGGCTTATTACAGGGAGGCTTATTACAGGGAGGCTTATTACAGGGAGGCTTATTACAGGGAAGCTTATTACAGGGAGGCTTATTACAGGGAGGCTTATTACAGGGAGGCTTATTACAGGGAAGATTATTACAGGGAAGATTATTACAGGGAGGGTTATTACAGGGAGGGCTATTACAGGGAGGGCTATTACAGGGAGGGCTATTACAGGGAGGGCTATTACAGGGAGGCTTATTACAGGGAGGCTTATTATAGGGAGAGTTATTACAGGGAGGATTATTACAGAGAGGCTTATTACAGGGAGAGTTATTGCAGGGAGGCTTATTACAAGGAGGGTTATTCTATAAAGACACCTTAATGCCCAAACATTGTAACCTGGAAGCCTGGTAAAGAACTACCGATATATTGCTAGGAAACAGTTAGTAGATCTATAACTATAGTGAATATCTGAGCTTAGAGGTGAAGGAATTCTGTCTTCAAATTCAAAATATGAGAAAATTGTTAAAGAGTTAGTAAATTTTATTCAAAAGAAATCTGAGAGGATAATTCAAATATTTTTGAAAATTTCTTTATGGTAAAATTAGCATATACTGTAGTGATATTAACTGACTTAATATTATTACAGTAGGTAATGTATATAATTATTATGAAAACTAAGCGCTAATAGGTACTGTATATGCTTATACATTCAAACATATTCAGGCAATAAAGAATATACCTGGAGGAAAAATTTGATAGTTCTGAGTCAGAATAAAATCAGTGTTTTGGATCAAGAGCCCTTCCCCGTCGTGTAATTATTCAGAAATGTCGGAAGCAAAATCGTTAATATTATTTTAGCTTGCTATATTTTTCATCAGTCATTATGCATATAAAGAATTAATATATCATTGAACATAACCTGTTAAATTATTCTGGCATAAGCTATTTCATTTTAGCATGAATATTGTTAGTTACAGATACATAAACTCAGAAAAACGCCTAACCTTCAAACAGTAATTTCGCCGAGTGTTCAGCCGGTAGCAGGAGGAATTAGCTGCCATCTTCCACACAAATACTTTTACCACAAATGCACAACAATGACGAACATGGAAATACTATTCCATTATTCCCGAAAGCGAGAGTGCAGTAGTTGTAGTAGTGATGATAGTAGCAGTAATAGTGGTGGTAGTGGGAGTTCTACAACGATTCTGGAGCCTTATAAGCAGCTCAACGCATAAACAGTTGCGCAATTTAGTTTCGGTAAAGAGGTGTATGTGGGTTGGCCACTCACACACCACTGACCATCCTTACCTGTATCAACCTCCCGCCCATCACCGCCCACCCCCTACCACCTCCTGCCCAGTTCAAGTGACGTAGCCACACCCCTTTCTCACTCTTCCCCGCCCCAACACTCAAAACTATATTAGTGACGTGTTGTCGTGATTGTTCTTAGTGTTGCTTGCTTACTTATTGCCAGAGGGGATAGTGCTTTCATTGATATTATTGGCTGCGCGACTGCCTGGTTAATTGAGCTTATGGCCAATAAATTACACTAGTCTTTAAGGTTGTATATAACCTGTTGAACACCATTCAAGAATGTTTTAATCCTTAAACCAAGGGATAAAACAAGCTCCTAGCGAATGTACAGAGAGATCCACACCCCATTACGTATATATACTCGATGTTATTATTATTTACCATGGTTATTATATTCATAAGTTTCATTCATAGTCTTATATAGTCTTATTAATGTTACTTTATGACGTTTACACACACCCTCCCATTTCACTCCCATACATACTTACTCCTTCATCCTTATGCTAGCACAGAAATATACATCTGTTCTCTATTTCGTGTGACATTCGAACAATTATATAACATTTCATTTGTACTAGCTCCTCGTAGTCTTTGTCTGTCTGCCTGTGTGTGTGTGCTCTCTCTCTCTCTCCTAAATACTTATTCTCCTTCAAGCCTGAGAACACTCTTGAGAATGCCAACGCTGATATTGTTATCCTTTGGAATCCTCTAGTACATGCATAGTGGGTGTCACCTTTGGCAACACTGTATCTGACGCTGGGACAGGAATACCACAGGGACGGTAGCTGGGACCCAGCATTGTTCTGGTGGTAGTTGCGATGGTATCGCGGTGTGCGAGCATCCATCTTCCACGGCGGAGCTCCTTGATGATGACGACCTCATGCCAGGAACAGTAGCGCCCCACCTCCTCAAATACACTAATCTTGTTTTCTTACGTTCATTTTCTTATATAATTCATAGCTTCAGTTTATTAACGTTTTCTGTAAATCTACAAATAATACCGACTTCTTGTAAAGTTAAGTTAGGTTGAAATTGAGTTGCAAAAAAAAAAAAAATTAATAAAGTAACATATTTAACAAATAAGGAAATTAAAAAACAATGGCTTAGACTATGGTCACTTGGTAACGTTCAAATTTGCAAGAGTATAACTCGTGGTAGAAAAACGGGCTGCCTTTTCATTACCTGTCCAATAGGAACTATAGTAAGGTCAAAGTAACTCCACAGTGACACAGTTGCACCTACATTTGAGTCCCATGGAAGTATTATTACCAGCTTCTCTTTATTGTTCAGTTAATCCGTTATGGAAAACTTCAGGAAATAATAGCTAGAACTGGGTATACTGCAAACTCTAACCACACAAACAGAGCGAGAAAGTAATGTGAAGGATTTGCGAGTGTTAATGTCAGATGCTCTCACCTTCAAGGATCACAACAGTGTCATCATCACATCTGCGATGAAATTGATAGGTTGGATAATGAGAACCTTCAAAACAAGGGATGCCATACCAATAATCATCCTTTTTAAGTCACTTGTTCTGTCATACTGGAATACTGCTGTACACTAACATCTCCATTCAAGACAAGTGATTATTAGTTCTAATCGAAAAAGAAGCGCTAAACCTACAAGGGTCATATAGCGCCGCTCAAGACAGGTGAAATCACAGACCCAGAGAATATACAGAGAACATTCACTGTAGGTAGAAGCTCAGGTAAGCATCTTCATTACTGGGAACGTAATTTTCGATTTTTCTTTCACACGAAACTCGAGAATCTCTCATGTGAATGGATTCAAATTTCAAACTCTTGTATAAGGTAACGAGAACCAGATTTTATGAATACTTGGCATGCGCAGATGCTATTCGACCAAAGCTATGGAACTCGTTCCCAGCATAGCCTAGCTTCAAACGTTCCAACACGATGTCTCCTAATTCGACTGCAGCTGAGATTGAAATCCAAGTGTGTTCTTGCAGATTTGACTAAGTAAAATTGAGTAAAATTTTGATTACCTTATGGCACCTGAAAACCTATTATTCAATCGGCTTACAAATTTCAGCGCTAGTGTAATGTATCTTGGGTAAAATTAATAGGACTCTGCATGCATGGGTACCGTACTATACACAATGTTACATAGCTCATTACCACATTATTGTATCTGCCTGATTACTGGGAAAAGTCTCTAGTCGCCCATTTCGCCACTTTAAAGCCCATAATAGTGTAGTATAGCATTTTAACGTAATGCATTATTTTTCTCTTATGCTCGTGAAGGTTTTTTTTATCTATGGAACTGGACTTACCTTCCTCTTGTTTAAATCGAATTAGAACGCCTCCCGTGCCATGGGCTGTATATTAAATAACAAAAATATAATAGTGAAAACGGCATCAATCTTCAATGGCTGACGCGTCGTATGAAGTAGATGTTAGCACTGTGTAGGCACAAATTTTGTTGGATTCTGTGCTATAACTGAAAAATACATCTTCTGGTCAACTTTAACTTTTAGTGCTGATGTGTCCTCAGATCTCTTGATGTTAGGTTGCTTATTTTATTAATCAAATTGGTTTCTGTGATATAACTGGAGAATGTTTCTTTTAATTAGAATAAAAGTTAGTGTTTCACTTAATTTGGGTATTCTAGGTTAAACCAATTTAATGTTCTTTATGTTACTATAAAATCTGTGTACCGCCAAGAACAATGTTAAAAAAATTATGTTAATTACACAAAGCTTACCTTCTTAAGAGGTACTGAATATCACCTGTGAAAACCTGGATGGATTTTATCCGAGTAGGCCCTAATTTGCGTTTTTGAATTTCTCTCTCACATCTCATGTACTGTATATGTCATCTTTATATCAACAATGTATCTCTTAAACCTTTTTGTACCATACTATGCAATAAAATATACCTATTGGTAAAAATAATGAAAAGATGGGGTGGTAGGGGAAGTGGAATATTCAAACGGCTTCAGGAAGACATCCAAATATTCTTCCTGGAAGCCTTTTTATCCACTTCTCCGAGGCTGTGGCTCCCACAATTTACACCAGAGGTGGAGCCCTAAAAATACTGATTATACTGCCATTAATTTTTGAGTGTTACATCCAATTACATTCAGTCCTTCTATACTGATGACTTAATAATGCAACTCCTGAACATCTTCAAGCGTAATGTGTTCGTATATTTTAGAACAGTGGTCCATTTCCTCTCTTATGAAAGGTTCGAATTATATATTGGCTGCATATTTGCCATTTTTATTGGTCAAATTTTGATGTATGTTTCTTAATGATGACCTACGAATGCTCCTTCTGCTTTCTTTCAAGTATTCATTGCCAATATTTAACAATAAAAACTTATGTCGCACTCTGCACTGTTACCATGACGGGCATTGCGACGCAGGGGGTTGGGGTTATGCAGTACGGGGATACATTCATCGGATCTTGCAGTGATCCAAATACATCTAGTTATTACATTCGTGAGGAAGCACTAAACCCATGGGGGTCATGCACCTGAGGCACTTAGGTTCGATCCGAGGAAATGAATTGTGGCTAAAATTTCTTGCGTCAAGATAAACAAATTAAGCGCTAAACCCGACAGGGTCATACAGCGATGCGGGATGTGCTAGAGGAAGAATGTGCAGATGTTAGGAGGGAGTGAGGGAGGTGTTGAATTAAAATGAAAATTGATGTAATATCCTAGTTTCTGTTAAGAGGCAAAGGGAGAGTCAGCGTCTCTAACATCAAGAGCCCCTCGCCAGCTGGGTACGTATACCCAGAGTTCCCCGTGTTCCTTGCTTTTGGAATTTAAAATATTCTTGATGTCCGTGTGTAGCAATGAAGTGGAGATTTCGCGTAATTATTACACCGAGAGAGCTAAACCCGTAGAGATCATACTGAGTTTGGGAAAATAGCTGCCAACAAGGTTCAATCCAGTTCCTTGGATCAAGAGTCCCTCACCAGCATCAAGGCACCTGCCAGGCTGGAGGGGATGGCTCTCACGTAGCCGCTACGCTTTAAACTAATTAGCTTGAGAGCTGGCACAAGTAATTTTTTATTCAGAATATAGGTCACTAAAACAGAGTTTGTGCAAAATTAAATACGTCCTCTCCTGGAAAAACATATGCATGTAATATAGTTCCACTAATTTAAAAAAATAATCAGAAAAATAAACTGAATGTATAGGCTTTGATCTGATGTCCACTTCAGAGAATTAAGTATGAGGATGCTATGTAAATATAACATAATTTACAGTTTATGGCATTTACAGAGTTGTTTCGTCCGCCAGGGACGTAACATATATATATATATATATATATATGTATGAGAGTATAGTTTTACCAACGCTCTTATATGGGTGTGAAGCGTGGGTGATGAATGTTGCAGCGAGGAGAAGGCTGGAGGCAGTGGAGATGTCATGTCTGAGGGCAATGTGTGGTGTGAATATAATGCAGAGAATTCGTAGTTTGGAAGTTAGGAGGAGGTGCGGGATTACCAAAACTGTTGTCCAGAGGGCTGAGGAAGGGTTGTTGAGGTGGTTCGGACATGTAGAGAGAATGGAGCGAAACAGAATGACTTCAAGAGTGTATCAGTCTGTAGTGGAAGGAAGGCGGGGTAGGGGTCGGCCTAGGAAGGGTTGGAGGGAGGGGGTAAAGGAGGTTTTGTGTGCGAGGGGCTTGGACTTCCAGCAGGCATGCGTGAGCGTGTTTGATAGGAGTGAATGGAGACAAATGGTTTTTTAATACTTGACGTGCTGTTGGAGTGTGAGCAAAGTAACATTTATGAAGGGATTCAGGGAAACCGGCAGGCCGGACTTGAGTCCTGGAGATGGGAAGTACAGTGCCTGCACTCTGAAGGAGGGGTGTTAATGTTGCAGTTTAAAAACTGTAGTGTAAAGCACCCTTCTGGCAAGACAGTGATGGAGTGAATGATGGTGAAAGTTTTTCTTTTTCGGGCCACCCTGCCTTGGTGGGGGTCGGCCAGTGTGATAATAAAAAAAATAATATATATATATTTATATATTATATATATATATATATATATATATATATATATATATATATATATATATATGGACAGTGGTTGCAAGCCTCACTTCCGGTCAGGCTTGGGGGGCTAGGAGTACACAGATCCTCCCAGATTGCTCTACCAACTTTCCTATCCTCTTCCATAGCATCAAACGAGTTGACAAGACAAATTCTTCCTGAAAACCTCCGTGACTCATCAGGAATACAGGACCCTAGCTACGCCAGTGCCATCACTGAATGGGAGACTCTTGCTGCTCCAGCACCAAACCCTAGTGCAGCACTGGCCCACAAACAGTCAAGCTGGGATGGCCCGATCATTGAAAAGGTGCTTGCCAACATGCTCAGGGCTGCAACATCAGATAGACTGCCCGTCTCCAGGCTGTGAGCGCACCTCACTCCGGGGACTTCCTCCAAACAGTTCCCATATCGGCAATGGGAACGCGACTCGACCCTAAGACCCTCCGTATTGCAGTGGCTCTGCGCCTTGCTGCCCCAATTCACACAGAATATATGTGTATTTGCGGTGAAGCGCAAGCAGGCCAATACGGTCTACATGGTCTTAACTGTTCCAAAACCAAGGGCTGGCATGCAAGACACAATGAGGTCAACATCATAAAGAGAACCCTTGCTACAGCTGGGTCCCCAGTCGAGAGGGAGCCCCGATCACTAGCAGCCAACAATATCCACAACCCAGCAAACCACCCCGACGGGATCACCATCTATCCTTGGAAGAATGGCAAGCTCTTAGCATGGGACTATACCTGTGTGTCCACACTGGCTGACACCTACATCCATCACAGTGTTGGGCGACAGGGAGGAGCTGCTGACCACAGGAAGGAGTACAAGATCAGCAAGTACAGGGACATAAGCCAACAGTATCAATTTGTCCCAGTGGGATCAGAGACCTTGGGATCATGGGGAAAAAATGCCACACGTTTCCTCAAAGAATTGGGTTCCAGACTCATCGACACCACCAGGGACCCAAGGGCAGCCACTTTCATGTTCCAGCGCGTTAGCGTAGCCATCCAGAGGGGAAATGCTTGCTGCATACTTGGCTTGCGTCCGGCTTCAGAGGAGGAGGAGGAAATTCATGATCTTTAATACATTGTGCCGTTGTATTCATGTTTGTGTTTTTCTGCACATGTATTCTGTTTATCAATAAATGTTCGCATAGAAAATAAAATATATAGGGGGGTGGTAGGAGAAGAAAATATTCAAACAGCTCCGGGGAGAGCCTTGAGTTTTCCCTGAGGTACGTTTATTGTCTTCTCTGAGGATGAGGGTCCCCATTCCAGCCATAGAGGTGGTACTTCCCTATATATAGTCAATAAAAAAAATGATATATATATATATATATATATATATATATATATATATATATATATATATATATATGTCGTGCCGAATAGGCAGAACTTGCGATCTTGGCTTAAACAGCAACGCTCATGTTGCCATATCGAAAATTTGTGTATGCAATAATTTCGCCAAAATCATTCTGAACCTAACGAAAAAATGTATTTCATTGTGTTTGTTTAGTATTAAATTACTATAAACAAATCTAAAATATATTTAGTTGGGTTAGGCTAAAATAAATTGTTCTTGTTATAATAAGGTTAGGTAAGTTTTCTATGATTCTTATGGTGCAAAATTGAAGATTTTTACATAAACATTAATGAAAAAAATATATCTCTAAACGTATAAGAGAAAATTTTAGAAAGGACTTAATTTTAAATGAGTTCTTGCTAATTGACCAATTTTACATATTCGGCACGACATATATGCATATACAGAGTCCTATGGTGCAAAATACAGGATCCTGTAAATATTCTATTAATTAAATGTATAAAAAATAATAAAAATGAATAAAACTAAGCTAGTTTCACTGAAATACCTTCTATACTTAGAGAGTCGTAGGGGTTCGAGCGTCTACCATCTTGTCATTACCGACCAGTTATGTCTAATTGCATCAGTACACAAGCGGGGCTTGAGAGGACGATAACAGCATCTTCAAGAATGAATAAGAGTAAATTATGTGTATAATTTGACTTTATCGTGTACCTTGTTTAACTTTGTTAGGAATCACTCATGAGAACCGTAAAGCTTTCAAGTCCATTGGAATGAGGTGAAAATTTTTCTTCTCTAGCGATGCCATTTTTTTTTTACAGATGGACGAATTTCTACGTCGTTTTCTCAAAGTCGACGCGTGAAGCCGGTGTAAGGTTTGATGAATTTGTTTGTATTATGTGCCTTGCTTTAAATGTCAACAGCATTAAAGGAGAGACCCTAATGTCAGGCACTCTTCTTGGAGTGTGTTAACTTGGATTACTCCTCTGACCCTCTCTCTCTCTCTCTCTCTCTCTCTCTCTCTCTCTCACACACACACACACACACACACACACACACACACACTCACACACACACTCACACACACACTCACACACACACACACACACACACACACACACACACACACACACACACACACACACACATACACACACACAGAAGGCCCTCAACCCCGACAACCCTACTGCAACCAAGCACACTTAACCCAAAACACACATGCCGTACCCACAGCCCCCACTCTCACCACAATTCCACCCTCACAAGGTCTCCCGCTTTCCCAACCCCAAAGTACTCCCCTTTCCCCCAGACCACAGTATTAGAAAGGAAGCTGAAGGTTTGGTACACAAATGCGGACGGAATAAATGAATATGAAGAGTAGCATGAAAGAATCAAGGCATCGTCCCCACACATCGTAACACTCACAGGGATAACGAATGCGATCTTTCCATCAGGATATCGGATCCTGAGGAAAGATAAAGGGAGCAAAGAGGGAGGAGGAGTTACACTACTCATTAAAAACTGGTGGGGATTTGAGGAAATGGCAGCAGTTGGCAGCATGCATCAACATGTTATTGACATTACTAGAGAGAGAGGAGAGGATGAACCAGCAAGACTGGACCTCGTATTCACCTTGAGTAGTTTAGATATTGAGGACATCACATACGAAAGACCCCTCAGAGCTAATGATCATATGGTTCTGAGCTTCGTATACATAGTAAAGTTACAAATGGAGAGGCAAGCAGGAGGATGGTAGAAGCCAAATAACAAAAAGGGGGGATTACACAGGGATGAGGTTCAGTGGGAAAAAGAATTTGTGGGAAAATAAGTAAACGAAATGATGGATTATGGCGACAAAATGCAGGAGTAGCAGAGAAGGTTCCGTTCCGAGATGAACAGAAAAAATGGATAAGAACAGAGCGAGCCCTTTGTTCACTCAAAAGTGTAGAGAGGCAAAAACTAAGTGCACTAGAGAATGGAAAAAATACAGAAGACAAAGGACCCAGGAAAATAAAGAAATTAGTTGAAGAGCCAGAAACAAATATGCACAGTCGAGGGAGGTCCAGCGGCAATACGAAAGCGACATAGCATCGAAATCCAAGTCTGACCCAAAGCTGTTATATAGCCACATCAGGAGGAAAACAATATCCAGACCACATATCAGGCTGAGTAAGGAAGCAGGGAGGCGCCAAGAAACGACCGAGAATACGCGAGAGACTCAACATAGAACTGTCTGATCATCAGAAGATGGTATACAATACGACAGGTTGTTAGGTAAGACACATAATCAACAGTTAGACAACTTAATTCGAAACGTTTCGCCTACACAGTATGCTTCTTCAGTCGAATACAGAAAGTAGGGCAGAACAGTAGAGATGTAAGACAGTAACACTCCATCCACCTTAAAGTCGTAGAATTTGAGTTGTCAGTCCCTCGGCCTGGAGAAGTTCAGTTTCCTAGTCAGGAACTATCTGAAGACCAAGCGCGCAGTGCGGAGACTTAAATACTGTCGGAAGGAGAGTGAAGGGGTAGTAGTAGTAGTAGTATAGTAGTAGTAGTATGAGAGGCCACGAGAGGTCATTCCCTCTCAGATCCAACACTTCTCACGTAAAAGCTTGTCCATGGTGTTTTCTGTTCCAAGATGCCACGTGTTGCAGTGTGCTGACCAGTGCAGTGTCTTGTAAGACACTGCAACACGTGGATCTTGGTACAGAACAACACTTGGACCAGCATTCAAGTGAAGTGTAGGATCTGAGAGGTACATGACCTCTCAGTGGCCTCTCACAACGACTACCACTACTACTACTACTACTACTACTACTACCCTGCACCTCTCCTTCCGACAGATTTAAGTCTCCGCACTGTCCTGATCTCAGATAGTTCCTGACTATGGAACTGAACTTCTCCAGGCCGAGGGACTGACAACCTCAAATTCTACGACTTTAAGGGTGATGGACTGATTACATCATCTCACATCTCACTTTCCTGCCTACTTTCTGATTCGACTGAAGAAAGCCTACTATGTAGGCGAAACGTTTCGGAATAAAGTTGTCTAACTGTTGCATATGTGTCTTACCTAACATGAGACTGAGATTTAATGAAGTATTTACAGTGGTGAAAGGAAAGACTCCGGAAAGCCGGAATAATGAGGTACACCAGAAAGGGATACACCAAAGAGTGCTGGACGAAAAACACACAACCGAGGAGGAGGTTAAGACGCTGCTAGGTGAATCAGATACCTCAAAGGCGGAGGGACCGGACATCTCTCCGTGGGTCCATCGAGAGGGAGCAGAGTGTGTGTGCCACTAACAATCTTCAACACATCCATTGAAACTGGGCAGCTACCTGAAGTGTCGAAGACGGTAAATGTAGTCCCAATTATCAGGATGAGAGTGGAGCACCTAGAAAGAAACAAGCTTATACACGACAACCAGCACGGGTTCAGAGAAGGAAAATCCTGCGTCACAAACTTACGGGAGTTATATGACAAGGTAACAGAAGTAAGACAAGAGAGAGAAGGATGGGTTGATTGCATTTTCTTTGCAAAAAAAGCTCTCGACACAGTTCCACACAAAAGCTAAAGGATCAGGCACGCATAACAGACACTGCAATAGATCAGAGAGTGCTTGACAGGGAGGCAACAACGAGTCACGACACGTGACGAGGTGCCACAGTGGGCGCTTGTGGGGCTCCACAGGGGTCAGTCCAAGGATCAGTACTGTTTCTGGTATATGTGAATGACATGTGACGTTAATGAGGAGAATTAAATTGGACGAGGATCAGACAGAACTACAAAGGATCTAGACAGGCTGCAATTATTATAATGGGGGAGTGGTAAAGCCCGTAGGATTATACAGTGCCTGTGGGGAGGGGGGATGGAAGGCATTCATTCTCAATTCAGGGAACTGGAGCACAGAACCAATTCCCTAGATCAAGAGCCCCTCACCAGCGTCAAGGAGCCTCCCTTGAAGGGGGACAGGCTGCAAGCCTGGTCCAGTAACTGGCTAAATGCAAAGTCCTGAAGATCGGGGAAGGGCAAAGAAGACCACAAACAGAGTACAGGCTAGGGGACCAAAGACAATTGCTGCAGAATATGGGCGCCTGGCAAACCTAAAGAATACGTTCCGATATTGGAATGCGACACCAGTTTGGAGCCCATGCCTGGTCAAGCACGTCAAGAAATTAGAGAAAGTGCAAAGGTTTGCAACAAGACTAGTCCCAGAGCTAAGGGGAATATCCGACGAAGAAAGATTAAGGGAAATCGACCTGAGACGACACTGGAGGCAGGAGGACAGATGGACATGAAAAGACGTATAAAATACTGCGAGGATTGACATGGCCAAAAGATAGGATTTAGAGAAAGGGGACACAACAACAAGGGTCACAATTGAAGTTGAAACTCAGATAGTCACAGGGATGTTAGAAGTGTAATTCATTCAATCAAAGAGTTGTCCATGAAGTGGAATAGTCTGGAAAAGTGAAGTAGTGGAGGCAGACCCCCAGAGTTTAAAATGCGGTATGAGCTCACGAGGCAGGGGAGAGGGCCAAGTATCTAGCCGTGAAGAGAGCGGGCCAGGAACAATTGTCGTGGGGGTTTCGCAGAATATGATGTTGAAGATAAACACCACTTGTTTGATGGTAACACGTACATATTGTCAGACGTGGTAAGGAAGGGCCCAGCCTGCCTATAATACCTGGAATGTCTGAGCCGTGCACTGAGGAAGATACAGAGACTCACGTAACACATGCGCATCCCGTGACGTCACACAACATCCCTATGCCCTAGTAGGGATCTTCTATATATAACACAGGGATGGTATCTATGATACTCAGCTAAGCTATACAACACATTTAAGGGGGATCAGCAACTATCCTGACTACTATGACTCGGTGTGGTACCCACACTCCTGTTGGTACACACACGACACGTATCCCACATAAGTAAGCTATTAAACTAAACCCAGTTCTTGCGTTCCGTGTTGCAACGAAGATTTTATTGTACAGAATAAAAGTTCTTAGTAACCACTAATCTGAATATGTCTGATATTTTTTTAGTTGCAAATAAGACCAAATATCATAATTCCATATTCGGTTCAAGGTCAAAAGCATTTCATGTCCGAATATAATTTAATTCTGTCTTTGCAATAATTTTTGATGAAATGTAGCAAAAAATACTCCGATATATAAAATCATATTATTATATAGTATATATATATATAAATATATATATATATATATATATAAATATATATATATATAAAATTATATATATATATATTTATATAGATATATTATGATATATAATATAATATAATATAATAAATATATAATATAATATATATATAGTATATCTATATATTAGATATTATATATATATAATATATATAAAATATATAATAATAAAATATCTAAAATATAAAATATATATATAATATAAATATAATCAATAATAATATATAGAAAAAAATATATATATATATAAATATATTATAAATAATATAGATATATATATAGATTTAAATATAATATATATAGAGATATAATATAAATTAAAATAGATATATATATATAGAAATTATATAAAATATATATATATATATAATATATAATATATATAATATAAATATATAATATATATATATATTAAATATATAAAATATATATATATAAATAAAATAGATAATATATATATATATTTAAATATATAATTATATATATATATATATATATAATTCAAATATATAAATATATATATAATATAAAAAAATAATATATAGATATATTATATATATAATATATATATATAATATATAATAGAGAATATAGATAAATATATAGAATATATATAAATAAATATATATATTATATATATAAAAATATTAATAATATATATATATATATAAAATAAATAATATAAAATATATATATATAAATATATATATATTACCTATAGAATATATTTAATAAAAATAATATATATATATAAATATAAAATATATAGTATATATATATAAAATATATAATAATATATATATAAATTAAAAATATATATATTATTATAAATCTATAAAATAGAATATATATATATATAATATATATATATATAGTATATAATTATAATATATAATATAATAACTAATATATATATCTATAAATATATAATATATATATATATATATATATAATAATAATATATATATATATATAAATATATTACTATATATATATAAATATATAGAGATATAAAATATATATTATATATAATTATAATATATATATATAAATATATAATGATATTAATAAATATATAATATATAATATAATATATAATATATATATATAAATATATAGATATTATATAAAAAATAATATATATATATAAATATATAAGATATATATAAATAATATATAATATATAAATATATATAATATATTATATATATAAATAAAAATATAAATATAATTATAAATATAGAATATATATATATAAAAATAATATATAATATAAAATAATATATATATATAAATATATATATATATAATAGAATTATTATAATATAATATATATAAATATATAATATATATATGATATAAATATATAATAAATATATATATAAATATATAATATAATATAATAAATATATAAATTATATATATATAAATATATAATATATATATATATAAATAATATAATATATATATATAATTATAATATATATATATATATATATAAATATATAATATAATATATATATAAATATATAATATTATATATATATATAAAATATATAATATATATAATATATATCAATATATAATACTATATATATATAAATATATAATAAATATATATAAATAAAGATAAACTAATAAATATATAAATATATAAATTATATATATATATACAATATATAATATATATAAATATATAATATATAATAAAATATATATATATATAATAATAAATATATATAAATATAATATATTAATATAAATATATATAATATATAAAATATAAAAAAAAAAAAAAAATTAAATAAAAATATAATAAATAGATATTATATAAATCTAAAAGATATAATATTTATAATAAATAAATAATATATATATATATATATATATATATATATAAATATATAATATACATATAATATAATATATATAAATATATAATAACTATATTATATATATATATAAAATAATAATATATATATATATATATAAATATATATTAATATATATATGTAATCATATAGACAAAACCAATAACAATAACTCTACTCAGATAATAACTACATATCTCACTCACAATATATAACAATAAATATCCAATACACTCAATCTCACAAAATCTAGAAACAAAAACCACCATTCACTCAACACAAGCACTCTAACACTCAATCTCACTAAATAATATCTATAAACATACTAAATTATCTATACATATATATAACTAGTAAAAAAAAAATATAAAATCAGAGAAATTATAAAAATATATATATAATAAAAATATATATATATAAATATATAACATATACAAATCATATAACACTACTATTATAAAAATAAAACACAAACAAAAATACTCTTAAATATATATAACAAACAACCTCAAAATATAATAAAATACAAAAAAAAGCTATATCACTAAAACTATCATAAAAATTTATCTAATCAATATATAAATATCTAAATAAATATATAAATATATATATATAACTCATATATCATATCTATAAAACTCTAATCATCACTCACAAATATCATCTACCTAATCTCAAACCTATAACACATCTATAAACTCTAAATCAATAGAAAAAATATAAACACTCATATATAAAAATATCTAATATCTAAACTAAACATCTACCAATATAATCAACCACAATCACATCTATAATCAAAATATATAACCTCACAATAAATATAACAACACACAAAAAAAGTCACAAACAAATAAAATATAAAATATAACTCTATATATATATATCATATAAAAATATATAGCTACTATAAATATATATCAATATATCCAATCAATATATGAATAAACATATATAAAATCTATATATACTATCTCACCTAAATGATATAAAACTATATCTCTCTAAAAAAATATCCTATTCTATAGTATAAATATATAACTAATAAAAATAAATATATAATAAATAAATAAAACAATATATAAAATATACATAAATACAATATATAATAAATATACCAATATAATACAACAATATATTATAAAACTAATCATATATAATAAAATACCACTAAAAATATCTAAATCTGATAAAAAATCAAAAAAAACTCTAAATACATAAAAAAACTATATATCACCCTAAAAAAATAAATATATAAAAATAAATAATATATATATATAATATATATAACACAAACACCAAATACAGTAAAAACCAACAATATATACTATAAACATAAAAAACTAATACAATAAATAATATCTATCAAAATATACATACTATAGCAATATCTATATACATAAAGTCTATATAAATATTATAACTGTCAACATAAAAAATCTATAATATAACTCCAACTATATCACTGATAAAATAAATATCACTCACACTTATCTCCCAAAAACAAAACAAACAAAATAAAAAAAATCACTAACTAAATCATAATATATAACCATCACCATATCATCAAAATATAATCTAACTATATACTATTAAATATCAAACTCAATCCCACAATATATATATAAAAATATCTATATAAACATATAAATCAATCACTCACTTAACATATAACATACATATAAAAAAATAAAAATATCTTAAAAAACACAAAACTATCTCATCACTACACACATACTCAAAATATCACTAAACTAAACACATCAAACTCAAACACACACTAATAACACTATCACTTATACAAAACATAAAAATAAAACATATATATCACCACACAAATATCACTATATCCATATATACACTCTATATATAAATCAAAATATATAATATATATATCAATATAAACCTAAATCTATAGAAACACCTATATAATCTCTAATATATCTAATCAAAAACTAATATAATATCATCTAAAAATCACTCAACGAATAAACAAAAATCTAGAACCCACTAACTACACACTCTCTACTCAAACTATACTCTCAAACTCACTAACTCTCAACAAAAACATAACACACACTGACACATCACATCAAAAATCACTCTCATATCACTATATAACCACTAAGCACTCCACTAACACACTCACCATAAAACAACATCAAAACAAACAAATAACATAACTATATCAACTCCCACACTCCAACAACTACACCAAAACTATCTAAATAAAACTCTAACATCACAATATCGACTCTCCCACAAACCTAACACACACAACTACAATCACTCATATTCAATATAAATAACATACAATCAAATCTATAACTCATCACTCACACCACTCACACACACTCGACTCTCAACAAATATATCACACAAAACTCTAAGACTACACACTATAAATCCATCTCACATCTAAATCTATCTACCAAATACTAAACCACAAAAACACATATCTACTATAACTACTCAAGAACAATACACTATATAACATAAAAATCCTAAGCATCTTCTATCACTAACTAATATATCACAACAAAAATAATCAATCTAAATACTCAACTATAACAATACTGCACCTAAAAACTATAAATATCTAACTCAATAATATACACAATAAAACACACTCAACTCACTAACAATCACACAACAAATCTCTACAATACTCTCCGAACATCACTATACAAACACCTCTCACACTCACCGCACACAATCTCAATCACTAACACTAACACACAAACTTCACATATCACTAAATCTCCCTACTCAAACGTCACACACTACACAGCCCTCAATCAAACTCAACCCAAAAACACACCCACAAACACTCACTCAAAACACTCTATCACACACAACATCACTAACTCACACTCACTCACTAACAACAACAACTCTATGCACTACACTCTCATATATAAATAAACTATATATAAATATATATATATCTAAAAATATATGCAAGGAATTCGTAAGAGCTGGCTGCCTTGGATCAAAGTCTAGCGCAAGCTGGACGCCAAGGTATTGGTCCAGAGTGGTGAGAATGGTATAGCACTGCGTACCTTGTTCCAAGGTTCGTAGGTTCGAGCCTCTTTCAGCCAGAGATCAGTGTTATATATATATTAATATATATATATAATATATATATATATATATATATATATATAAAATTTATATATATATATATATACAATAAGATCACAGTAAACAGGTGATTTCAGAATATGCAAAACAACCACTGTGAAAGAATAGAGAAATTCCAAGCGCTTCTTTCACAGTGGTTTTCACACACAAACACACACACACACACATATATATATATATATATATATTATATATATATATATATATATATATATATATATATATATAATATATATATTATATATCTTTCAGTATTTTTTAATTGCTCATATAGGTTAAAGACTACTTTATGTTAAAGATTAAGACACATGTGTAACAGTTGGGTATCTTTATTGTTGAAACGTTGTTACGCCTACACAGTAGACTTCTTCAGTCAAATATAGAGGCAGCAGGTGTAGTGGTGTAATAAAGATGATGTAATCAGTCCACCAACTTTGGAGAAAAAGTATTTGAGATCGTCAGTCTCTCAGCCTGGAGAAGAATCCAGATCCATGGTCAGTCCCTCAGACCATAGAGATGAACTTTTCTGCAGGCCAAGGGACTGACCATCTCAAATACTTTTTCTACAAGGTTAATGGACTGATTACATCTTTATTTCACTACTACAGCTGCTGCCTCTGTCTTTGACTGAAGAAGCCTACTGTGTAAACGAAACTTTTTAACAATAATGATACCCAACATGTCTTAATCTTCAACTTGTCGTATTTGATGCCATTTTCAATATATACTTTACATTAATATCTTGGTGGACATAATCCTAGTGTAATCAATAGACGTGAATCTAGCTTCATACTGGTATCCACAGCAGCAGTGTCCTAGAGACCTGGAAGGCGAAATGCCTACAAGTAGGGTAATAAGACAACAGAGCAAATCTTTGTTGGGCAACATTTTGCTCAAAAGTAAGCAAAAGGTCGTCTAGTGAAGATCTTCCCTGCTACAATTGTCTTTGCAGTGACCTATGTCTGAATGAAGCAAGTACCGTTGTTATGCAGTAATGACTGTCTACGTCGTGTCATTGTAAGGATTTACTGTGTATCTGGATCAAATTGACACTATTCACGTCTCGCAATTTCCTCTTTTTGTCATTGTATTTATTTACAGATGAAGAGCTCGACTTTACGAGAACAGTTTTGGCAGTGGACGTCACAGCACCAGACTACCCGGCACCTACACGGCTCCTTCAAGACGGTTACCAAGGTGTCGTATCCCCTACCACAACACAGGACGTCACAGTTTCTTCTCTTTTCACAGTATCGACCTCGAGTCCCTGGTCCATACTTGTTCTTGCGACAGAAGTTGGGTGGATTGTCCAGGTAGATTAACTCTGTTGGGTTACCAAATGATGACCTGACAGGCGTTTTTTTCTCTCGGAAAATTCTTCTCTTTCCCTGTTTTCTTTTCGAAGGTCTGCGAGCGAGAGCGTTTACGTTTCTATAAAGATCTGATGATACATTTTCTCTCGTTTTCACCACCCTGCTTTCCACCCAGGCTCCTTCGTCAGGTATCTTCGTTGTCGAGAGAGTGTATTCTTGTGGGGAACTGTTGAAGCCCTCAATGACTGTATCCTTGAATGCAGCTCGGTAAAACCTTCGCTTCTCCCTACTGCCTGACCTGTTTGCAATCTGAGAAAACAATTTCACATTACTGTTATTGTGTTAAATGTTACAGACATTTACATTTTACTGTTGCGTAAACATACCCAGAACATTTACATTTTATTTTAATACTCCACTGTTTATTGAGCGAGTCTTTGGAAGTTAATAATATTTACGTTCACGGAACATATTGTGAGGACAGTTCATACCAAGAGAAGTCAATCCTTTGCGATGCATTATTCACGAGAGAGTTAAAATTAAAATATTAATATGTCTATGGGTCAATGAGGAAGGTAATGGGCTACTTTCTTCCGATTATATGATATGATCGACCATCCAGTATGAGAAATAAAGTTCTGACTCCTACAATACCAAACACTAGTTCATACCTTCTACCCTTTACCAGGATCATCTGAGCCGCAGATGATTAAAGTGATTCTTGGAAAAAATCCAATGGCAAAAGAAAGTGAAAATGACAATAATAAAAGTCACAGGTGAACTACACTCACCACTATTCTCCAGATCAGACTCAACCCAATACAACCTAATCTGGAATACATCCCAACTATACTATACCTTACTCTAAACGGAGCCTGAACTAATGCTAGGATAAATATGTCAGTGGAACGCTAGCAATAGAAAAAAAGATATTCAGCCGATTTAAATTCGTTACAAAAAAAGCCCAGTGATTTTTTTTAAGATTTTTTGTGACTATCATGTTACTCCCCTTTTCATCCAGCACGTCATCACCGCCGGCGAATGTTACCTGCACTTCGTTGCTAGTATTAGCCAGAGCTGCGGTATCATAAAGGCTCTTGATGACTCTGGAGGACTCAGAGAGGGGACGAAGCTGTATCCAACAGGTTCTGTGGGTGCAGGAACCCGATGCCCCGTGACATTTGCACTTCTGCTGTGCCGACTTCATCACCATCTGAGACACGAGACAATAAGGATAGTGAAAATTTACATTGAAATATCCCACTTCGTAATGAGATACTGCAGACATTTTCGGCATTGCAAGAGACTCCTTTTCAAGCTGCCCACGTTGCCAGGTGAGGGTCTCTAGCTACACCGAAAATATTTAACATATATCTTACTCTACAGTACAGGTTCACTAAATACCTAGTTAAATTTATAGTTCAACGATCTAAATACAATTTAGTGAAAAATAATAAATTCACGAACTCTTTTAAATTAATCCTGTTAAGTACGTCAGGGTCTGCTTAGTCCACGATCTTTCATTTTCTTTAGAGGTTCGTTGATTTTTTCTCGCACTAAATTTTGCACACACTAAATATTTTTTGTTTGCATTGCATCCTTACCAGGATTCCAGTTCGCGCGTTGTGAGCGTCGATTTGTGTTTTGAAGTCTCTGCTATCGGGAGGTTGGTGGTCATCAGCTGATCTGTATTTTGGGTCGATCTTCGACGTGGGCGTCAGCTTGACCCCTGACCCGATCTTCCGCCTCGATTGCCTTCGCCTTTCTCCAAAAAAAATCCTTTCTGCAAATCTTAAAAAAGTGAATATTTTTAGAATCTTACCTCGATTTCATGTAAGATTTATAAAGTTAAGTTATACAATAGTTTTCTTAGTGAATGACAATAGCTGTTCTTATTCTTCTCGAGTATAAAATGGTTATAAAGGCGAGATTTTTGCGGCTATGTATATGATTAACGTTGTACGTGTATCGCAAATGATGTGTTGCTGTGTATGGTGGTATGTGTTGTAGGGTATGTAGTGATGTGTGTATCAAAGATGTGTTTGAGTACAATATACATCTATTTTCATAGTTTTAGGTTACTTGTGACGGGCCCCGTGTAACTCTCCTGGCGGCGTAAATATCGTTACTCTCATGAACTTCGCTTTATTTGTAACATTAGAAAATAGAATCCATTGGTTATTTAGCAGTTTTGAAAAAAATCATTTTTTCAGACATTTTCAATTGGCTTAAATAATTACCAGCATCCTGATATAGTGACCAGTTTGCTTCCATATTACATAAATCGTGACGTCTCGTGTAATAAAACAATGTAAAGCCTTTTAGTCGCATCCCACAATGTATATTCATATTCATTCCAAGTATATATGCCAACACGCCACTTTACAGGAAGCTCTACAATGCAACCAATAATTTCCGGGGAAGGTGGTAGGCATTTGGCTTTCACCCGAGGAAAGAACAGATTAAATTTCCTCCACTGTCATTATCAAGAGTCTTCACTATAGTTATCCCACATGGAGACGTACGTCCTACCACCCCCAAAGAAACGAACAATGGAAGAAACCAACCCCATAGTACAGCCACATCCTTAGTGATACTTGTACAGATTTGTATATTCTTCACTCGTGGTGCGCTGCCGCAACTTAGATGTGTATTGGCTACTTTTTATTAATTTGCTTAAACCTGGTTAAACAACGTTTTTAAAGATTTATGTTAACTTCAAATGAAGAAAAAAATAAGACGGTGAGAATCAACTGAAGAAAGATGAGCATAAACAACATAGGGTGCTGCAGGAAACAGACCTCTTGCCGTAAGTGAGATCATCGCTACAGCCGCCGTAGCTCCACGCTCTGAGAGTCTCGGCTTCATCCTGGGAGGAGGCGCCACAAGAACAGTGGGTAAGGCGGCCCAGAGCACAGGTGCGAGACAGCACATACGACACAGAGGCTGCAGACATCGCCTGCAGGAACGCTGTCTCCGGGAACACTGACGGAGGGGAGAAAGATGTAATTATAACATTAATTATATTATATGATTGTAAAGTGGGCGCTCGATCCTTCTTTTGGAAATGAACGCCCTAGTGTGACCGCTTACCCCCGTCAGGTTGCACATCGGGGAAGGAAGCGTGCCCTGAAAAGCAGTCATGCGAAGGTTAGCATATGCAGCGTTAACAAGATCAGCTATTCGCAATACACCTGTAGCTCGGTTAGTAGCACACTCAGCTCACACATTGAGTGTCCGGGGTTCGATCCGAAGTACAAGTGAACATATTGGGCGTGTTTCCTTACACCTGCTGTCCCTCTTGTTAGCTGACTGGTGTGGGTGGCATCCTGGGGTGTGGCAGTATACTTCAGATAAGGTTGGGCTATGAAATAAGCTTTGGGTTTAGAATGTAAAATTGATACGCAAAAAAACAAAAAACGAAAACCTCACCCCATCCCCTAAGAGAACGTGGTTTTCCTATGTACTGATCACAAAACATTTTTTTAAACCTAAATAATCGTACTGAAAGATGTCGGAAGAAATTCTAAAGAGAGCAGGCTGAAATAAATCTAGTAACCCTTTACAGAGGCTCCCAGGGAAGAAAAATTTAAATCTGTCTTTTCAGTAAAAAGATCCATCATCCACGAACCCGATTAAGAGCCAGAAAATAACTTGATGTCAAAGTCATGGTTGAAAAAAGCATTTCCTCCCTTTCACTTCCCCTTCACTTGTTAGGATTCTAGGGATACAGGAGACACTTACATGTGCTTGCAATGGGTCATTAAAACTGCCTGCCATGTGTACACTACCAGTCAAGAAGACTAATCCTGAAAACAGGAATTAAAGTAACTTATTAATGTATAAAAACCAAGATGTACTGATGTATTGTATAACTGTATATGAACAAAGATGTGTATATCATATACACCCCTCTGAACATACATTGCTGCTCTCACTGCATACACATCTAAAGGAAATGCACCTCAGAATATATTAATGTGGTCTGACGCATCTCTAGTGAACTTTTAAAACTGATAAGTTTAATGCTTATCGAAATAAAGTAGGATATTATGAACATATTTTTTGTCCCAAGTTACTTCAATAGGAATTAAAGTGTACATACATTTTCCACAAATTCTGTCATACCCACTGAAACGTAACTCGAATAACTGGTAATGCGTTGAAAGTTCTCAAATATATCCACAAGTCAGGATGCGAATTGAGTACTCTTGGAGCCTGGTCTGAGTACTCTTGGTACTCTTGGAGCCTGGCCAGTGTAATCAGCAAAACTTTTACGTAGCATGGATAGTATTAGTTACTAAAGAATTATCTACAGGCTCTGGACGACGATTCGGAGAGTGGAAGAGAGTATTAAAATACTTATTAAAGCTTGCTAGCAAAATATATTACAGCTTACACTGAAATACAGCTGCTGCAGATGAACAACGATTTTGTATTAGTGAGAGAAAGGGGGGAAGATAATAGAGCTTCTGCTCACCTTTCCTCATGATCCTGCTCCTGGTGGTGCCGAGAGAGCAGTTCCACCTGTCGTAGCGGGTAAGATGCTGACACTGCCTTGCCCCGAACCACGCAGCCTCCACCAGCACCTTCGCTACCTCCTCCGACCGCCCACATTCTCGCCGACCCCACCCACGCACGCCTACACGCTCACACTGCAGCCAGGAGCGGGTTTTGGGATGAAAAAAAAAAGGTAAAGATAATTCAACTTCATTATTCTTTAGGTATCAACAAACAGGACCTCTAACTGGTTGCCTTACCTTTTTTTTATATATTTTCCTCTCACAACTAGAGAACGCCAAGTCCAATCGTCTTCAAATTTTCAATACTTCTGTATGGTAAGGAGGACCAAATTCTTTTAATAAATAGCTTGTTCACGTGACCAATGACGACTCCCAGCAACTAGGAATGTTTAGTAGGAGAGAGCACAAGTGACTCTAAATAGCATCGCAATTGTCACTATTTCTCTAATTCTGAAAGGTCTCATTAACCACTACCACTTACTTTTCTGACCTTTGCTAAGTCTAGCCTTGTTTTGCTTATTAGTACTTTTTGTATTGTGTCAGAAAATTCAGTATTAGTTTCGAGCCTACGGAGCAACTCTCCCATCTCCCTGCCAGTTACACTAACCCCCACTCACCGTACGCTGGTCTACGCTGGAGAGGTTCAGGGTAAGAGTGCTGGCTGTGAGAAGACTCCGGTCTACCTTGCTTCTGCTGGACACTCTGCCGACACACAAACACATGTTAATATCAAAACTAGAAAACAAAATTTATAATTATAATAAAACTAAAATTTAACACTCAAAACCTGGTGTATCTATCGTTTCCCCGGACCTGGTTTATGTCATTCTCTGGTCCTGTTGTATCTATGACTCTCTGGACCTGGTGTATCTATTCTTTCTGGACCTGGTGTATCTATCCCTCTCAGGACACCCACGTACACCACACACACTCATGGTAATCCCCATGTACACCCTACACCCTCATATCCATCTCCACATACGCCTCACACCCTCATAGCCATCTTCACGTATACAACACACCCTCAGAGTCACTCCCATGTACACTACTCACTCTCACAGTTATCCCTACGTACACTATACACCCTCACACCCTCTCCCACGTAGAACCTCTTGTCTCCAACGTATACGGCACTGAAACACAATTACAACCGTCTCTAGATACTTTTAATTCTATTTAGACAGTTGAGATTAGGATAATGTAGCAGAAAGCTCTTTCATACAGAGAAAAACTTCTACTCACCCAAAGTAGCCGTGAGAGTTGCGAGCAGAAAGAAGCAGCAGAGAGGCTACGATGGTTGTCTTAACGTCCATCTTCATGTTCGTCACGTCAGAATGTGACCAGGTGTTGAGTTGTAGTGTTCTTGCATCCCTCTGCCTTATTTAGATCTTCATATTCGAGTTCTCTTAGTTAACACTGTCTTCAAAATTCGTGATTCTCGTTGCTAGCCTTCCTACAGTTCGCGTTATTTTGTTGTCATTTACATTTGTGTTTTAACTTCCTTGCCACTCTCAAAAGTATTAGTTAATTATCAATAACTTTCACTGCTCATATTAAAAAATTCTTGGTTTATGCACAAGAAACTCACCATTACACTTGATTTTTTCTAAGATTTAAAGTCAGAATGCCTCGGAAATGTTTTGTTCTGTACATAACACAGCCCTTGATAAATTTGTTAAGCCTGAACTCAGTATATTTGAGTACACCATGATATACATTTCATAGCAGTTGGTGGCCTGTGGCCTGGTGGCAAAGCTCTCGCTTCACACGCCGAGGGTTCGGGTTCGATTCCCGGCAAAGGTGAAAACATTGGGCGTGCTTCCTTACACCGGTTGTCCATGTTCACCCATCAGTAAAAATGGGTACCTGGGTGTTAGTTGACTGGTGTGGGTCGCATCCCGGGACAAAATTGACCTAATTTGCCCGAAATGCTCTACATAACAAGCGGCTTTCTATATTGTAGTATGTCATTGATGTCAGCTAGGCCTGTATACCTTGTACATGTACTTGTGTACATATATATATATATATATATATATATATATATATATATATATATATTATTTTATATTTATAATGCAGAGAATCCGTAGTTTGAGATTAGGAGGAGGTGTGGGATTACCAAAACTGATAAGTGTTGCACATGTGTCTAATTTAAGTATCTTTAGTGAGGAAACGTTTCGCACACAGTGCTCATGAAGCACTGTGTGGCGAAACGTTTCCTCACTGAAGATACCCGAGTGTTGCACATGTGTCTAATTTATCAACATTACCAAAAGTATTATCCAGAGTGCTGAAGAGGGGTTGTTGAGATGGCTTGGACATGTAGAGAGGATGGAACAAAATAGAATGACTTCGAGAGTGCATAAATCTGTACTGGAGGGAAGGCGGGATAAGGGTCGGCCTAGGAAAGGCTGGAGGGAAGTACAGTTCCGGTACTGTTAATGTTGCAGTTTTATAACTGTAGTGTAAACATGCCTCTGGCAGACAGTGATGGAGTAAATGAATGTTTTTCCCACCCTGCCTTAGTGGGAAACGGCCTATGTGTTAATAAAAAAATATATATATATATATATATATATATATATATATATATATATATATATATATATATATATATATTGCCGAATAGGTAAAATTGGTCAATAAGCAAGAACTAATTTAAAATTAAGTCCTTTATAAAATTTTCTCTTATACGTTTAAAGATACATTCTTTTCATTTATGTTAATGTAAAAATTAATGATTTTGTACCAAAACGGCCTTAGAAAACTTACCTAACCTTATTATGACAAGTTCAATTTAATTTAGCCTAATCAACTAAATATATTTTAGATTAGTTTACAATAATTTAATAATAAACAAACACAATGAAATATATTTTTTTCGTTAGGTTCAGAATGACTTTGGCGAAATTATTGTATACACAAATTTTTGTTTGCTTTATTCGGCAAGAAGAGCGTTGTTATTTAAGCCAAAATCGCAAGTTATACGTATTCGGTACGACATATTATATATATATATTATATTATATATATATATATATATATATATATATATATATATTATATATATGAGAGAGAGGAGGAGAGAGAGAGAGAGAGAGAGAGAGAGAGAGAGAGAGAGAGAGAGAGAGAGAGAGAGAGAGATGAGAGAGAGAGAGAGAGAAGAGAGAGAGAGAGAGAGAGAGAGATTTGAAATGCTTAACAATTCGCAAACAGGAGAATTTATTTACAAACATTATCTCTACGTTCACAGTAGAACTCGAGCCTGCAAACTCTGTATCAGAGAACGCAGGACTTAACCACATACATACATATACACGTATATTTTACTATCAATGAGTAAATTTCTAAGAAAACATACTGGCAGCAGATTAGTGTTAACTTAATATTAGAGTGTTAACCAGAGACTGATTTTCACGCTGAGTGTGAGAGCGGGATGCAGAGAGACAAGAGTGGTGGCGTAACTGAACAGTGTCGACACATCAGAAGAGAAGCATCACTCCTCACGAATTTGTTAAGAGGTTACGTCACGGCCGCCAGAACCATTGTCCCACCTCCCCTCACTTGTTCTAATTGTACGAATTTACATATTTTTCTTAAATAATATTTCCTTAAACTTAATGGTTGCTCTATAGAAATTAAAAATTGTAAGTGTGATTTTTTTTTGAAAGGCAAGACTGGACAGCTATCTGAAAAGTTCCAGATTAGACAGGTTGCAATAGCTATACACAATAGCTATGGTGACGTGCTGGCAACAACAGCCAGGTTATAAGGAAGTCTGTAATGAAATATGACCTCAGGCCGGGCGTCGAAAGCACAACTCTCGAAATTTTTCACAGGTATGTTACAGCACATATGAACAGGTTGATTTGCTACCAGTAAATCATAACATTTCTTTAAAAATAATGTGATTGTCTTTTAAGAGGTTATTTTGTTAATATGTATCGGTTAGATTACATAGGGGACGATAATCTGGCACGGTGTCATATACAAGGCATAGGGTTGGCACGGTGTCATATACTAGGCGATGGGCTACCACAGTGTTATATACTAGGCATTGGGTTGCAACAGTGTCATATATAAGTTGCAGGGCTGGCACAGTCTGTGATATCGGTTTAGCATCGAGATACGGAAAAATGCACGAGCATTTTTGAGAAAAGCTGCATGTATTGTTAAAGCAAATCCCGAGGTAGTAGCCCGTAGGTACTTCTCTGGACAGATTCTGAGCACAATGTTATCTAGCTCACACACACACGCATTTAATCCACTTTAATGTTGGAGTGTGGATTGCTATTTATTTTTCAGTACAGAGTACAGAATATCACACAGCATAATTCTCTTCGTGCAAGCGAATGAACAAGATCATTTCAATCCAAACTAGTAAATAATACTTTTTGTTTTATAGGCACTGACTTATGATGATTAGTCTTGCACAGTGTTTATGTGAAGCTGGAGGTTGTATCCTTCGTCCGCTAGTCGCAGGACAAACACGCTTGTGGAGACCGCAAGCGTGCTGGTCCCAGGCAGTGTAGGTCCCAGTGGAACAACGAGGGTCTTAGTGCCTGGTAGATGCCGAGAGGAGCTGACTGAAGGGTCACGCTAACACACATCACTGGTCGCGATTTACGTCCGACTTACACTTCACAATTCGCTCACGGATAATAAACCTCAAGAGGCAAACTGATGCCTGATTGGACGAGGGATCCCTCGCCTCGCAGCCAATGGTAACGCATGTGCGTAATGTATGACCAATCACGGGTATCGTTGTCGCTTGTCTTCAGAATACCCGAAACATTTGAGCATTAGGCAACACTTGTCTGTTATAAATATAAAATAATCGAGTACTACAGAATATGAATTCCGCGTTGCTCTTCTATGTCTTCTGAGAGTTTTATCATTCACTGATGTTTTAATGACAAATGTAAGAGTCTCTGTTTGTCTCATATAAGTATATATTGTGACTCTTGTCCCTACAAGAGTACATACTACGCCTAGTATCCTAACAAGAGTACATACTGCCCCTCGTGTCATGGTAATTTCCAAGTGACAGTAACTCCCGCTACGCCGAACGAAACCTTTAGAGCTCCTGTAGGTGAGGAACCCTTTCTGAAATGCTTGACGATATCTTAATTGCCCCCACTGAAGTCTTCCAGCTCAGGCTGACAGATTTGAATCCCATCTGCGTGACAGAACACGACAAGGAATAGCTTTTATTACCACTGTGTAACTATCGCATCAAATAGGATAACAGCACTTTGCTGATGCATTCAGCTTTTGTTTAATAAGAGCTTACACAGTTACATACTATCAGTCACGTCAGAACACGAACGATAATAATCACTCTACAAACTTTTCCTCTAATTTCTGCCAGCTCTATAGACATTTCAGGAAACGAATCATCAATTATTTGTCAGTACAATCATCATGCTTAATCAACAACCATCTCTCAGCCAATTCATTATCCATATTCGTGAACAATCTTTATACTGTCCGTGCAAAATTTAAGCAACAATTTCTCACTGCACAACCATCAACTAGCTCTCGGAGAACAATCGTCAACCACATCTAACAGTGCACCACTGTCATCTATATCTCATTGTAGCAACTTTAAGTATATCAGTAATCAATCATTATCTCTGCGTAATACTCAGGTTTTCCTCAGTGCACAGTTATCCTCATTCGCAATAACCCGCTGATTTCAGTGAAGAATAATCAACCGTCTTTCAGTGCACAAACGTCAGTGCCCCAGTGCACAATCACCAACCGTCTCTGAGCAATCAAATGTCAACTATCGGAGTGAACAATTAGCCTCTCTCATCGAACCAAAATTAACTGTCTCACACTGTACAATCCATTCAAAATATTACATTGGGGCTTTATGGCGAAAAATAATCTTACCTAACTTGCTCGCGTTTCTTGAAACTGTGACCGGTTACACTGACCAGGGTTTTCCAGCTGAGATGCTTCACCACGGGCTTTTTTCAAAGCATCCGACAAAGAGCCATATGAAAGACTGAGCCGGAAAATCCAAGCTGATGGGATTACTGGCACAATTCTGGAATGGATAAAAAAAAAAAGAGGTGAAATAGGAAAAAAGAGACACATCATAAATGGAACAGAATTCGACGGGAATAATATTTTGAGTGGAATGCCACAAGGCTCCATTCTTGGGTTATTCTGTTTGTGATGCATTTTATATATAGATGAAAACATATCAAAGTGATCCGCAGATTTTGACATGAAGACTTACGTAGAAGTGAAGACAGTTTTACTATATGTAAAACTACCCACTGAAGCCGCACAACAACGCATACTACATTACCGTACTGAGACTACTGTATCGCTAACAAATTAAAAAATGGTAATAGGCGTAATAATCTGCCAACAATTAACAAACGCAGAAAGTGGGAGTAGCAAATTAAAAATTTATATCTGATATATAAGGCCTCTTCTCTCCCTTGCAGTTTCTTAGAATATGGAATAGATGATATACCCATATAATGAATTTCTACACTAAATTAAATCAGATCTATGATATTGAATTAAAATCCTTTTCGTTTCCATGTATTTAGTTTAGTCTAATTGTAATCAAACGTTATTTATATTTTAATATAGTGTACATCACTATTGTGAACACTGCATATAAGCAGAGACTATAAGGAGAGATATACAGTATTACATTATTAGCGAAACACTGACACAGGATAAGAGAGTGAAAAGCTGCTGATAAACCATGACAAGACTGCTGTCGCAAACGCTATGATGCCAAAGTTTTATAAGAGACTAACAACTTCTTAAGAGGTTCATCGTAACACATATAAGGGGAAAACTTCAAGTTCTTCAGACAGCAGTGTGTGAGAGAGAACAAGATGTCTCTTCTCCCAGTGAATAATCCGACCAACGGAACGGTCCAAGACTATTACCGGAAAGAAAAAAGTTTAAATATGGTGACCCTTCACAAGTCTTGTGCTTCCTGTCTAGTACAAGATCCCTAGAAACGGATAAAAATTGTTCCTTGCTGTAGTGTTCAGGAACATAATGCACGTGGTATTGGAACAAGCATTACAAAATGACTACAATTCAAGGAAGACCAACTGGTCTGTGCTCGAAGCGCACACGTATGCACGCACACACACACACACACACACACACACACACACACACACACACACACACACACACACACAATGCCCACTTGACAAATCTGAGTATCATACGGAAAACTCGACAAAGAATCATTCCGGGTTTTTCAAGCAGCAGCATACGTCACGCCCGGCTTAGGAGTATGAAAGAACGGCTTGGAACCACACCTAAAAAAAATTGAGAAACTTTAAAACTCGCATAAATATGCAAAGAGACTAGTTCCAGATAAAAGTATTGTGAACTACGAGGAGAAGCTAACGGAACTGAATCAAATGACAGGATAGAAGAACCCGGGTAGGCATGATGACAATATGCGAAATACACAGAGAAATTGATAGAGTAAGCAGGGATAGGCTGCTTATGCATCAGGAAAACCGGTATTCGGGAGCACGAGGATGTCAGGAAGTATTTCTTCAGTCTCAGGGTGATGAGGAAGTGGAGTGGCCTTGTCCAAGATGCAGAGGAGGCTGGCACCTTATGCAGTGGTAAGAGCATGTATGATAGTGCTCACGAGGCTAGGAGAGAGTGAATCCGGCAAGCGGCATTTTGAATGGCTGAACCAGGAGCTAATACTCGACCACCGTTCCATCTACATATAGGTGAACACACACACGAGTAGAGAGAACCTACAAATATCGGACGGAATAGAACCTGGGTGAATATAACACCCAGCATATCGCCAGACTTTCACATTAACACCTTAACGACAGCAGCATATGCAAGATTATCTAGACTCAGCATAGCACTGAGGAACTTGAATTAAGAATCCTTCAGAACCTTAGGACATATGTAGGCCCATCACTTAGTATGCGGCCCCATCATAGCTCCTACAGCTGGTGAAGACTTAAAAATGGCCAAAGGTCTTTAGCTAGGCTAGTGCAAAAACTGAAATGAATTCACTGTGAGGAAAGAAAGACAAGGACTAGTACAAAATCTCGGGAGAAATTAATTAGACAGATAGGGACGAGTACCAGGTATACAGGTCTAGCTGACATCAATGACATACTACTACATAGAAAGCCGCTTGTTATGCAGAGCATTTCAGGGAAATTAAGTCAATTTTGTCCGAGGATGTGACCCACACAAGTCGACTAACACTCAGGTACTAACTTTTACTGACGGGTGAACATAGACAAGCGGTGTAAAGAAAAACGCCCAATGTTTCTACCCCAGCCGGGAATCGAACTCGGACTGCTCACCGTGTGAAGCGAGAGCTTTTGCCACCAGGCCACGGGCCACCGTAGCAGAAAAGAAGAAGAATTTCGATGAGGCAGTGGTGAGACAATCTTAAAACACAGCTTCAAGAGCAGATATGATACCACCTAAGAGTCCAGAAGACAGTGATGCCGATCTAAGTGGTCTAGGAGGCCGGGCCAGGAGCTGAATCTCGACCTTTACAAATACAAAGTGAGTTTATTATTGAGTCGTCCCTATCTCGTCAATCTATACACCGTACGCAGCTTTAGGTAGACTGAACTTGAAACAGAGAAACAAGAAGAGAATCTGGTACGAATCTTGGGACTGCCGGCTTGTGAGTCTTCTTGGAGGCATCTTACGATATGTCTTGAGTGCATTAAGACGTACGTCGCCTGAAGACTGGTAAACACAGCCACGGTATCGCACTTCCCACACGGACCCTTTGTAAGATTCTTAATGCCCCAAATGCGTAAATTGATGTGTATTGTAACTAGATGAGTACATTTAGATAGAGTATCAGACTCACTCTAACCAAATGGAGAATCGAGTCTACTTCCTTCGCCGAATATCACACACAAATTTAACCCATCATGGATATTAAGTGTATTGTTGTATTAAATTTAAGGGCAATGATACCAGTGTGCTGAAAGAGCCAAGGAAGGAATTGGTTTCGTTAATGGCGTGTCACCTGTTTGGGCTGCAATGTAGTCATCAGGGAGGTATATTCACTCACATAAGTAGCACTGCAATGTACTCTCATCATGGAGATATATTCACTCACATGGGTAGCACTGCTCATTAAACGTGACCCTTGAGGTCAAATCTAAAAAAAAAGTCTGTATTGCTCTGCATGAGACGGTGTGTATGATAATGTGTAGATATGTATTATGTATGGTTCTGTATAATTACATATAGCTGTGCATTGTTACGTCATGTTATTAAGTATAGTTGTTCATTTTTATGAGTGGTTATGTAGATCGACACCATGCCTAACTCTTCTAGGGTAGGGTAGGTGCCTGAGCCCGAGCCTTTAGCTCATAAGACTGTCATTCCCATTTGCCCCTTTGGGGCGGGGATGGCAGACCAGAGAGGCCTAGCTTGTGGCTAGGCCTAGGGACAATTGGTCCCAAAGATGAGGAGGTACTTGTGCCTCCTCCCATGGGAGACTTAGGTCTCAGACACTGCCTAAAGAGGGAGCCAAGGCCGGGCCACCACTTGGACAAGGCCCGGGCCGGGAGAATACCGGCTAATCTTTAATAATAATAATAAGTGGTTATGTACAGCTGTGCATTGTTACGAACTGTTATAATGAACAGCTGTGCATTGTTGTGAATAATTATGTACAACTGTGCGTGGTTATGAATGGTGGTTATGTACAGCTGTGACTTGTCGTGAATGGTGGTTTTTCTTTTGTATCATGTGTTTGGAGGCCATGTGTTTGGTGTTTGTATTTGTTAGGTTTACGACGGGTAGTTTCGTAGGAGTACTTGTAGAGGCTGGGTGGCCTTGTTTGGGGGAGGTGCAAGTGGTAGGATGGGGAAATGGGTGCAGGTGGTGGTGAAAAGTGGCGTTAGTGGAGATGGTGGTGGACCGTGGGATTTTTTGCTGGTGGTGGTGATGGTGGATGTAATGGTGGGGGTTCGTGAGATGGTGGTGGGGGTGGTGGTGGTGGTGGTTCGTGAAGGGAAGAAAGGCGATGGGGAAGGGGGTAAGGGAATGCCGGCAAAGTTAACACTCCTACCACCACCATTACTGACGTTACCACAATCACCATCTCGCTACTATTCCACAAAGCCATCACTATCATCATCCCCCATTGCAGTAACCACAATTCCCGCAACTTCTATCATCACCAACGCCACCAAAGCCAAGATCAAGAATTATATTATTATTATTCATAAAGAAGCGCTAAACCCGCAGGGTTATATAGCACTACAGGAATGGGAGGCAATCAGGTTTTGGTCGAAGTGGAAGGCAGCTCAAATTCCTTGAATCAAAAGCCCATAACCAGCAAGGAGGCGCCTCAATCGAAGGGATCAAAAGTCAAGACTAGACAATGTAACGATGCAGACATCACAAGCTGCACCTAGGCACCTTGTCCCTTTCGTGATTAGCGAACGGAGGATCGAGCTTTTACCGCTTCACATGAAGCTCGATCAAGTAATATGTCAAGACATTATTAAGCTTATCCATCGTTTTTCACAAACTAACGTAACCTTACATGACTTATCTCTCACTGAAGAGATGCTTATTTGAGTACTGAGTCTCGTATATCGCTGTTTTCCTGGTCAGGGTCTACCTACCTACCTGCCTTCCTACCTGGAGGTAGGTAAATAGGTAGACCTTTGGTCAAGGGTGATCTGTTGTTCCTACTGTCGCTCATTTACTTACTCCACATACCTAACGATACTTGCATTTGTGGTCACAGTGATGGCTCATGCTAACCTCCATAGTTTTACTACGACTCACTTGCCATGGGTTCTAACCCCACCGGTACCCTGGTTTGTTTGCAATAGTGTTATTACGATTTCGTGAGTCAGTTTGGTAGGTTCGGTAAGAAGGGATAAATTATTAAGTAGGAAGCTACGGAGGTAGAGAGTTAAGAGTACTTAATATAAGTAGGTAAAGAGGTAGATAGTTGAAGGTGGTATATAGGTGGTAAGTAGTTAAGCAGACAGTAAGGTAATAAATGAGATAAACATAGTAAGATGGTAGGTGAGTAGTTACTGTGCAGCTCCTAAATTTCAAAGGGATTTCTAGTAACAGGATACGGAGTAAAAAAAAATCCATTATCTTTTATCTGTTTGCTCATAGAATAAGAAATTTTTTTTTTAAATAAAAACTTTGCAATTCGTTAAGAAAAAATATTTAATTTTGTGTATTAAGAAAGTTAAATTTGATAAAAATTCTGTGAAATTGGTTAAGTGACCCATGCAAAGTCCACACTAAATATAAAAATAATTATAATTAAGGTACACCAAAGGTTTGAAGACGATCAGAAGAGTGATTCTCTAGTTATTACATGGAAACCAATTTATATAGTAAAATTAGCAATTTAATATTTACATAGCTTAGTGTAAAAGCCAAACTTTGTCAATAAAGTTCCTCAACTTTCAGAGTTTGAAAGCCATCAGAAGAGGCATCCTGCAGTAATTCCTTTAAATCCAACTAATTCGCGCTTTTTTTTTATATAGAATTTTCATTGAAATTTCAAATTTACACATATTTCAAATTTTAAGGTGACGGTTTTCTGAACTGCATCTGCGTTAATATTTTGAGGCCACTGAGACCTTTATTATATGGAAAACATTATCACCACTATTTAATAAAATTAGCAAATTTGGAGTTTTGGGGCCCAATAACAAGGTGATCTTTGCTTTCAGGAAAACAAATCCTGGTTGAAAATTTGAAGCGGATCAGAAAAGGCGTTTTTCAATTATCACGAATGGATACCAGAGCATCCAATGTTTAAATATAAAAAAAATTAGTGCAATGGCTAGTTTGTAAGAATATACACTAAATTTAAATACTGAATCTATGCAAAATAGGTAAATTCAAATGCATATAATGTGATTTAACAGAAGTCAAAATTTCACACAATTTTGCGAATAAAATTGGCAGATATGCACCTGCACACTCCTATTTTTTTCTCTGCGGCATTAACGAAATAGATGACAATATTTTTCAACAATTAAAGCTACGCCGCAAAATCTTTTGGAAATTATCGGAGCTATTCCAGGATGCCAGGCATTGCGGAAATCTTGTCTAGCGTTAATAATTTGAAACCGATCGGATGAGATGTTTTCGTATCATGAGCGAAACAAAAATGAAAAGTTTGGAGGAACACAAAGTAAAATAACAAAAATATGTAATAAAGTTGGTAGAATTACGAATAGTAAAGTAAAAGGACACAAGTGCAACTAATGGACTTTATTGTGGCACGTTTCGCTCTCCAAGGAGCTTATACAAGCCATTAGGAGCTTGAATAAAGCTGCGAGAGCGAATAGTTGCCACAATAAATGTCACATTAGTTGCACTTGTGTCCTTTTACTAAACAAAAATATGGCAACCACTTATAGGTCCTCCATAAGGGAATATCTAAAAATGAATATATGTTCAAGAATTTAGGTATTTTCTCAGAGTAACATGTTCTTACATGTTTCATAAATGAGCTTAATACAGTATTTTGAAAGGTCGAATAAACTATTAGTCTGTGTCAAGATCTTTCAATATTATGCTAGACAAAGAAGTAATGAATTGGATTATCAGTGTTATTATTATTATTATTATTATTATTATTATTATTATTATTATTTATATACAGCGGCACGTACAGTCGACCGCACGTAAACCAAAATATTAAAACTAACAGATACCAGTTAGGGATAATAAAATCCAAACGAGTCTACGCAGTATACATGAAACAGATAAGGTACGGAGGACTGTGGCAAGGCCAGGAGCTAAGATTCGATCCCTTTAAGCAAAATTCGCTAAGTACAAGATAACTAGAACGATCTACTCTGTCTTCTGTCCCTACAGATAAGCCATTTTACTTAGGCAAACTCAAGACCTGGCGATGAGTATCAGTAAGGAGATGGTACCCACAATGAGCCGAGGCTGGTATTTAGGAACGCTTTTAGGCATCAATACCTCCCCCTCCTCCCCACTCACTTTCCTGCTGTAGGTATTTTTTTTTTATTAAACAAAAGTCAGTACCTTAGTACTGAGCTGCTATTCTATTCTTTATAATAGTTGCATGTTGGGGACAAAACCTAGCTAGGATATAATGTCACATTCCATCATACTGTATGGCTTTCGTGCATCAGGTAATGAAATCTGTCAGTCTGAGTTGGGCGACTTCATTAAGGCAATGAGGATATTGTCAAATATTCCGCTGGGAGTTCAGCAGCGCTGAAGTTCCTATTACTTAGGAATTCCATCTCTCAGAATAGTTGTGGGTAAGTATTGTGGAAAGTAGGAAGGGAAGGATTGCTAAAGAAATTGTAGGATTTGTGGGGAGAACGTTTGGAGTGGAAATTGGCAAATTTACAGCAGGAAAAGTTGGTGGCTGGTTTGTTAGCGACTGGTGTTGAGTGATTATGTTGATGGGAGATTTGTGTTGGTATTAGTAGACGATGGTATTAGTTACAGCTGAAAGTGGTTGGTTAGAAGAGAGTGCAAGAGGTCACAGCAAGAGATTAGCTATTAATAAGATGATTGTAATGGTAATTACAACGAAGGAAGGTTGCTGGATAGTGGATGGTGGTAGTGGCTACTGGTTAATGGTTGCTGGTTATTGGTTGGGTGTTAGAGTGGTGACTGATGTGGGATAAATTGTGAAGTTTGCGGGTTGTCATTCAGCGCCTTGAGAATGGGAAGTCATCAAATTTGATCAGGAATCTTCCACAAGCATCAAGGTAACCCCTTGGAGATATTAAAAGGAATAGAAGTAGGAATACAAGAGGAAGGAATAGGAAAAATCTTGATCAGTTTAATGAAAATAAAAGACACTGGGAATCATTCAGAACTGGAGGACGAATCGCTGCAATCCTATCCACACGGAAGCGTTAAACCCCTTAGGAGATGCACAGCTCCTGGGGAAAAGAAGATAATCAGGCTTAATCCATGGAGATAGCTGAGATTCCCTGGATAAAGAACCCTTCATCGATATCATTGTTGTACCGAAGTCTCTCAATTAATTCTGACAGATTTTAACACTATGTAACCCATCTTGTTAGGTTAGGTTAGGCTATTTTGTCAGGAAACAGGACAAGTGTTTCCCGACTTGCGTCTTAGTCATATGATGACCCGTAGCTGGAGCTTTTGGTAATCTGACCGAGGCCTTCGGGGGAAGGGGGGCGCTGAAACACTGTGATGGATTATGTCAGGGACACATTAGCTAGCGTCTGTTCCCACTGTGTAACTGTTATATAAAACAAGGAAACTGCACATTCCCGATGAATTTAAGTTTGCTAAATGAAAAAAAAAGGCTAAAGAAAGACAAGAGTATATGACGGGACATGCGATGCCACCGCCTTGATGGAGTTGTTCTTGTGTAAATGGTCAATGTTAAGGGGAAGGCTAAACGCCTAAACACATCAGAGGTGTTTATATCATCCAGTGGTGGGACGCATTTATGACTCGCGTGGATGTCTGTCTATCTGTCGTTGCTGCACTCCAAGGCGGCACAGAGAATGATAGCCACCTTGGGCTGTTTGAAGAAAGTCCGGCCACAGCTCCTGGTCTCGGTCATGACGACGAAAAGAGAAAAAGAGTAGATGACAAAGACACGGAGACAGGGTACGCAGTGACAAAGAAGTGAGACAGGAATTGTCAAGTTGTGAAGAAGACGAAGTATTATTAGATAAAAAGAATAAGAGAAGGATTATACACAGTGATAAATATACTTTATTAATAAGAGAAATCTTGTTAAAACGTTAAGTAATTATGTTGAATATTGATGAAATTTGGATATTGGACTATGAATCCCCCTTCCAATTCCCTTTATATCTTCATAGCTAATATTCAGTTGGATTGTCAACTTATGCCTCACTCTGCACTATTTTAATCGCGAGCATTGAGGCACAAGGGACTGATCGCACAGCGACCTAAATACATATAGTTGCTTTTATTATTCCTTGATAATGTGAGAGTTTAAGAAAGCACTTGAAATAATAATAATTTTTACTGTGGTTATATAGCATATTATGATATGTGGAAGGTGAGAGAGAGAGAGAGAGAGAGAGAGAGAGAGAGACCGAGAGACCGAGAGACAGAGACAGAGACACAAACAGAGACACAGAGATACAGAGGAGAATGAGAATTTACCAAACTTCCTCTTCTAATTTCGAAGAAGCGGCAGCTTTAAAAACATTGCAGCTGCATATTGTGTTTACAGATGTGACCGCAGGGACAGAGGTGCGCTTACACACACACACACACACACACGCACACACACACGCACACACACGCACACACACCCACACACACACACACACACACACACACGCACACACACAGCGAAGAGGCGGGGGCCAAGAGCTTGGACTCGACCCCTGCAACCTCAACTAGGTGAGTACAACTAGGTGAGAACACACACACACACACACACACACATGTGTTTCTGTGCTTCGACTACATAGTTGAGCTCCAAGTGGAGAGAGTAGCTGGAATAGGGTGGGAAAAACCAAACTACAACAGGGGGAACTACTCAGGCATGAGGAACTTCCTTCAAGACATTCGGTGGGAGAGGGAACTGACAGGAAAACCAGTACAAAAAATGGACTATGTGGCAACAAAATGCAAGGAGGCGGAGGAGAGGTTTGTTCCCAAGGGAAACAGAAATAATGGGAAGAACAGAACGAGTCCTTGGTTCACCCAAAGGTGTAGGGAGGCAAAAACTAGGTGTACTAGAGAATGGAAAAGGTACAGAAGACAGAGAACTCAGGAAAATAAAGAGATTAGCCGAAGAGCCAGAAACGAATATGCACAGATAAGAAGGGAGGCTCAGCGACAATATGAAAATGACATAGCATCGAAAGTCAAGACTGACCCGAAGCTGTTGTGCAGCCACATCAGGAGGAAAATAACAGTCAAGGACCAGGTAATCAGACTGAGGAAGGGTGATGGGGAATTCACAAGAAACGACCGAGAGGTATGTCAGGAGCTCAACACGAGATTTAAAGAAGTATTTACAGTGGAAACCAGTAGGACTCCAGGAAATCAGAACAGGGGGTTACACCAGCAAGTGCTGGGTGAGGTACATATAACCAAGGAGGAGGTGAAGAAGCTGCTATGCGAACTTGACACCTCAAAGGCGGTGGGACCAGACATCTCTCCGTGGGTCCTTAAAGAGGGAGCAGAGATATTGTGTGTGCCATTAACAAAGATCTTCAACACATCATTTGAAACTGGGCAACTCCCTGAGGTATGGAAGATGGCAAATGTAGTCCCAATTATTAAAAAGGGAGACAGACATGAGGCACTAAACTACAGACCTATATTACTAACGTGTATAATATGCAAGGTCATGGAGAAGATCATTAGGAGGAGAGTGGTGGAGCACCTGGAAAGAAACAAGTATATAATTGACAACCGAACGGTTACGGGGGAAAGAAAAACCCTGTGTACAAACCTTCTAGAGTTTTATCATAAGGTTTGACAAAGTAAGACAAGAGAGAGAGGGGTGGATCGACTGCATTTTTTTGGACTGCAAGAAGGCCTTCGACACAGTTCTTACAAGAGGTTACTGCAAAAGCTAGGGGGTTTCGGCACAAACAGGAAAGGCACTGCAATGGATCAGAGAATCCCTGACAGGGAGGCAACGAGTCTTGGTACGTGACAAGGGGTCCCGAGTGGGCGCCTGTGACAAGCGGGGGGTTTCCCCCAGGGGGGTCAGTCCTAGGGACTGTGCTGTTCTTGGTATATGTGAACGACGTACGGAAGGGATGACTCAGAAGGTCTTTGTTTGCAGATGATGTGAAGTTAATGAGAAGAATCAAATCGGATGAGGATCAGGCAGGACTACAAAGAGACCTGGACAGGCTACAAGCCTGGTCCAGCAACTGGCTCCTTGGTTTAACCCTGCCAAAAGCAAAGCATGAAGTTGGGAAGGGCAAAGAAGACCCCAGACCCCAATATAGTTTAGATGGTCAAAGACTGCAAACCTCACTCAAGGAAAAAGATCTGGGGGTGAGTATAACACCGGCATATCTCCCGAGGGCACATCAATCAGATAACTGCTGCAGCATACGGGCGCCTGGCAACCTACGGATAGCGTTCCCATTCAGTAAGGATTCGTTTAAGACTCTGTAAACCATTTACGTGAGGCCCATACTGGAGTATGCCAACCCCCAGTTTGGATCCACACCTAGCAAGCACGTCAAAGAAAATTTGAGAAAGTGAAGGTTTGCAACAAGACTAGTCCAGAGCTACGGGGATTGTCTACGAAGAAAAGGGTTTAGGGAAAATCGGCCTGACGACACTGGAGGACAGGAGGGTCAGGGGAGACATGATAACGACATATAAAATACTGCGCGGGGAAAAGACGAGGTGGACAAAGACTGGATGTTCCAGAGATGGGACCCAGAAACACGAGTCACACTTGGAAGTTGAGACTCCGATGAATCAAAGGGGATGTTAGGAAGTCTTTCTTCCGTCATCGAGTAGTCAGGCCGTGAATAGCTAGACAGTGAAGTAGTGGAGGCGGGACCCATACCTAGTTTAAGGCGAGGTATGATAACGCTCATGGGGCAGGGAGGAAGAGAGGGGACCTATAGCCAATCAGCGAAGAGGCGGGGCAGGAGCTATGAAACGACCCTGCAAACCACAAATATGCGAGTACAAATAGGTGAGTACACACACCCACACACACACACACACACCACACACACACACACACACACACCCAAACACACCTGCCGAGTTCCGTACTATGCGCCATGATCGAAAGGTCCTCCACCCATTACAACAATCATTACCTAGATGGCTGAGGGCGGACAACAACAACCCCCGCGACCTGCTATACCCACACGAAAACGCCACCAACAGCGACTAACACCGGCCCTACATAGAACCTGCAGCAGGACAGCAAGACACCAGCGTTGCAAATTGCGGGATAAAATGAAGTGGAAAGATTAAACAGATAATATTTCTTGTTAAAAAGAGTGGATGATGCATGGAGTGCATTAGAGGAGGAAATTATTAAGTGCTCAAAACTAAAGTACCTTTTACAAACACTATGTGAAAAGATTATTGAAAACAAGAGTAGCATTGATCGTGTGACTGCAAATATATAATTACACACACACACAAGACCGCAGACAGAGTATAGGCTAGGTAGACAACGGACTACGACCTCACTCAGGGAGAAAGGACCTTGGGGTGACCATAACACCGAGGCACATCACGGTGGCACATCAACCAACTAACTGCTGCCCAGCATACGGCCCCTGTGGCAAAAATGAGAATAGCGTTCCGATACCTTAATAAGGAATCGTTCAAGACACTGTACACTGTGTATGTTAGGCCCATACTGGAGTATGCAGCACCAGTCTGGAAACCCACACCTGGTCAAGCAGTCAAGAAGTTAGAGAAAGTACAAAGGTTGCAACATGGCTAGTTCCGAGCTAGGGGAATGTCGTACGAGGAAAGGTTGAGGGAAATCGGAGGACGACGCTGGAGGACAGAAGGGTCAGGGGAGACCTGATAACGCATACCCGATACTGCGGGAAATAGACAATGGTGGACGCGGAGGGGACACAGGGGGACAAGGGGGGTCACACTGGAAGCTGAAGACTCAGACGAGTCACAGGGACGTTAGGAAGTATTTTCTTCAGTCATAGCGGTTGTCAGGAAGTGGAACGCTGCAAGTTGAAGTAGTGGAGGCAGGAAGCATACATTGTTTTAAGACGAGGTATGATACAGCTCAGGAAGCCGGAGAGAGAGAGGACCTAGTAGCGATCAGTGAGGGCGGGGCAGGCGCTGAGTCTCGACCCTGCACCCACAATTAGGTGAGTACAGTAGATGAGGTACACACACAACACACACGGAAGTACGATCCTTCTACAACTTTGACGAAGAGGTTCCATAAAGCTTCATGACGCAGGGAGTGGCTTAATCACCTCGTAGGACAGCGAAGCGGCGGGGCCAGGAGCTAAGACTCGTCTCTGCAAACACAATTGGGAGTACCCACCACAACACACACACAACACACACACACCAACACACACACACACAACACACACACACACACACACACACACACACCGCCGTTAGATCCCCATAAAACATACTATACACAGTTGTATATACACACTAATCACCACACAAAACTATCAACAGAGAGAACAAGAAACCACGGTATTAAACTGTTAATAAACTAACAGGAAATGGAGTAACCGACACTTTAATACAGTGAATATCGGTCTCAAGGATATGGTTTCTCCCACACAGTGAACGTTTATCAAGTTTTGATAAAGCCCGTTGCATGTGGGCGAAACGTCTCGGTAATAATATCTCCACTGAATATAAGCATCATTTACTCCTCTAAATGCATTACAGAATAGTTTTGTACACAATGATAGAATAATTGACTGAGATACACGGGGAAGGACAAGCTTTAAACAACCACTGCAATGAACCACGTAGGGAGGTAACAAGTAGTTACAACCACTGCAATGAAACACGTAGGGAGGTAACTAGTTTACCTGGAGTTTACCTGGAGAGGTTACGGGGGTTCAACGCCACCCGCGGACCGGTTGAAGCCCAGGCCTCTGGTGGATCAGGCCTGATCAACAAGGCTGTTTGCTGCTGGCTGCACGCAAACCAACATACGAGCCACAGCCCGGTTGATCCGGAACTGACTTTAGGTGCTTGTCCAGTGCCAGCTTGAAGTAGTTACGCCACTGCAATGAAAACACGTAGGGAGGGTAATCGTAGTTCCGCCACAGCAATTGCAACCGTCGGGAGGTAACTAGTAGTTACAGCCACTGCAATGATCCATGTTAGGAGGAAACTCGTAGTTACAACCCTGCAATGAAACACGTTAGGGATGGTAACTAGTTACAGCCACTGCATGAACACGTAGGAGAACTCGGTAGATACAGCATGCAATTTGAAAACACGTAGGGAGGGCACTAGTCGTTACATGCCACTGCAATGAAAACGTAGGGAGGTAACAAGTAGTTACAGCCACTGCAATGAAACCATTGTAGGGAGGTAACAGTAGGTACAACCACTGCATGAAACACGTAGGGAGGTAACAAGTAGTTACAACCACTGCAATGAAACACGTAGGGAGGTAACAAGTAGTTACAACCACTGCAATGAAACACGTAGGGAGGTAACAAGTAGTTACAACCACTGCAATGAACCACGTAGGGAGGTAACTAGTTACAACCACTACAATGAAACATGTAGGGAGGGTAACAAGTTAGGTACAACACTGCAATGAAACATGTAGGGAGGTGGTAACAAGTCGTTACCAACCCCTGCAATGAACATGTAGGAGGTAAACGTAGTAACAAACCACTGCAATGAAAACACGTTAGGGAGGTAACTAGTCGTTACAACACTGCCCAATGACACACGTCGGGAGGTACCTAGTAGATCCCCCCACTGCCATGAAAACATGGTAGTTGGAGGTCAACAAGTAGTTACAACACTGCAATGAACCACGTCGGGAGGTAACAGAGTTACAACACTGCAAATGCAACACGTAGGGCAGGTAACTAGTAGTTACAACCACTGCAATGAAAACCAGTGGGAGGTAAACAGTAGTTACCCCATGCAAGAAAACAGTAGGGGAAAGTAGTTCAACCACTGCAATGAAAATGTGGGGAGGTAACAAGTGTTACAACCAAATGCAATGAAACAGTGGGAGGTAAAGTGTTAAACCACTGAAATGAAAAAAGTGGAGGAAAAAAGTAGTTAAAACCCCATGCAATGAAAAAATGTAGGGAGGAAACAGTAGTTACAACCACGAATAAACAGTAGGGAGGTAAATGTTAAAAACCCACTGAAAATAAAAAACATTTGGGGGTAAAGATTTAAAAACCCCACTGAATTGGAACAGTAGGAGGAACAAGTGTTAAAACCCTGCAATGCCCTGTGGGAGGAAACAGTTTACAACCACGCAATGAAACAGTGGGGAGGTAACGTATTTTACAACCATGCAAAAAAACAGTGGGAGGTAAAAAAGTAGTTAAACCACTGAAATGAAAGTAGGGGGTAACAAGTAGTTACAACCACTGAAATGAAAAATGTAGGGAGGTAACAAGTAGTTCAACCACTGCAATGAAACCGTGGGGAGGTAACAAGTAGTCCAACCCCTGCAATGAAAAAAGTAGGAGGAACAAGTTTTAAAAAACACTGCAAGAAACAGTGGGGGGAGGTAACAAGTAGTTAAAAAACCACGAAATGAAACACGTAGGGGGAAAAACAAGAGTTCAACACTGCATGAAAAGTGGGAGTAAAATGTTACAACCACGCAATAAAACACGTGGGGAGGAAAACAAAGTTCAACCACTGAAATAAAACAGTGGGGGGTAAAAAATAGTTACAACCACTGAAATGAAACAGTGGGGGGAGGTAAAAGTAGTTAAACCAGAAAATAAAACCGTGGGAGGAAAACAATGTTAAAACCCCCTGAATAAAACGTAAGGGGGTAACAAGTGTTACAACCCTGCAATAAATGTGGGAGGTAAAAAGTAGTTCAACCTGAAGGAACCCGTGGGGAGGTTTAAAACAAGTGTTAAACCACTGCAATAAAACCAGAGGGGAGGTAACGTAGTTACAACCACTGCAATGAAACATGTGGGGGAGGTAAAAAAATAGTTACAACCTAAAAAGAAACATGGGGAGGTAACAATGTTAAAAACCCACTGAAATGAAAATGTAGGGAGGAAAAAGTAGTTAAAACCTAAATGAAACGTAGGGGGAAAACTAGTTAAAAACCACTGAAAATAAAAACAGTAGGGAGGTAAAAAATATTACAACCATAAAATGAAAACTAGGGGGTAAAATTTTCAACCACTGCATGAAAATGTAGGGGGGGTAAAAGTAGTTAAACCCTCAATGAAACTTAGGGGGAAAAATAGTTACAAACGCAATGAAATTTAGGGAGGTAAAAGTTTTACAACCACTGCAATAAAAAAATGTGGGGAGGTAACTAGTTAAACCCACGAAATGAAAATGTAGGGAGGTAAAAAAAGTAGTTACAACCACTCAATAAAAAACAGTAGGGAGGTAACAAGTAGTTAAACCACTGCAATGAAACATGAGGGGGGTAAAAGTGTTAAAACCACTGCAAGAAACATGTAGGGAGGTAAAAATATTTTCAACCCTGCAATGAAACAGTGGGGGGGGAAAAAAGTAGTTACAACCACTGCAATGAACAGTGGGGGGGAAACAAGTAGTTCAACCACTGCAATAAAACCGTGGGAGGTAAAAGTGTTAAAACCCACCAATGAAAATGTAGGGAGGTAACGAGTTAAACCCTGCAATAACATTAGGGAGGAACAGTGTTACAACCACTGCAAGGGAAACATGAAAGGGAGGTAACAAATAGTTACAACCACTGAAATGAAACATGTAGGGAGGTAACAAATAGTTACAACCACTGAAATGAAACATGTAGGGAGGTAACAAGTAGTTACAACCACTGCAATGAAACATGTAGGGAGGTAACAAGTAGTTACAACCACTGCAATGAAACATGTAGGGAGGTAACAAGTAGTTACAACCACTGCAATGAAACAGTAGGGAGGTAACAATGTTAAAAACCACTGCAATGAAACAGTAGGAGGTAACAAGTAGTTAAACCACTGCAATGAAACAGTAGGGAGGGTAACAAGTAGTTAAAACCCACTGCAAATGAAACATTTTGGGAGGTAACAAATATTACAACCACTGCAATGAAACACGTAGGGAGGTAACAAATAGTTACAACCACTGAAATGAAACACGTAGGGAGGTAACAAGTAGTTACAACCACTGCAATGAAACATGTAGGGAGGTAAAATAGTTACAACCACTGCAATGAAACACGTAGGGAGGTAACAAGTAGTTACAACCACTGCAATGAAACATGTAGGGAGGTAAATAGTTACAACCACTGCAATGAAACACGTAGGGAGGTAACTAGTTACAACCACTGCAATGAAACACGTAGGGAGGCAACAAGTAGTTACAACCACTGCAATGAAACATGTAGGGAGGTAACAAGTAGTTACAACCACTGCAATGAAACATGTAGGGAGGTAACTAGTATTCAACCACTGCAATGAAACATGTGGGAGGTAACTAGTAGTTACAACACTGCAATGAAACATGTGGGGAGGTAAACTGTATTACAACCACTGCAATGAAACGTAGGGAGGTAACAAATAGTTACAACCACTGAAATGAAACAGTAGGGAGGTAAATATTTTACAACCACTGAAATGAAAAATGTAGGGAGGTAAAAAAGTAGTTACAACCACTGAAATTTGAAACAGTAGGGAGGTAACAAGTAGTTACAACCACTGAAATGAAACACGTAGGGAGGTAACAAGTAGTTACAACCACTGCAATGAAACACGTAGGGAGGTAACAAGTAGTTACAACCACTGCAATGAAACATGTAGGGAGGTAACAAGTAGTTACAACCACTGCAATGAAACACCTTGTGAGGTAACAAGTAGTTACAACCACTGAAATGAGACATGTAGGGAGGTAACTAGTTGCAACCACTGCAATGAAACATGTAGGGAGGTAACAAGTAGTTACAACCACAGAAATGAAACACGTAGGGAAGTAACAAGTAGTTACAACCACTGAAATGAAACACGTAGGGAGGTAACAAGTAGTTACAACCACTGCAATGAAACATGTAGGGAGGTAACAAGTAGTTACAACCACTGCAATGAAACACGTAGGGAGGTAACAAGTAGTTACAACCACTGAATGAAACGCATGTGAGGTAACAAGTAGTTACAACCACTGAAAGATAACCCAAAACCTTGTGAGGTAACAAGTAGTTACAACCACTGAAATGAAACATGTAGGGAGGTAACAGTTACAACCACAGAAATGAAACACGTAGGGAGGCAACAAGTAGTTACAACCACTGAAATGAAACACGTAGGGAGGTAACAAGTATTACACCACAAGAAATGAAACACGTGTGAGGCAACAAGTAGTTACAACCACTGAAATTGAAACACGCGTAGGGAGGCAACAAGTAGTTACAAGCACACTGAAATGAGAAGAAAAGGAGGTATTAAGTACTTACAACCACTGCAAATGAGACACGTGGTAGTAAGTACTTAATAACAACCACTGGAATGAGTTGCGAAAAGTAGTACGCGTTTATAAACACTGGAGAACAGATGTTTAGTACTTATAACCACTGGAATGAGATAGTAGAGAATGTAACAAGTACTTGCAGCCACTGATACTTAAATTACTTGAAAAAGGGTAGTAACTCCCATAAGAGGCAATATAGGAAATATTAACATAGCTTAACCAAGCGCTGCTGCATGGATGGTAACTAGCAGAGGCATGACTCACTTGAAGGGAAGTACCTTAATGCCAATAAAAGCCTCGTGATCCAAGGAATTGACGTTGCCTTCGCCTTCTGTCGATCAGATCTGGTTGCCTCTCTTTCCCCAGGTATTGCGTGAGCCTTTCGGGTATAGCGCTTTTCCATGAATAATAATAAAATAATTTTATATTTTTATAATAATAATAATAATCACGGCAAAGGATGATCAAAGACGTTGTTAGATAATTTAGGAAGTAATTGACACGAGGGAAACGAGGCGATTTAAGTATAACCTTAAGAAACAGACGAGTCAGTGTTATGGAATACTGTTTTAGCTTCGGTGGTGAAGAAACTGGATAAGCTGGTCAAGTGGTGGATGTTAACTCCATACACAGCTTTAGGTACAAGTATGGTTGCTAACCATCAGCAAGCTGGTTAACAATGGACTACGATGCTAGATCAGGGGAGTCTTGACTGGATCACACAACAAGCGACACTAATCATTGTACAAGTGCACGCGCGAACATACACGCTCACGAACGCGCACACACGCACGACCTCTGGAACCGCCACATCCGTAATGGACCAAATAATAATGCTCAGGAATGAAGGGAAGAGAGAGGCTGATGGAAAAGATGGGCACCACGAGGATCTTAACAGTAACGAATAGCTTGTGAACGCTGAGATAATCGCTATACGAGACGGTGTGAACACACAGCTAGAGTAACATTACATTTGGGTTCAAACATTAGTTATTAGCAATATTACCTTCGTTCTTGACTATTGCAATATTCGAGTAGGTGATTAAGACACATGTGCAACAGTTGGGTATGTTTATTGTGAGACGTTTCGCCTACACAATATGCTTATTTAGACAAATACAGAGGCACCAGGTGCAGTAGTGACTGTAGAAGCTAACTGTATAGGCGAAACGTTTCAACAATAAGATACCAAAGGTTCCCAAAAGTACTTAATCCGAGTTTGTGGGTATTCATTCCATTTGCAACACAAATTCGGTTTTCCCGACCTAAACCCATTTTTTCTTTAAACTAAACATCCATTTAATTTTTTTTTTTTTTAAACAAGCGGCCGTTCCCACCGAGGCAGGGTGACCCAAAAAAAAGAAAGAAAATCCCCAAAAAAAAAAATACTTTCTCATCATTAACACTTTCCCCACACTCACTCATTATCATGCTTTTGCGAGGTTCAGATAAAACATTTAGAAGCATAACGAAAAAGATACACAACTACCCCTCCAAACTGCCAATACCCCAAAACCCCCCTTTTTTAAAGTGCAGGAATTGATTTCCCCATTTCCAGGTCAAGCCCGACTATTTGAAAATAACCGGGTTTTCCCCTAAATCCCTTCACTAAATATTACCCTGCTAAACCCCCCAACAGATCGTCAGGTCTTATTAAATTTACTGAACACCTATATTATTTGTAAAATCCGCAAACTTAGGACAAAACTCCCTTTCAAACAGATGACAATTGTACGTTCTAAGAAACTGTTCAGTGTGTGTATTTATCCGTCTCCCTTGTCTCGCTTCTTCGGGGAAATGCTTCCTTATCGCCTTATATATAGCGTTCCAAAAATAATTTTTTTAAAAAATATAAGCGGAAACCGTGGGTTATTCAGTACTACAAGCAATTAAAAAAATTTTGGACACCATGTCTTTAAATCTTCTATTTCTAATTTTTTATCAATAACATATTGTTCAAACAATCACTTTTACAGCAAGAGAAAAAAATTTGTTATTTTTTGAACGTACTTCCTGAAATCGTCCTCAGATTTTCATTTTTTATTTTGCAGTAATTGTTGTTTTTTCTTCCAATTAGTAGTGTGGTTTTCTTTTGAGTCATATCTTTACACTTTAAGAGGTGAACGTACAACCCCGCAAAAAATTGGCAATATTCATTGGGTTTTTTACGAAGAATCAGAAAAAAAGCACTAACACCTCGCGAACATCTTCAACAAGTTACTGTAAATTAAGGTATAAAAATTATTACCATTTTTTGCTAAAATTCGTTCCTGGTTTTGGGAAAATGATCCGAGTCAGAGTATGGACGCGAAGGTAAAAGGAAAAGAACTATAGATCGGAATGAGTGGAAATGAGTTTTTTTTTATCTGAGCAGCTGTCGTCTGAACAAGGTAATAACTCAGAATGGAAACAAGGAAACCAATTACTCTGATTTGAGTTCTGAATGTGTGAAGTTCCAGTACATCGATCAGTTGGCGATATAGTTTCAGTTGAGTGGATCATTGAAACTGTGATGTCCGTATACTTCTGAAAATAAAGCTAGGGAATGAGTGACAGCAAAAATTGACGGTCCCCAATGGAAATAACACAGTCAGTCCTCAACGCGCTGACTTTCTTGGGTTATCTCCTGGATTAAATATCCGAACAAATCTTAACTATTACTACCAACGTAGCCTAACCTAAACTAACCAAAAACATACTCAAGAAAACTCTTTAATTAACAGCATAATTTTAAGATCAAAATTCAATATTAGCCACAATATTATTGTATTTTATTAATTATTATTACTATTACAACCGGGCTCAACTTCCTGTCAATCTGTCCCCTGGCGTAACCACCCATCTGTTAAATACAACGTCTAAGTCACAGAGATGGACTTGATTGAGCTACACTAGATCCTAGGTAAATTACACAAGTTACTGTATAAAAAAAAAATAAAAAAAAAAATGTTTAAGGGTGCACTGATTCTGAACCAAAACTTACTAACTTGACAATTAGATTGTGTGTTGATCTCAGTAGCCACCCATGAAAAAGTTTACCAGAGAAAACGGTCTACACCATTTACACACGAAGGGTTAACGAAAGTAACATGTTCCAATGTGTACGTATAATAACACTTTAGTAAGTAATAAGTTTATTTAGGTACAGGTACACCAAAGTATACTCTTCAAACATGGTGTAAATTACCTAGGATAACCCCCTAAAAAGGCCAGGAAAAGGGACTAGATTTTTATTCACTGAATAGGATTTGTGCGAGCGTCTCTTGCGATTCGTAATGCTTTAATATACTGCAGGTCATTTATTATATTGTTATAAATATAAATAAAAAAAATGGTTATAATTTTAACCATAGTTTTAAAGGGATAGACCGGCAAGCCAGTGGAAGGCGTCGGTAGAAGACCAAAAGCTTCATATGAATAAAACCAGCTTCACTTGTCCAGTTTCCTGACAAATAATAATAATAATAATAATAATAATAATAATAATAATAATAATAATAATTTTATTTACTACAAGTACATGTACAAGGTATACAGGCCTAGCTGACATCAATGACATACTACTACGTACATAGAAAGCCCCTTATGCTGAGCATATTGGGCAAATTAGGTCCTTGTCCCAGGATGCGACCCACACCAGTCGACTAACTCCCAGGAACCCATTTTAATGATGGGTGAACATCGACAACTAGTGTAAAGAAACACGCCCATTGTTTCTACCCACGCTGGGATCGAACGCAGGCCTCACCGTGTGAAGAGAGAGCTTTAACCACCAGGTCACGGAGCATATTATTATTAATTTAATCACAGGGCAGTGTTAAACCCGTGGGGGGGTCGTTCTACGGAGAATGGTAAGTATATAAATTTTGATCTAGGAGAAGGGGTGCTCCATTTTCTTAAATCAACAACCATTCATCGCCGTCAAGCAGTTAAGATTTTCTTCGAATTTTTAACCCCGGAGGGTGAGCCACTCAGGATAATTCAAGAAAGTCAGTGGGTCATCGAGGACTGTCTAACTTACCACCATTGGGGTCTATAAACTTGTCTCCCAGGATGTGAGCCACACCAGTCGACTAACACCCAGGCACCTACTTGCTGCTAGGTGAACAGGACAACAGGTGCAAAGAAACGCGTCGAAATGTTTTCACCCGCCGGGAATCGATCCCGGGCCCTCCGTGTGTGAAGCGGGAGCTTTAGCCACCAGGCCACTGGGCAAAGCAACATGACCAAATGCTTGGGCTGGAACTGAATCCAGGTTCCTCGCATGTAATCTGAATAATAATAATAATAATAATATCTATTTCTACAAGTACATGTACAAGGTATACAGGCCTAGCTAACATTAATGACATACTACTACACAGAAAGCCGCTTATTATGCAGAGTATTTCGGACATATTAGGTCAGTTTTGTCCCAGGATGCGACCCACATCAGTCGACTAACACCCAGATACCCATTTTATACTGATGGGTGAACATGGACAACAGGTGTCTTATGGAAACACGTCCCTAATGTTTTCCAGCCGTACCGGAGATTCGAACTCTGGACTTCAGTCTGGATAGAGAACATCCTATACAAGTGATAAATACCACCGATTACACCATCAATACTCCGCCTCACAGGACTCAAAGAATGACTCTCCCACAGAGGGTTCGTCGTTTTATTCATAAAGATGATTACCCTCGACCCATGATTTTGAGCAACTTACCGGATGAAGAAGATTGGATACTACCAGAACCCTTCTATGTATACTGAGAAAATTATCGCCCCCATTTAGGGAGACATCTTAAATAACTTTCTAATGTAAAATTATGCTATTGACTATCGTTGGACACCACCATTAAGAAGCTATTGTCACGAACTTATAAACTGGCCAGAAAACTATTGCCTTTCTTGTCGTATAAATATCCGTTGTGCAATCGCGAAAAAAAAAAGCAATTGCAACTTGTATAATTACTACCAGTTCAGAGTCATGTACTTATATACCTATTATATCTATGTGACTCTGATGGGTTAGTATTATACCCCTTAAAGAATATCTTATTAATTCACATACACTTTTTAAATTGCACCAAAGTGGTTGGGCCACTTACCTTTTATATCCTACCTCTCTCCCCCCTCCCACCCTTTTCCAATATTTCCATCCTTACCCATCCTTCTTCCTTACCCATCTTACCAAAGCTCTGGTCAATAAATAAATAAAAAAAAAATAAACTTCAGTCTGAGTTGAGTGCGCTAGTGATCGAGCAAAAACCACGTGTTCCACAAACTAAACAAAATAAGAATTTGTCATGCAACTAGTGTACAAATTTATAATATTGGTTGTAAAATTATTTGTTGATCAGAAAAAAACTTATTTCAAAATACAAGATTTAAACTTACTGAAGTGTTCCTCTTTATTCAAGTAAATGGAAAGAGGGTACCAACGAAAAGCTGTAGCTCACAACCGAAGGCGCCAGGAGCGATCCAAGGGACTAATGGAAACTCTTCACCTAGCAGTAAGAGGGTACCTACAAAAACCATACCACGGGTGGGGATAGAACCCGCGATCAGAGAGTCTCAAAAGTCTCTGATCGCGGGTTCCATCCCCACCCGTGGTATGGTTTGTTTACAATCGTGTCATTACGATTTCGTGAGTCAAGAGGGTACCTAGCTGGTAGCCTAGTATTGTGGGTCGCATCCTGAGGACAGTATTGGGTGTACTGAAATCACAAGTGGTTAAATATCTGTGGATTAGTACTTTTGAGATAAAATCTCATTGAATCTTGGCTATGGATATTCAATGAAAATATGGGATTTTCTGAAGATTTATTGAAAAATAGAGAAGATTTTATGGGACTTCTATGAAGATTTAATGAAAATATGTGAGTAATCTATAAATATTTAAGTTGAACAACCTCTCAGAAAATAAGCCACATTGCTGGATTTCCTTGACTTCTGTGGAATTACTAACCCTCCGAATTAATAGTCCGTTATAATAAAGCCTTCCTCATGAAACTAAAGTCAAGGAATCACTTGATTTTTTCCTATTTTATATGCGTATTTTTTTTTTTTTTTTACAATATTCATGGCACATCCAATTAATTGGAGAAGGTTAGGCTATCATCCTTAGTAAAACAATCAAAATCATTTTCCATTTTACAAAGCTGGGACCATACACCACTACAAAACTAATCGCTTTATCCTTCACATTATAAAAACGAACAAATCACGTATCACTGGTAACAAAGCTGTCGATCCCCACTCCAACTTTCCAGGGGAAATTTCCCCCGGGGACTGAGAAATGACAAATGGGAATGATTAACCTTTGGAGTAAATGACTCTTAGATGCAGTGGATACCTTTGCTAACGACAACGACAGTGGCATCTACTGCATATGTGTCGGCATTTACATACCATTCCAGTTTCCATTAACCTTTGAAGTAGATGTTTGAGCATGTCTCTTTCACTTTCTCTCTCTCTCTCTCTCTCTCTCTCTCTCTCTCTCTCTCTCTCTCTCTCGCTCTCGCTCGCTCGCTCGCTCACTTTGACTCATTTTGCTGCTTACATGTATCGTACTTAGAATTAAGAGACTTATCAATAGATTAATTCATTAACACAGAGTGTTTATATATGTCAGTCAGTCTCTTATAGTTGACGTATTTTAAGTTAAAATTCGTCGGGATGGGAAATAGCAACGGTGATGAGAGGGACTGAACAGAAGGATTAGTGAAGCTAATGAAAGAAGAGGAGAAGGAAGAGGAAGAAGAGGAAGATGATGAGAATATGAAGAGAGAAGCAGATTGAGAGGAAGAAGACAAGGAGGAGAGTAGAATAGGGAGGAAAAAGGAGCAGAAAAAATAGGGAGAGGATGAATGAGGAGCTAGAAGGCGAGGGAGAGAAAGAAGAGCACAGAAAACAGAAGAGGAAAAATTATGAAGAAAATACAAAATAAAACTTTTGCCCAAAACGCAACAGCAACGACACGAAAATAGTTAAGCAGTGACCACACAACCTCAGTGACCACACAACCTCAGTGACCACACAACCTCAGTGGCCACACAACCTCAGTGACCACACAACCTCAGTGACCACACAACCTCAGTGACCACACAACCTCAGTGACCACACAACATCAGTGACCACACAACCTCAGTGACCACACAACCTCAGTGACCACACAACCTCAGTGACCACACAACCTCAGTGACCACACAACCTCAGTGGCCACACAACCTCAGTGGCCACACAACCTCAGGACCACACACCTCAGGGCACACAACTCAGTGGCCCACACAACTCAGTGGCCACACAACCTCAGTGGCCACACAACCTCAGTGGCCACACAACCTCAGTGACCACACAACCTCAGTGACCACACAACCTCAGTGACCACACAACCTCAGTGACCACACAACCTCAGTGACCACACAACCTCAGTGACCACACAACCTCAGTGACCACACAACCTCAGTGACCACACAACCTCAGTGACCACACAACCTCAGTGGCCACACAACCTCAGTGACCACACAACCTCAGTGACCACACAACCTCAGTGGCCACACAACCTCAGTGACCACACAACCTCAGTGGCCACACAACCTCAGTGGCCACACAACCTCAGTGACCACACAACATCAGTGACCACACAACATCAGTGACCACACAACATCAGTGACCACACAACATCAGTGACCACACAACATCAGTGACCACACAACCTCAGTGACCACACAACCTCAGTGGCCACACAACCTCAGTGACCACACAACCTCAGTGACCACACAACCTCAGTGACCACACAACCTCAGTGGACCACACAACCTCAGTGACCACACAACCTCAGTGGCCACACAACCTCAGTGACCACACAACCTCAGTGACCCACAAACCTCAGTGGCCACACAACAACAGTGACCACACAACATCAGTGACCACACATCAGTGACCACACAACATCAGTGACCACACAACATCAGTGACCACACAACATCAGTGACCACACAACCTCAGTGACCACACAACCTCAGTGACCGCACAACCTCAGTGACCGCACAACCTCAGTGACCACACAACCTCAGTGACCACACAACCTCAGTGACCACACAACATCAGTGACCACACAACCTCAGTGACCACACAACCTCAGTGACCACACAACCTCAGTGACCAACACAACATCAGTGACACACAACATCAGTGACCACACAACCTCAGTGACCACACAACCTCAGTGACCACACAACCTCAGTGACCACACAACCTCAGTGACCACACAACCTCAGTGACCACACAACCTCAGTGACCACACAAACATCAGTGACCACACAACCTCAGTGACCACACAACCTCAGTGACCACACAACCTCAGTGACCGCACAACCTCAGACAGTGACCACACCTCAGTGACCACACAACATCAGTGACCACACAACATCAGTGACCACAAAACCTCAGTGACCACACCTCAGTGACCACACAACCTCAGTGACCACACAACCTCAGTGACCACACAACCTCAGTGACCACACAACCTCAGTGACCACACAACCTCAGTGACCACACAACCTCAGACAGTGACCACACCTCAGTGACCACACAACCTCAGTGACCACACAACATCAGTGACCACACAACATCAGTGACCACACAACCTCAGTGACCACACAACCTCAGACAGTGACCACACCTCAGTGACCACACAACCTCAGTGACCACACAACCTCAAACAGTGACCACACCTCAGTGGCCACACAACCTCAAACAGTGACCACACAACCTCAAACAGTGACCACACAACCTCAAACAGTGGCCACACAACCTCAAACAGTGACCACACAACCTCAAACAGTGACCACACAACCTCAAACAGTGACTACACAACCTCAAACAGTGACCACACAACCTCAAACAGTGACCACACAACCTCAAACAGTGACCACACAACATTCAAGCAGTGACCACACCTCAGTGGCCACACAACCTCAAACAGTGACCACACCTCAGTGGCCACACAACCTCAAACAGTGGCCACACAACCTCAAACAGTGGCCACACAACCTCAAACAGTGACCACACAACCTCAAACAGTGACTACACAACATTCAAGCAGTGACCATAACAACCTTCAAAACAATTACCAAAGAACCATCAAATAGTGACCACACAACTTTCAAACAATAAGCAAACATTCATCAAACAGTTTGATTCAGAATACAAGAGAGATGTAACAATTACGGTGAAATAATACCGTGCTTTATACTTTTTCGTGTCTCATCAGGAGCTAGTCATGGACCGGGCCACGATGGCGTTGACCCCTGGAACACCCTCCAGGTATACTCCAGGTCGCAAGAAACGGATAGATTGAGAAGTTTTCTCATGAGAAAGGTAGCGTGTTCACGATGGCCTATTTCTCCTCATATATCACATTTCATCCTTTGTAAGACTAAGGAAGCTGCAATTCTTTGCAGTGAGACCCTTCACCGGCGTCAAGGAGCCATCAACAACAAAAAGACACAAAAAAAACCATACCCCCGGCCGGGATTGAACCCGCGGTCATAGAGTCTCAAAACTCCAGCCCGTCGCGTTAGCAGACGGGCTGGAGACTCTATGACCGCGGGTTCAATCCCGGCCGGGGTTATGGTTTATTTGCAATCGTGTCATTACGATTTCTTGAGTCAAAAAGGCACTACACCGTGACTGGAACAATACACAAATAAGATAAGATTTCGTTCGGATTTTTAATCCCCGGAGGGTTAGCCACTCAGGATAACCCAAGAAAGTCAGTGCGTCATCGAGGACTGTCTAACTTATTTCCATTGGGGTCCTTAATCTTGTCCCCCAGGATGCGACCCACACCAGTCGACTAACACCCAGGTACCTATTTGCTGCCAGGTGAACAGGACAACAGGTGTAAGGAAACGTGTCGAAATGTTTCCACCCGCCGGGAATCGAACCCGGGCCCTCCGTGTGTGAAGCGGGAGCTTTAGCCATCAGGCCACCGGGCCATAGGAAAGAAGAGCTTGCGACGACGTTTCGGTTCGACATGGACCATTTACAACA
>NC_069433.1:25923282-25968242 GCF_026875155.1 Cherax quadricarinatus
ATATGTTAGACGTGATGCTGTATTCAGTCTCTGGTCTTCTCTCACCCTCCCATTTTGCATGCCCTTGATTTTATCTGGGTTTGAAGTCCAGTATCCACCCTAGTAGCTTGTCCAAACCTTCCTGTACCCTGTGGACACTGAAACGCAGTAAAAACTATCCTCTTTCCTACATTCAGACCCTTCTGGCAAGTAATTTATAATTCATTAGAAAATAGTAATGGTCTTTGTATATCCCACTCGTTACACTTTCTCATCCCAAAATGTTTGCTCTTTCCATCTGTCATCAAGGCTGGTGGAACAATACAGTACGAAATTCGGTAGGGTACGAATGATTTTTGTGTTAAAAAAGTGAGGTACGAAATTACGGTATGGTAAAGTACGAAGAACAAAACAAAAATAACATAACGTACGGTACCACCAGTCTTGGTCATATAGTAATATTCGCTATTAGATTCCAGTAACTGGTGAAATTTCTAAGTGCTTGGTGACAGAGGACAAGACGTGTGACACCAGGCAAAACCCGGTGAAATCTGATGATATCTCCATTACGAAACGCTAGAATGGAATAGAAATGACTGACAGGAAGGCAATAAACCTTCCACCCACCCCCCCATCTACCTTACAATACTCTAAAGCGAAGTATCGCCATACTGTTACAATAGTGTACGTGGTTCGGTTTAGTGAAACAGCTTGACTTTCATTAATGAAAAACCTTAGAAAACTTACCTAACCTTATTATAACAAACGCAATTTAATGTAGCCTAATCCAGCTAAATATAAGCTTACAATAATTTAATAATATACAAATACAATGAAATATATATATTTTTTTCGTTAGGTTCAAAATGATTTTTGCAAAATTATTGCATACACAAATTTTCGCAAGTTTTACCTATTCGGCACGACATATATTTATTTACTTGTCGTGCCGAATAAGTAAAATTTGCGATTTTGGCTTAAATAACAACGCACTTCGTGCAAAATAAGGCAAGCGAAAATTTGTGTGTGCAGTAATTTCGCAAAAATCATTCTGAATAATGAAAAATATATACATTTTATTGTTTTTTATTATTAAATTATTGTAAAATTAATATGTTTCAGTTGGATTACATATTTGGTTAGATATTTTTCGCACATTATTTACATTCCCTTTATTCTAATTTCCATTTATACACTTGAATCATATCCCCCATAATTCTACGCCCTTCTAATGAGTGCAGATTCAGAGCTCTCAGTCTATCCTCGTAGGAAAGATTTCTGATACATAAGATCATCTTTGTACGTTTTCAAGCGCATTTATATCCGTTCTGTAATACGGCTACCAGAATAGGGTGCGCGTGTTTATTATTGCGGCGGTCGAGTCTCAGCCTCTGACGCTGCCTCTTAGCCTTCCTACATAGGCTTCGTCTTACTTATCTTTAAAACTGTGTATATTGCTTGCTTTCACAGCCTCTTAAGTTCTGTCATTCGACTTCCTGGTCATTCTGAGATTAAGGAAGTTCTTCCTAACATCCCATTCTTTAACTTCCAGCTATACCCTAGGTTTCTTTCCTCTGAGGGCATCAAGTTTAATGCTTTTAGCTTCTAGCCTTTAGTTATCCGTATCAGCTCTGGGATTAATCTCGTTACAAATCTCCGGATATTCTCTAATTACTTTAAATACTTATCTGTGATTTAACTGTGACCTGATTCGAGGACTCTTCTGCCTTTGACTTCTTAGTCAATCAGACTGGACTGAAGGTCCTCAATCCCTCAGTCCCTCAATCACTCGGTCCCTCAATCACTCACTCCCTCAATCCCTCAGTCCCTCAATCCCTCAGGCTCTCAGATACACAAGCAGACATTGCAACTCGGCTAATGTTAAGCTTATAGGAAGAAGCTATTAAGACTTTTCTTTTAACTAGCGTCGTTCGGGCAATATTTCTGACTGATGGTAATATGTTCCTCAGGTGTGAGCTCCAGGTGGATACTGTATTCATTCTAAAAGGCGTGACACGTGCTCCAGGTAACTGCTGCATTCATTGTGACAGACGTGACATATGTGCTCCAGGTAACTGCTGCATTCATTGTGACAGGCCTGACATATGTGCTCCTGGTAACTGCTGCATTCATTGTAACAGGCGTGACACATGTGCTCCAGGTAACTGCTGCATTCATTGTGACAGGCGTGACACATGTGCTCCAGGTAACTGCTGTATTCATTGTGACAGGCGTGACACACCTAAGTCGGGTCATGAATATATTCGTCTCTGGCACTACTGAAACCCATTTTCAGATTTACATCCTATTTAAACTTAAAAATATACCTGATGAACAATTGTACTCGTATATTTTATAGGAAATTCTATAAAATATACCAGTATAATACACCAGTTACAGTGTATATAGTCTACATCATAAACAATAAACAGGGTTTATGGGGCACCTTGTTTGTTTTATAATTTAGATATCTCAACTTAAACTATGTTGAAAATGGTATAAAATACCGACATGTTGATGATTAAGACACATGTGCAACAGTTGGGTATCTTTATTGATGAAAATTTTCGCCCAAACAGTAGGCTTCTTCAGTCAGGAAGCCTACTGTGTAGGAGAGACGTTTCAACAACAATGATACCCAACTGCCGCACATGTCTCACTAAACTGTTATCTTTATATATGTGAGCACTCTAGTCATGGAAATCTCTTAAATTTGAACTCAGTGTTGCTGTTCTTAAACGATTTACACTACCTCAATGTTTAAACCTAAGCCACAAACTGAAAATTGTACTAGAAGACGCTTCGGTTCGCCTAGAATCACTATTAGACTGCAAGTTCATAAACTCATTACGTTACACTACATTGTATTTGAAGAGTCACTTTATTACGTAGGTCCTTAAAACTGAATTCCCTTAATTAACAAAATCAAGAATACTTTAAACCCTGAAATATCGATTAAAATAATCCCTTAAAAATATAGTGTGGGAGATATACAGCTTTTTTGGTACCCAACTTTTCCTTTCCTTCTGGACCGTTATCAAGTAGCGAATGAGAAAGAAATTTTATAAGGCCGAATATTTTTGGATGCTCTAAACCCGTAGGGATCATACAGCGCCTGGGAGGATGGAAGGCCATATATTTAATCAAGTAGATTTTCTTGGATCAAGAGCCCCTTACCTTTATCAAGTAATCTGCATTAAGAAGGGAGACGGAAACCAGGCTTCAGACCTTTCAATTCCTCAACGGAATCGCTGGTGAGTTCAATACTTAGGAAAACATTCGGCTTCTATCCTCCATCATACATGCTGCTTCTATCCTCCATCATATATGCTTCTTCTGTCCTCCATCATACATGCTGCTTCTATCCTCCATCATACATGCTGCTTCTATCCTCCATCATACATGCTGCTTCTATCCTCCATCATACATGCTGCTTCTATCCTCCATCATGCATGCTGCTTCTATCCTCCATCATATATGCTGCTTCTGTCCTCCATCATACATGCTGCTTCTATCCTCCATCATATATGCTGCTTCTGTCCTCCATCATATATGCTGCTTCTATCCTCCATCATACATGCTGCTTCTATCCTCCATCATGCATGCTGCTTCTATCCTCCATCATGCATGCTGCTTCTATCCTCCATCATGCATGCTGCTTCTGTCCTCCATCATACATGCTGCTTCTATCCTCCATCATATATGCTGCTTCTGTCCTCCATCATACATGCTGCTTCTATCCTCCATCATACATGCTGCTTCTATCCTCCATCATGCATGCTGCTTCTATCCTCCATCATATATGCTGCTTCTGTCCTCCATCATACATGCTGCTTCTATCCTCCATCATGCATGCTGCTTCTATCCTCCATCATATATGCTGCTTCTGTCCTCCATCATACATGCTGCTTCTATCCTCCATCATACATGCTGCTTCTATCCTCCATCATGCATGCTGCTTCTATCCTCCATCATATATGCTGCTTCTGTCCTCCATCATACATGCTGCTTCTATCCTCCATCATGCATGCTGCTTCTATCCTCCATCATATATGCTTCTTCTGTCCTCCATCATACATGCTGCTTCTATCCTCCATCATACATGCTGCTTCTATCCTCCATCATGCATGCTGCTTCTATCCTCCATCATGCATGCTGCTTCTATCCTTCATCATACATGCTGCTTCTGTCCTCCATCATGCATGCTGCTTCTATCCTCCATCATACATGCTGCTTCTGTCCTCCATCATGCATGCTGCTTCTATCCTCCATCATGCATGCTGCTTCTATCCTCCATCATACATGCTGCTTCTATCCTTCATCATACATGCTGCTTCTGTCCTCCATCATACATGCTGCTTCTATCCTCCATCATGCATGCTGCTTATATCCTCCATCATACATGCTGTCTCTATCCTCCATCATACATGCTGCTTCTATCCTCCATCATACATGCTGCTTCTATCCTCCATCATGCATGCTGCTTATATCCTCCATCATACATGCTGCTTCTATCCTCCATCATACATGCTGCTTCTATCCTTCATCATACATGCTGCTTCTGTCCTCCATCATACATGCTGCTTCTATCCTCCATCATACATGCTGCTTCTATCCTTCATCATACATGCTGCTTCTGTCCTCCATCATACATGCTGCTTCTATCCTCCATCATGCATGCTGCTTCTATCCTCCATCATACATGCTGTCTCTATCCTCCATCCACTCGTGATGGGCTACTGACCTGAACAATTAAGTCAAACTTTCCTTTCTCTGATCAGACTTAAATGCCTTATAGTCCCCTAGGCGCTGAATGGCCCTTACGGTTTTAGCGCTGCCATATGGTTATTGTAATTTCTACATTCTCTAGTTCCTGTGGAAGAGACAGTTCAGGAATCGAAAGGCCTGAAATTCTATTTCCATCCCCTATTCTTCAATGGTATACCTCGGTCATATGCTTTAATGGTATACCTCGGTCATATGCTTTAATGGCATACCTCGGTCATATACTTTAATGGTATACCTCGGTCATATACTTTAATGGTATACCTGGGTCATATACTTTAATGGTATACCTGGGTCATATACTTTAATGGTATACCTGGGTCATATACTTTAATGGTATACCTGGGTCATATACTTTAATGGTATACCTCGGTCATATACTTTAATGTTATACCTCGGTCATATACTTTAATGGTATACCTGGGTCATATACTTTAATGGTATACCTCGGTCATATACTTTAATGGTATACCTGGGTCATATACTTTAATGGTTAACCTCGGTCATATACTTTAATGGTATACCTCGGTCATATACTTTAATGGTATACCTCGGTCATATACTTTAATGGTATACCTCGGTCATATACTTTAATGGTATACCTCGGTCATATACTTTAATGGCATACCTCAGTCATATACTTTAATGGTATACCTCAGTCATATACTTTAATGGTATACCTCGGTCATATACTTTAATGGCATACCTCAGTCATATACTTTAATGGTATACCTCGGTCATATACTTTAATGGCATACCTCAGTCATATACTTTAATGGTATACCTGTGTCATATACTTTAATGGTATACCTCGGTCATATACTTTAATGGTATACCTCGGTCATATACTTTAATGGCATACCTCGGTCATATACTTTAATGGTATACCTCGGTCATATACTTTAATGGTATACCTCGGTCATATACTTTAATGGTATACCTCGGTCATATACTTTAATGGTATACCTCGGTCATATACTTTAATGGTATACCTCGGTCATATACTTTAATGGTATACCTGGGTCATATACTTTAATGGTATACCTCGGTCATATACTTTAATGGTATACCTCGGTCATATACTTTAATGGTATACCTCGGTCATATACTTTAATGGCATACCTCAGTCATATACTTTAATGGTATACCTGTGTTATATACTTTAATGGTATACCTCGGTCATATACTTTAATGGTATACCTCGGTCATATACTTTAATGGTATACCTCGGTCATATACTTTAATGGTATACCTCGGTCATATACTTTAATGGTATACCTCGGTCATATACTTTAATGGTATACCTCAGTCATATACTTTAATGGTATACCTCGGTCATATACTTTAATGGTATACCTCAGTCATATACTTTAATGGTATACCTCGGTCATATACTTTAATGGCATACCTCGGTCATATACTTTAATGGTATACCTCAGTCATATACTTTAATGGCATACCTCGGTCATATACTTTAATGGTATACCTCGGTCATATACTTTAATGGTATACCTCGGTCATATACTTTAATGGTATACCTCGGTCATATACTTTAATGGTATACCTCGGTCATATACTTTAATGGTATACCTCGGTCATATACTTTAATGGTATACCTCGGTCATATACTTTAATGGTATACCTCGGTCATCTGCTTGTGACTTTCTGTGTTAATTATATTTGCATTGTATTACATACATTATATTGTATTAGCATAAAACTTAACTGTACATACAATATAGATAAAAATATGCAAGAAAGAAATTGTCTATTATTATAGTTAAGAGGAAGCACCATACCCGTAGGGGTTATGCAGCTAAAGGGTAATACTCACATTTCAAAAATATGGCAGGTAGCTCAAATTCCTTGGATTAAGAGCCCTTTCCCAGCATAAAGGCACCCCTTCCTTAAGGAAAATGTGATTGTGATGATAATTATATTAATAAAATAATTATAATAAAATAATAATAATGATAATATAATATTAGAATAATTATAATGATATTAACAATGATAATTAAACTACGATCAAAGAAGTGGTGGAAGATTCCAATGGTAGTTTAACATTATCACAAATTCTCGATTTTGTTCCAGATTAATTAACCTGATTTAAGCAAATTAAATTCTCGGGGATTGTGCGGAAGCTGATTACACTTCAGAACGTAGGCACGAGCCAGGCACCCGGCCGGAAAATTATTCTATTTTGTACGAAAGTAAACTGCTTGTTTATACATATGAATATATTAACTCTCTAAATATTTTCCATACCTCAAGAGAAAGTGTGTTGCTCTTTCTTTTCCCTCTCTACTTCCTTGGTTTTCTCTTTGCATAAATAACAGCAGAGAAAATTAAACTTATTTTTGTATCCGTGTCAGAAATCAGATTGGTTGTTATGAGCTAACTATGATGTGCTGATCAAGGATAACTTTAGCTAACTACCTCGTAATCACGGATGACAATAGCTAACTACCTGCTAATCACGGATGACAATAGCTAACTACCTGCTAATCACGGATGACAATAGCTAACTACCTGCTAATCACGGATAACAATAGCTAACTATAATGTGCTGATCACGGATCTGTGCTTAAGTTTATCACGGAAGTTTTTTTTTTTTCTGAAATCTTATGGTGAATATTCTTGTCTATTTTAAGTTGAAGATAGTGATATATATTACCAAACAATCAAGGGTACTGTATCATGCACAAATGTTTAGTATGGTTTGTATATATGCCATATATATAATTATATATAATATATATTTATAATAATATATATATATTATATATATTATATATATATATATATATATATATATATTGATATAATATATACCAACCATACTAAACATTTGCGCAAGAGCGCTGCTCTTGCGAATTCCTTGCATTGTTAAAATCTCTAGTAAGGCTGATGCATGCAGGGGATGAGATGAAAAGCTGTAAGCCTTCTCCCTGAAAGCTGGCTGCCTTGGATCAACGTCTAGCATTGTGCTAGGCGCCAAGGTATTGTTCAGTATGGTGAGAATGGTATAGCACTGCGTACCTTGTTCCAAGGTTCGCAGGTTCGAGTCTCCTTCGGCCAGAGATCAGTGTTTGTGTATATTTCGCATACTCTTGCGAATTCCTTATATATATATATATTATATATATAGGGAGGTACCACCTCTAGAACTGTCATAGGGACCCTCATCCTCAGAGAAAAGAATAAACTTGCTTCAGGGAAAACTCAAGGTTCTCCCTGAAGCTGTTTGAGAATTTTCTCCTACCACCCCCTATATTTCAAGTATGTTTTATTTAAAGACAAAAATACATTGGCCAAACATTCACAAAAATACAACAGAAAGTAAAACAACATAGGTAACTCAGAGCTACATCTCGAATACTTCGTCCAGCTCCCCTGCGGTGGGCCGCGTGCCCAGAATGCTGCAGGCATTTCCTCTCTGGATCGCAACACTGAGTCTCTGAAAGAGAAAGCTGGTCGCCCTGTGGTCCTTGGTTTCTATGATGAGCTTTTCACCCAGCTCTTTGAGGAACTTTAGAGCACACTTGCCCCATGCACCAAGGGTCTCCGACCCTATTGGAATGAAGTTATAGCAAGGGGGTAGGTCATCATATTTTCGGATCTTCTGGGTCTCCCTGTGGCTGGCAGCTCCACCCCCTTCCACTACGGAGTATGGCAAGTAGGTGTCTGCCAATGTGGCAGCACAGGTGTAGTCCCAGGCAATCTGCTTTCCATCCTTCCAGGGTAGCATAGTGGCTCCATCAGGACGCTTTTGACTTCCATCAGACCTCTGTACTTGGGGTTCCCGTTGAGCTGGGCAACGGGCTGTGGCGAGGCTTCTCTTTATGATGTCATTCACCTCCTCATGTCTGGCATACTTCCCTTCTGCTGTGTGACACACAAGACCATGAAGTCCGAATTGATCAGCTGTCGCCCTGCCGCAAATACACCTATGTTCGGTGAGGATGGGGGCGGCTAGGCGAAGAGCAACACCAATCCGAATGGCCTGTGGGTCGAGACGGGTGCCCAGGGAGGAATTGGGAACAGCTAACAGGAAATCTCCTGAGTGTGGTTCCTTCACTGCCAGGAGACGAGCTTTGTCCTTTCCTGAAGCATTGGAGAGCATTGTGTTGGCGATTTTTTCCATGATCGGTTTGTCCCAGTGGGACTGTTTGTGCTGTTTGGGAGGAGCTGGTCTACTGGAGGAGTCCGTAAGGGTGTCCCACCGAATCGCTGCTTCAGTAAACCTGGGGTCTTGAGCTCCTACCACGTCTCTCAAGCGTTCGGGAACTATCTTCTTGACTAATGCACTGGAAGCCAAACACGAAGACAGAAAAGCAGGTAAAGCAACATGCGATGCTTTACGCACCCCTATACCTCCAAGTCGCACTGGGAGGGTTGCCTGATCCCATTGCTCATCCTCTAGTAACAGGTTCAGTGCCTTCTTAAAATTTGATCTCAGGTGTGCGTCATATTCATCGAGTGTTGGGTTGTCAAAAGAGGGTGCACACCTCAAGAAGTGAGTGAGTCTTGGCATAGTAAGACACCTTGTGAGGAGATACAGAGCATGATGGGCATCAAGATCGCTTATTCTCTCCTCCATTCTCATCAGGTCATTCAGTTTGTCCCTGAGGACAGTGTCGATGGCCTGGTGACCCAGCGGTGCCCCCAAGAGGGTACTGTTGGACGGAGTGGTAGTCGAGACTTCCGGGAGGATTCTTCGCACAGCATTGATTATTTCCTGGTTCGCTGTGATGATTTCACACTTGGATGGATTGAGGATGAGTCCCAAGTCTTCTCCCTGTGTTTTCACCAGTTGTAGGTCCCCCACCAGGTACTCTTAAATACCTGCCAGAGTGCCGTCATCCAGGTACCAGATATTGAGCTCACTGCGTAGGCTGGAAATTAGTTCTCTTACTGCCAAGCAGAAGAGAAGTGGAGCGAGTGGGTCACCCTGCTGAACACCTTCTGATGATTGAATTTCATGTTCTCCAAACAAAAGAATTGAGGGTTTGCTGCAGCCGGCTGAAATGAAGGGAAAAAGACTTGGGAACCGATCCCGAACAGCTGGCAAAACAGCATCTCTCTTCACCATATTAAAGGCATTTCTGAAATCAAGTTTGACTATGGCCTTGTCTTCTGGTAGGTCCCTGATGTAGGCCCTTGCAGCATGAGCTGCAGCTTCACTGCCTTGAGAGACCCCAAAGCCCAGTTGGTGTGGCTGGAGTAAAGTGGCAGCTTCTAGGCGAATGTTTCTCACTGCTGCTTTGGCAACGAGACGGCGAAGGGTGTTTCCAACTGCAATGGGCCTGATTCCCCCATCCCTCTTCTCCAAAGCACATAGTGAGGCTCCGAAAAAGAAAGGTTTAATTTCTTCTGGGATTCGCCCAGCCAGGCAATTGTTGACGAAAGTTGTTAACTCGGTGAGAAGAATTGATGCAGATTCACCGAGTACTGGATTTACCATCTCTTTGAGGTGCTGAGGTCGAATTCCAGTGTAACCTCCTGCAGATCCTGCGGGAAATTGGACACGATCGCCTTTAGCCCTTCCGATTCTGGCAAAATTAGTTGTTCAATGATGTGGTCTTCCTTAGGGTTGCCCCGTGATTGGCATGGTTTTCCCTGGTTTGGGAAAGTTGTCTCTAGTGCTTGGGGCCCGTGTCTCATCCTTGGGGCTACAGTGTCGTCACTTGTAATTATTCTTATTGCCCCACGTTTTCCCTTCTTCGAAATTTTTTTGAATGTGGTTTTTCTATTTCGGGGGTTTTTCTTGGGCCCTTTTTTGATTCTGGTTCATGTGGGGCGCATTTTTAAATTTTTTTTAAATTTTTTTATTTTTATTTTTTTTTTTTTTAATTTTTTTAAATTTTTTTATTTTTTTTAAAATTTTTATTTTTTTTTTAAAAAAATTTTAATTTTTTTATTATTTTATTTTTTTAAAATTTTATTTTTATTTTTTTAAATGATAATATATTTTTATTTTTTTATATTTATATATTTTAAATAATATATATATATATTAATATATATATATATATATTTTATATATATTTATATATATATTTAAAAATATTTATATTTATAAAAATATATTATAATTATAAAATATATATATTATATATAATATATATTTATATATATATAATATTATATATATAAATATTATTATATATATTATAAAATTTTATATTAATAATATATATATATTTATTATTAAAATATATATAAAATATATAATATATATATATTTAAAAATATATATATTATATATATATATATATATTTATAAAATATATATATATTTTATAATATACTATATATTATATATATATATTTATATATATATTTATATAATATATATATATATTTATATAATATTTATATTTATATATATTTATATATATATATATATATATTTTATATATATATATATATATATATTTATATATTTATATATATATATTATATATAAATATATATATTATATTTATATATATTAATATATATATATATTATATATTATATTATATATATAATATATATATATATATATATATATAAAATATATTATTATATATATATATAATATAATATCTTGCCGAATAGGTAAACCTTGTGAATTTGGCTTAAATAGCAACGCTCATCTTGCCGAATAAAGCAAGCGAATACTGGTGTATGCGATAATTTCGCAAAAATCATTCCGAGCCTAACGAAGAAAAATACATTACATTGTATTTATTAAATCATTATAAACTTATCTAAAATATATTTACTTGGATTAGGCTAAATTAAATTACACTTGTTGTAATAAGGTTAGGCAAGTTTTCTGAGGTGCTTATAGTACAAAATTGTTAATTTTTACAATAACATAATGACAAAAATATATCTTTAAACGTATAAGAGAAAATTAAAAAAAAATTTTTAAATGATTAGCAAAAATAAAATTTATATAGTCATATGAGCATATTTGCATCACTGTTTTCAGGCTTTTTCTGTTGTGTTGAGTATGGCTCTCCCGCACCAGTGTCCAGCAGTAGTCAATCACCAAACTGATCGTCAGGTTACCCTGATCTCTCTTCCCCGTAATGTTCATGTCTTGGTAAAATCGTTCACCGTGGGGTTCTAACTCACGGAAGCTAGTGTTGAAGCAAACTAATTTCGGATTTTAATGCAGTTTTCCAAAATTAGTCAGAAATACATGCTTTTATACGTAAACAGAAACCATTGTTACCCAGTGTAACTGATCTAAAATCACTGATGTTGTGATTTACTGAGAGTCCGCGCAGAAACTGGAGTACGATAGATATATCAACAAAGTGTTGATAGCTTCTCCTACGTGATATTTAGTGCGATCAAAGGCTAACAATATTTCTTGCGTCATATACCATCAGATGAGTCTCAAGCAGCAGCACTTCTCACCGGTGCTGCTGCTTCCTGGGAACGTTGGTCTTCTGGAGGTACTGCGTGAAGAGAGACCGTTGATCCCATTGGAAGTGCTGTTTCATGAGCATACCGTTCCACTGGAGGTGCTGCTTCAAGAAAAGACTCACTAGAGGTGTTGTTACAAAAAACACTGGGCCCACTGGAGGTGCTGTTCCAAAAAGCATTGGACCCACTGGAGGTGCTGTTCCAAAAAGCATTGGACCCACTGGAGGTGCTGTTCCAAAAAGCATTGGACCCACTAGAGGTGCTGTTCCAAAAAGCATTGGGCCCACTGGAGGTGCTGTTCCAAAAAACATTGGACCCACTGTAGGTGCTTTTCCAAAAAACATTGGACCCACTGAAGGTGGTGTTCCAAGGGAAAGTTGGCTGCACCAGAGGTTCATCTACAAAAGAATGAACTAGATTTGAGCTTATTGCACAAGGAACGCCCTCCCAAGGGCCAATATTAGTGAGATTCCTTCAAGGCTAATCATAATCAAGGTTGCTTTGTGGGAGGAGGTGATCTTTATGGCTGACTGATAAAATCTGTCAGTTCGTCGTACTTCTGAGTTTTTCGTAAATTTTTTTTTTAAGTATCTGTAACTGATTTGTTTCTTATTCGTATATATAAATATTTCTATATTTTTATGACATATGCTATCAATTCATTTTAATTAAAGTAAAATAAATAACTAATTTTTTGTGGCGTTATAATGTATATTAAGCGCAGATAATATATTTGTAATCTGAGTTAAGTGATTTAAAAAATGCACATTTTAATTATTTTTTTTGTCAGCACAATTATATATTTTGTGTATACAAATTAGTTAATAATTATAATTGGTGGCATACCGGTGAGAAGGACCATCACTTCATATTTCTAATTTAAAGTACTTAATAAAGCGTGCTGGTATTATAAATTTTGTTTACGAGAGTTATTTAGCACATGGGAGTACATGAGAGTACAGTACGTGATAGTATGTGGGAGGACATAGAGCTCATGGAAGTACCGGGGAGTACATGGTGAAGACATCAAAAGCCCCTACTGTTTATCTTACAGTTGTCAGCTGAGAAGAAATGATTGCAGCTTAGCCATCTGTGTTTCAGTCTAAATATACTGGCGGCTGAATAATGTGGATGAAGCGAATATCCTGTGAAACAGAATAAGTGGATTATTCCTATAGTATTACTACTATTACTACCACCTGAACCATTACAGCCAATCTCACTACTACCACCACTACTACTACTACTATTACTACTACTAAACACCGAGTACTCAATGTCAACTTGTCATCCTGGATAGTTTATAAAGTTTAGGGATCCCTGGATAGTTTATAAAGATTAGGGATCCCTGGATAGTTTATAAACATTAGGGATCCAAAAGAAGGAGGCCAAGGTAACACCTAAAATAGGAGACAATTTAACAGTATCTTAGGTCCTAGGTCAATAGGCCTAATTTATAAGTGCAAAAATAGCCTACTACTGATATTGAATGATGCCCTACACTTGCTTAAATTTATCATAACAAGTTAACATTTTCAAAAACAAAAAAAAAAAAAATTAAAATATTGGATTTTTGCTACATTCAATTAGGGGCGGGGAAGCGAGGGAGTTGGCTTAGAAAAATACATGTTTTTCTAAACCAACTTGTCGGTATTTATTACCAAGGTTTATACCAAGCGAGGGAGTTACCTTCCACAGGCGTCGGCTTAGGTCATAGCTTATATCAGAATATGAACGAGGTGAGAATAAGTAGACGAGTGTACAAGGTTCAATAGGACGAAAACAATTTGGAGGCGTTTGAGTTAGCTTGAGGAGCGTGGGAGTATATTGAAAAGCTATAGCAGGGAAATGAGCTTGGGCTTCAGGGATGTGGGAGTAGTTAGTTTGGTGTATACGTTGGGTTGAACTGTATGGGAGATTGTTTTAAGAGTGTGGGAGGGAAGTGAAAGAAGGTTGTATTATTATTACAGTCATGGAGCGCTAAACCCGTAGGATTATACAGAGCCTGTAGGGGGTGGGGAGGGATGGAAGGTATTCAGGCTCAATTCTAGGAACCGGAGCACAAATTCAATTCCCTAGAGGCCTAGAGGATGGGAATAAGATGAATGTGGGGGGTGGGGGGGGGGTAGCAGTGGTCGGGACGGTGGTTGTTGTAATGATAATGATAGTAATAGTAGTGGTAGTAGCGGTGGTAACGATAGAGATAATAGTAGTGTTGAAAGTGTTTTTTTTTTTTAAGGCGGCGATCGTAAACACACACTCCTCTCTCCGTTCCACCACTCTCTCCCTCTCTCTCTTTCTCTCTCCTCTCTCTCCTATCTAACTTTAACAGGTAAACATTCCTGGGTCTCGCTCGCTGAAGGCTATATAAATTTCCGACTTTAAATAAGTTTCACTTTTTTGGAGGCTAATAATTCAGAAGGCTTTTCTTAGGTATGTTTACTAATAAACTTGCCTTTGTACATGGGAATAAATAACATTTTCTCAAGGGAAAACACTTAGATTATACTGCAAATGCAAAACCGTAAGTTTTTTTTTTTTATTTTAGTTTCTTTTGAAGACAAAGGAATTACAAACAATGTTGTTTGTGTAAATACAGAAAAAAGTTGCCGTAATGGTTTTTATATACTGAACCTTTCTTAATGCAAACTAATTTGTTTTGCTTTGTAAGAATTAGGTTCACGTTAATTAACTAATTTTACAATAATACCAATAAAATCAATACTGGGTAAAGGCCAGACTGTTTTTTGATATGTAAGTAGAAAATGGAACAGCACTGAAAAGACCGAGGTGGACACAGTAAAATATTGATGCACATCACATAATAGTATTAAAATTGCTTTACTACCGATGTTTGCTACTACTACTACTACTACTACTGCTGCTGCAACTACTACTACTGCTACTATTACTGCTGCTTTCGCTTATACTACTACTACTACTACCACCACCTCTACTCTTGCTTCTGGTGGCAAAGGGCTTTTGGGACTTGAGGTGATGGAGTAAGAACAAGGTAACAATTAGTGAAGGGATTTAGGGAAACCGGTTAGCCGGACTTGAGTCCAGGAGGTGGGAAGTACAGCGCCTGCACTCCGAAGGAGACAGTCACTGTACTTCAAGAGCAGTCTATATATTAATGAAATCACGAAACAGGTGATTTTGCCATGGCAAGGCATTGGAGACGTGCAAGTGGTGTTGTATGGATGCTGACAAATTGTTGGCACAAAGCCAAAGATGCATATACTGCATGTGGCTTTATTCCCGCACATACAGGCGTGCTGCCGACAATATTAAAAATAAAAAAACTCATGTAGAATAAGTTTTTAATGTGGCAACGTTTCTATCTAAGTAGAGCTACATCAAGTCATTTGAAAATGTGCTTCACAAAATTAAATAGTTTTACCATAAAAACTTGCTCAGTAACAATTTTTTTCATTCTTTATCCATTATTCTTCAAAATATATTTGATAATATAATAAAGAAAATTTCTAAAATGTGTATAACATTGTTTTTGGCATTCTTAAGAGTAAATTTCTTAAAATATTCACGCAGAAAATTTGCCAGTGACATTCTCTCTTGTTCCCTTCTCACATAAGAAAACCATTAAAACTATTTATTTCCATTAAGAATACAAAGAAGCTGTCTGAAAGGCGAAGGGATGGGGACTGGGCAATATTGGAATGGGTGAGGGAGGGTCAGAAAAATGGAAAGGAGTTTGGGAAGAGACGAGGGACGGGGGGAAGACTGGGCGATGTTGGTTGAGAATGTGTGTAAGGGGGTTAGATGTAAGGGTAAATAAGAAAGAACATAAAGACGGGGGAGAGAGAGAGAGAGAGAGAGAGAGAGAGAGAGAGAGAGAGAGAGAGAGAGAGAGAGAGAGAGAGAGAGAATTTGTAGGACAAGAAAAGGTGATGAAGAGTAGAAATGGAAAGATGTTCAAAGGGGCAAAGAAGAGATGCACAGAATGAGCTAAAGGAGTAATAAATGGTTGAAAGGGAGAACTTAAACTATATGCGAGTCCAGCAGGAAAAAACCAGTGATCGCTGCCGTGGCCAGCCATAGGGTCACAGGTTATCAAAAATTGGCTTGACACACCGTCTTGCCGCGCCCATGACAGAGTGCCCGCACCACTGAATGGACCATCCGATGGTAAAAATTTCTTATCAGATTCTCCGTCCCAGCCGAGTTAGCTAACATTCATACCCTACGAAGTGTAGTCACTGCCCCTGAAGAACGCACCAAGAGGACACTTATACCAGTCAACGAAAATTGTCACAGAATCCTCTTCCTTAGGATCGTTTTCCATGAATACACCAACAAGCTCGACACACGGGAATAGAGACATTTTTAGTAACGGATCCTCTTGATACAACGTTTCGCCCAAGTCCCAGAACTGCAGGTGGTTTTGAGGCTTAAGCATGACTGTGTCTCGCCCCAAGACCCTGTCCGTCGCATGGGCCACTACCCTACAATAGAAAACTGCCAAAACAGTTTAATAACTGTTCTGGTAGTTTTTGTATTCATGGTACGGAGGAGTTCAGTGTTGGGCCAACTATGAACGGAATACAGACGCTAAAATAAAACAGCTTGGTTTCAAAACCTGCTGATCCTTGGTCAAAGACAGACAACGACATTCCCTTGAAAACAATAGCATTTGTATATTAACAGGATAGAACTAGTTCTACTAGTTACGAAAATGCTGCTAAACTTGATCATGTTGCTGTCAAGAAAAAGTCGAAGACCCAAAGAGTCAACTTTCACTATAAGCAACAAGAAATGCGTCAAGGTTGTTAGAAGAGGTAATAAAACGGGACGATGTTCCCTCATTAAATCACTGTACATAGAAAATACTTTCGATCCGGAGAAGGTGAGCCTATAATTGTCGAAATTGTTGTCTAGTTGGCACATCCTTTACCTCACATCTTCCAACTCTGTCTAGCACAACGTAAATGGCAATCTTTGTGGATGGCAAATATAAGTTCCGTTTACACTAGGAGCAGTTGAGTATTGTCAAAAACCACAGGCCGTTGTCTCTCCTGTCAGTCTCTGCTAGAATTCTGTAAAGAATAATTTAAGAACAATTTATTAACAAGTCTGTCTTTAATAGGTGGCCGAAAATACAAGACTATCCTGCGGCTTCTCTGTTAAATCTATCCACAATGTAATACCAGTCATTGTTTGTATTCTAGTTCAGATACGTCGTTGCACAACACATTACAAAATTATACGCATAAATTATACGCGTAAGAAATCTCTGGCTCCACTATATGCATTGAGTGCTTCACAATGTATATACACAGTAGTTCTTAATGGATCAAATTTTCTGTAAACCACGAAATCTGTGCCAGTGTACAAGGCACTGTGCATGGTTCCTTCCTATGTAAAACTTACTTGGGCAGGATTGATGGGAAGTTGGTTTATGATTCATTGGTAGTCTTACCACCTAACTATAAAGTTTTCATCGGGAAAGTGAAATTTGACACCATCACGATAATTCTTGTAAGCACTGCAGCCAACTTACGTGCAGCATTAAATTGCATCTAGCACGCGTTCCACAGTAGAGGCTGCAACACACTGTACACAGCACAAGTTTTCTTTCAATTTGAGTATGTCCCTCTCTCTTATATTGCCTAACCTCGATCCAAACTCTTACTTTTAGATCTAGACAATATAGATTATTTAGCAAGGCCTGGTTGATCCTGCAATTTCAGCAAAGCTTTCAACACTAGAAATATCGGTGACTGTAATGTAATGCAAAACGATATATTCTTGAGGTCTCCACCTAGCTGAACTATGAGGATAACGAAGATAAAGCGACAGGATACCATCAACAGCTTGACTCCTACTGTACCTTTCTCAAAACTATCATTTAATCAGCCAACATTTAATCCTTGAATTACTCACGTTTAGAACAGGTTCTCAACATGTGTAAGGTAGAAAACTCGAGCCAAGACCCCAATGGAAATAAGTCACTCTGACTTTTTTGGGTTATCCCAGGTTCTCTACACATATGCTATGTTTGATAATCTATGTAACTGTATTTGTGTATACCTGAATAAACTTACACCTCATAAAATGAAAATACAGGTTTTCCGCAAGTTCCATCTTTACAGTGTTCCCTATAGGCATGTTGTCTAATATTAAATAAAGTGTTTTAATAAAGAGAGTGCTTGGCCCAGGCTTTGAAATTCGCTTAAGTAAGTTAACAACTTTCAGCACATGAGAGTTAAATTACTTGATCATAAGAAGTGGTGGAGGCTCGATCCTCTGTTCAGTAACCGGGAGACAAATGCTGCCTAACTGTACTAACCTAAATTATGTAGACATTTTTTACTTAAATCTCGTACATTTTTTAAGATAGGGAACAGAGAAACAGAGAACAAGGACGATGAGAAGACGGAGAGAGAGTAGGAATTGCCATAAGGGTGATGGTTAGAGGAGGGAAGGGGGGGGGTATGGCACAATGATTCTGATATTGGGACTGTCACCAGCCAATTACGTTCACTGATTTGTTGCCATCAATAGCAGGACCTCTCACGTTTAGTTCTTCCTTCTCAGGTTCTGAGGGTCATTTGAGAACGGCTCAAATCACGAACGCTCATTACTATCTTATTTAATCGCATCTTTATCATTCCTACTGGCAAGAATTACCTCATTAGCCACTGAAGTATTACTGATGGAATTAGCTCCTGCGTCAACAACATTATGGGTAGCAAGAATGCGGTGCAAACAGACATACAATTACAGTGACTATATCGAGGGAGGTCGATGCCCAGGGTTGGTCGTAAGGGTGAGGAGTGCTGTATCAGGTGACCATTAAAGATAAGTGGCAGGTATGGATTCGCGGAAACCGTAGAGGCGCGAGTGGATGAAGACAGGCGTGTGTTTGACAGGTATAGGAATGTCACAAGTGTACACATCGGCCCGGTATTGAGACCGAGCATATTGACAGCTGTGGCAGGGGATCAAGCGCGCGCCCGCACGCACGAACACACGCGCATGCACACACACACACACACACACACACACACAAGCTGTGAATCGACCGCCGCAACCACAAACAGGCGAGCACACACATGCCTCAAAACTTGTTACAAGTTAAGGACCTAAATGTAGGCAGAATACCAAGCATATCAAGGGAGGCAGAGAGCAACTGAAAAACCTCGGGGGCGTACATATATATCTGACAATTCCAAGTATAGAATTCAGGTAGTTCAACAAAGTCCTTACAATGACGCACTTTAGAGTATACAGCACCAGTTTGAATCCCCATCTTAAAGAAAAAACTTACCTAGAAACTAGAGAAAACCCAGAGATTCGCTAAGAGACTGCGTCCAGAGCCGAGAGTAATGACTCATGAAAACAAACTAAAAGAATTAATTCTTATAACGCAGGCTGGGAGAACCTGGGAATATATAATTACTATGTATATTATACAGGATTCAATAGGGAACAGACTATTTCCAAGGAGGGTGGCCGCGTACAAGGAAACATGGACGTAAGCTAAACACGCAAGTGTCGCAGAAATGTCAGATCTACGATGGAGTTCGCTACACCGTCATTGAGCCCCGTCATGTCAAGATTATGCCAAACTTAGAAAGATCCAGAGGCTCGCAATTAGACTAATCCTGGAATGCTAAAAGAACTGAACCTGACGACTTTAGATAAGAGAACAACCAGGGAAGACATGATTATGATATACATGATACTCACAGGATTTGGCATAGCAAATAATGATAGATTTTAAGAAATGGGTGGGATAGGGGCTCGGGGTCCTAGAGAGAAGCTAAAGACACGTGAAGCCAAAGGAATGCTAGGAAATATTTTTATATTCTCAGAGTGGAACGAACTAGGTAAAGGAAGGCGTGAAGGCAAATTCAATACACAATGTCACGAAGAGGTATGATACAGCTCATGAGGCCGGGAACCAGAAATGCTGGCGATTGTAAGAGGGAGGGCCTGGAGCTGTGACTCACACACACACACACACACACACACACTACACACACACACCACACACTAACAACACACACACCACACACACACACCACACACCACACCACACACACCACACACAACCACACACACACACACCACACACACTACACACACAACACACACACACACCACACACACCCGCGCACAACACACACACACACACACACACACACACACACACACACACACTACACACACACACACACACACACACACACTCATCTCAACTTTTTTTTGTCCAATATCATCTTTCGTATCACGATTTTTTCCCCGCACCAGCAATGTAAATAAGAGATTTGGTTGACATTTATTCCCTATAATTTTCCTAAGACACGAACAGGTTGCCAGTATTTGTTTGTGTCTGCAGATATGTTCTCAGCCATAACACATTTTTTTTCCACATATATAGATTAAGTATTAGTGAAATGTGTTATGTTTACCTTTCTGTGTTGTGTTATTTATGTAGCAAATATTCTTGACAAAATTACAAAACGTGTGAATTTCGGTGTCGGATTTCGCGCTTAGTAATAGAGTGAGTGTTGCTATTGAATATTTAATACCGTCCACCATCACAGATGGGCTCCTCTCTCTCTCTCTCTCTCTCTCTCTCTCTCTCTCTCTCTCTTTTATCCATTCCCTTTCACTTCCCTCCCCGTTCTCGCATGACACCGGGTTGACACATACATGACACCTACCTGAGAGGAGAATAATCCGAGTGGCTTGGGTCATGACAACGATGGTGCTTGAAGCCTGATGTTTGCTGTACGATATTTGGAGACCAGTGTTTTGGTGTATGTTTGAAGGTGAGGGTTTGGTGCAAGGTTCTCTGTGCTTGGAGCCTAGTTCTTCGAACTCAATGCATGGTGTTAGGTGTCTGGCGCCTAGTGCTTACAACGTGATGCACAGTGTTAGGTGTTTGGAGCCAGGTATTTAAGGCTTGATGCCCGGTGTTTGAAGCCTAGTGTTTAGGGCATAAATTTTGGTGTTCGGTAGAGGTAAGTAAAATGTTTGTCAGGAAACAGGGCAAGTACTTCCTGACGCGGGTCTTAGCCATGTGATGACCCACAGCTGGAGCTTTTGGTCATCTGACCCAGGATTTCCTCATTAAAGATCATGATTATGATTATTACCATTAAGGATTATTAAGAGTAGCTGGTGTTCGGTGATTTAAATTTGCAGTCCGGTAATTATTTATAATTATTCTATTTATATTATTTATATTATTCAACTATCTCCTATTTTAAAAGTACAACTATCTCCTCTTTTATAAGTACAGTTCTATAGACAAAAAACATTTATATTGCGTCTCTTTCTTGTAGCCTCATGTTCCAGTTACAGGTACTAATAAATCTCTATCTTTTCCTTTATTCTTTTCAGATTTTTTATTATGAACTTATAACTGGCTATCATGTCTCCTCTTTTTCTTTTACATGATCTTCAGGAGATTCTTTTTAACTCTAATATCCCTCCTCTCTCGGTCAAATAATTTCAGAATTTTATTACATAGTTTATATTCTAAATACGACCTGATTTTCTTTCTCACATTTCCATTACATTTGATTTATCTAGAATGCAAAGCATTTTGGGCCAACTATTCCTAATGCTTAAAGACTGATTTAGATTTAGACGTAGGCTATTAAATAGGATTTCTTATGCAGTTGTCTACAGTAACATGTGCAGTAAGATAGGTAACTAAGGCCAATATTTTAGGTGGCATCTCCTGAAGTTTGAAAATTAAATTCCATCATACATTTTTCAACCCATTTGTTGGATTTATGTCATTCAGAAGTGATTTACAGTCATTTTTATGCTTATTTAATATATTTACATCATATGAAACATCCATGTAGTTTTTCGATTCCTTCTGGCAAAGCAACTTTTATTTAAATTAAAAAAAAATTACCTTGAGTACTTTTTCCCCTTTTGAACTGTTCATTTTTTCCTCTAGAACAGAAAATCTATCATCTAATTTTACAATTTGCCTTTTATTCCCAAATTTGGCACTCTGCGAATAAGCATTAACGGGGGATTTTTCTAAGAAGCTTTCTTAAAGCTTATCTACAATTAGTGAACAATATTCCCTCACTACTGTGAATGTTTCAGCTTTAAAAGATTTGAAACGCATAAATTTGTACGATGGAAACCAATTAGTTAACCGCTTAGTAGTTTTCCCTGGATTATCTCGTCAGTTTTCCTGTATTTTTTTTTTTTAGAATATAAATTAAATGAGTTCTTGGTAATTGAGCAGTTTTACCTATTCGGCACGACATATATTATATATATAATATATATATATATATATATATATATATATATATATATATATATATATACTACATTATATATATTCTTTCCTCATGCTTCTATCCTCTATTCTCGTCCCTTTTCCCTAACCCTTCTTGCCATCCCTGGATGGCTGGTGCTCAGGGACGGGCCCAGCGGGAAGTGATGACCAGGGCCGCGCTAACAGTATTCACCGCCCGGGCAAGTATTAATCGCTAACCCAGGATTTCGCATCATAATTTTCGGCCGAGAATTCATCAAAACTCGTCATTATTCTTGTGGTCGAGGGGGAAGCACGCGGTCATTATTCATCTCGACGGAGAGAGAGAGAGAGAGAGAGAGAGAGAGAGAGAGAGAGAGAGAGAGAGAGAGGAGAGAGAGAGAGGAGAGAGAGAGAGAGAGAGAAAGAGAGGAAGAGATCAACTTCATCCTGTTCCATATATGTATGTCTCTTAACAACAAAGAGCTTTAAAATGACCTGATGTCGATAACAGCTCTTTGCTTGTAAATAAAGTTAGGCACCCTTAACCTAACCTTGCAAAACCCTTGTGTAAAGAGAGAGAGAGAGAGAGAGAGAGAGAGAGAGAGCCATCTTGCATGGGGAGCAATGTTGTCAATAACAGAGCGGCACAAATCGCTTTTCCTTCCTAGTCTCCGCCATATTTGAGCCTCTTAGGTCGACACATTATTTTAATTAATTGAAGCATCAAAACCCATATTAACACTATTATATATCTGTTCATGGTAATTATTAGTAAGTGAAGCTGTGCTTAATTATAGACCCGTTTTCTGTGAACAGTTTTAATTTTCACATTATTCGTAATTTATTAATAATTTATAATTACTGTTTTTTATTTGTAATTATTTATTTGTAATTATTTATTTGTAATTATTTATTATTTGTAATTGCTATTTTTTATTTGTAATTTTTTTTTATCTGTAATTATTTTTTACTTGTAACCATTATTATTTCTAATGATTATTGTAATTATTTTTTATTATTTGTAATTATTATTTCTAATGAATATAATTATTACAATTATTTTATGATTTATTACTGCCTTATTATTATTAAATTAGGAATTTTCCTTGTAGTGGAGATGACGGTCAATATGAATGATGAAATAGCAGAAATCGGAGATTTGTATGAGAGGAAAGGGAGAGGGGAAAGCGGTGAGTGAGAGGGAAATTAGGAAGAGGTAAAAACTGAGGGAGTGAATGAGGGAGAAGTGAATGCGTAGAACGATACGAAGGGGAGAGGAGAAAACTGAGATACGGTTATGGTGATTGTTGGGGTAGTGATGATTGTGACGATGGTAGTGGTGGTGGCTTGTGGGAATGGCTGTAGTGACATTGGTGGTAATGGTTGAGTTGATTGATGGTGTTTGCGATTGTGGTTATACTGGTGGTGGTGGTGGTGGTAGTGTGGTGGTAGTGTGGGTGGTGATGTGGTGGTGGTGGTGGTTTGTATGGTGGTGGTGTGTAGTGGTGTGGTTGTGATAGTGGTGGGGTGGTGGTGGTGGTGATGGCGGTGGTGGTTGTGGCGGTGATGGTGGGGGTGGTAGTTGTGGTGGTGGTGGCGGTGGTGGTTGTGGCGGTGATGGCGGGGGTGGTAGTTGGTGTGTGGTGGCAGTTGTGGTGGGGTGGTGGTGGTTGGGGTGGTAGTGGTGGTGGTTGTTGTTGTGGTGGGGGTTGGGGTGGGGTGGGGGTTGCTGGAGTGGTAGGGGTGCGGGGGTGGTTTTGGTGGGGGTGGTGGCGGTTGGTGTGTGGCGGTGGTGGGGTTAGTGATGGTGGTGAGGGTTAGGGTTGGGGTGGCAGGGATAGCGGTGATAGTGATAATAGTTGTGGTGATGGTAGCGGTGGTCTTGCTTAGTGGTGGCCATGGTGACTAGTGGTGGCGATGGCAACTAATGGTGGCCATGGCGACTAGTGGTGGCCATGGCGACTAGTGGTGGCCATGGTAACTAGTGGTGGCCATGGCAACTAGGGTGGCCATGGCAACTAGTGGTGGCCATGGCAACTAGTGGTGGCCATGGTGACTAGTGGTGGCCATGGCAACTAGTGGTGGCCATGGCGACTAGTGGTCATGGCGACTAGTGGCCATGGTAATTAGTGGTGGCCATGGTGACTAGTGGTGGCCATGGTAACTAGTGGTGGCCATGGCGACTAGTGGTGGCCATGGCAACTAGTGATGGCCATGGTGACTAGTGGTGGCCATGGCAACTAGTGGAGGCCATGGTTGACTAGTGGTGGCCATGGTATAGTGGATGGCCATGGCAACTAGTGGTGGCCATGGCATCTAGTGGTGGCCATGGTGACTAGTGGTCATGGCAACTAGTGGTGGCAATGGCAACTAGTGGTGGCCATGGCGACTAGTGGTCCATGGCGACTAGTGGTGGCCATGGCGACTAGTGGTCATGGCAACTAGTGGTGGCCATGACAACTAGTGGAGGCAGTGATAGAGGTGAAACACCATAAACAAAAACAACAAAAATATAAAAAAACAGAACAACAACATCTGACAAATAAAAATACCAAATTACAAAAACAGAAACAAAAGACATCAACATCAAACAACATAATTATAATACAAATAATAATAATAATTACAGCAAGCAAATTCAGTAGCATTACGGATGATAATCCCGACCTTTGACCAGCGTACTAAAAGCTGTGAAGAGTTTACATTTTTAATTTGACAACAATATCCCTTGACGATTTACTGGTGAACAGATGTTCAATTAATCTTCCATGTATTCACACACACACACACACACACACACACACACACACACACACACACACACACGCACACACACAGAAGCACAATCAAGCTTTTGGAGCAGGGAAGATGCGGAACCAGGAGCTGTGATTCAACCCCCTGCCAACATATATACCCATCTATCACTTTAAATATCTATTCGTCTATCTATCCATATTTGTAAGTTTATTAGGAATATTACCCAAATTTCTAATACGTGGAAATTCCCAAGGATAATTCAGTTAAGTCAAACACACTGACTTGCGTCACATTTGGGTCCTTGTGTTGAATAACATGTTAATAAAATGTAATGAGAATATCACATGAAAAAATTATTTGAGCATTAAACTGAAAATATCTGTCACGTGGATGTTAACAGTAACATGTCAGTCACATGGATGTTAATAGTAACATGTCAGTCACATGGATGTTTGCAGTAACATGAATATCAGTCACATTAATATTAGTCACATGTATTTCTGTTATGTACACACTTAGGCCTATCTATCAACATCATTCTCTCCATATTTATCTCTCTATTCATATATATTAGTGTCTATCCATATCTATCCGCCATTGATTTGCATCAGTATTTCCTTCACTGTCTTCACCCGTCTACTTGTCCCTCTACATCTGTCTGTAAGCAGGACAGGTCAGGAGAGTCCCTGTCGTCCCAGGCCAGGCTGAAGCAGGTCAGAGCAGCAGGTCAAGTAATGGAGCAATGTAGTCTGGTTTGTTATGAGGTCGTTAAGGGTTATAAGTGAGCGGAAAGAGGTAAGGCAGGAGGGGAGGGAAGTGAGGGGAGGGATGGAGGGGGCAAAGAAGAGGGGAGAGGGGGGTGTTGCGGTGGGAAAATTTGGTGGCCCTCACTGGCGCCGCTTTCACTGATAAAGAGGGAGGTAAGGATGGGTAGGGAGGAATGGGAAGGATTGGGAAGAGAAAGGAAGAGATGCAGGAAGAAGGAAATCGGAGGATAAGATGGAAGAAAAATGCCTAGGGAATGGGTAGGAGGGAATTCTTAGATAAAGAAGGGGTGGTAGGATGAAGGGAGAGAAAATGAAAGAGAGGAAGAGGGGAGAGGAACAATAAAGAGGGGAGAAGTTAGAAGGTATAGGGAGGGGGAAGCAGAATGAAAGGTAGAAACAGCAAGAGAAAAAGGGAAAGTGTGGAGGGAAGTGAATTTGATAGGACAGAGAACAAAAACATTAATACCAATCGAAATATAAGGCAAGGCACAGAAATATAAGTTAAAACACAGAAATATAAGTTAAAGCACAGAAATATAAGGTAAGACACAGAAATATAAGGTAAGGTACAGAAATATAAGGTAAGGCACAGAAATATAAGGTAAGGCACAGAAATATAAGGTAAGACACAGAAATATAAGGTAAGACACAGAAATATAAGGTAAGACACATAAATATAAGGTAAGACACAGAATTGGAAAGATAAAAGCGAAAATAAATTCAGTTAGGTTAGCCTGCATAGAATTAGGTTAGATTAGATCAGGAAGGTCATTTTAAGCCACGATAGATAGTTTACATCTGATGAAGTAGATAAGATCCAGATCAGATCATTTAAATAAGGCCAAATTAGGCAAAATCAAGTTACGTAAGATCAAGTTAGATAAGATAAAGTTGGATCAAGTCTTGTTAGATGAGATAGATTAGATCAAATTAAATACGATCTGGTTAGGGCAGGTCAACTAACATAGGATTAAGTTAGTGAAGGTTGGATATTAAATCAGGTCAGGATAGGTCCGTAAAAGAGACAGAGACATATGTTGAAATATTTAAAACGCAATCTGGGAGAGAGGGAGGGAGGGAGAGAGAGAGAGAGAGAGAGAGAGAGAGAGAGAGAGAGAGAGAGAGAGAGAGAGAGAGAGAGAGAGAGAGAGAGAGAGAGAGAGGCTTAATCTCTGGGATTATTATTCACAAACCATATATATTATTGTAAATTCAGTGATATGATCCATGCCAAATGTTTACACAAACACCGGAGCAAACATTTATTGTAAAAAAAAAAGTTTGCAATATCCCGAGGCAAACACTCTGCGCGTTAAAGTTCCTGTTGTGTGTTTACATCCATCTTCATCGTCACTCCTTGACACACGACTCTTGGTCTTCTAGAGTGAGACCCATAGGGGTATTTTGCACAAATAAACATACCTGCCAGAACAGACATTCACAAATGGAAAATACATAGAATCACTAGTAAAAAGATGCGGTTTGCAAAGCCATTCCTTCTAATTGCATTTTCACTAAGTGTTGAGCTTAATTCGAGTCATTAGTTGATTAAGTTGAATACTGAGTCAAAGGTCAACTTAACTGCGTCATTTCGCTCTCTTTGTCTTCACCATTTTCTTCTGTCAAATATGACGCAACAAATGTAAGCTTAGAAGAAGCGGGTGTGGAAGGAATACCATACTGCTTGTATTCACTGTTACAACAGTACAGTGCTGGAATGCGATCCGAAAGGAGAGCTTACCACTTAAGAACAATCTTCCGAGTAGGATGATCGAGGCTAGGACCTTGGGTAGCTTTGAAAAGAGATTGGACAAATATATGAGTGGGAGGGGATGGGTTTGATTGGTGTCGTGGGTAAGGGAATAAATTTTTGGGTAGCTTTGGGTAGGGGTGGTTTTGATAAGGGCCTGCCTTGTATGGGCCAGTAGGCCTTCTGCAGTGTTGCTCCATTCTTATGTTATGTAAAGGAGCACTGCAGCGGCCTACTGACCCATACTCTACCCATACTCACCCATCCACACTCATGTATTTCTCTACCCAATTTTGAAGCTCCCGTGTAGCTCCAGTGAAGCTAAACGGGAGTTCGTTCCACTCATCCACGAGTCATTTACGAAACCAATGCTTTTAACACAGTTTAAAACTTGTAACGTTAAATAGCTATTTTGCATAATAAACACTAAATACAGGACACAATGACCAGTATTCACACGCACACTCCATTTAAGTAGTCATGTATAAATACGGCAAAATCCACTGTGTAATGGTGTTGGTATTTAGCTAGCCAGAATAAATAAAAAAAGTTGCTCAGTGAGCAATGAAGCTTTGGTAATATGATCAACTACTGAGTGGAGCTTTTGGTAATGTAACCGAGGCCTTCCATTGATTTTGCAACAATTTCCCCCTTCCTAAAATAAAGAGACCGTATTGCGGTAGCTGCGCTGTCCGAGAAAGGTATCCGCTCATTACATAACATCAGCCTCAGTGCACGCTACAGCAACAGCATAGAGAGAGCAACAAAAGCTTTTAATGCAGATAAATACCGTATTTACCGGGATATAAGGCGCTTCTTTTTTCCCCGAAAAAAAAATCATACTGCGCCTTATATGCTCACGATCAGGGTCAAGGGTAGGCTTTGAGTTACTCTTAAACAGTTATTTACTAACGTTACGTTGCAACTATTTAAAAACATCGTCTTACATGGGTTATATACTCGTGCGCCTTATATACCCGAAAATACGGTAGCTGTGAAGGATTGCAGCGAATCAGAGGAGACATTCACAAGTCATTATTTGGAAACTAACATCCAATTTTTTTCAATAACAATTGCAAATTAGGACAAACATAGGCGAAAACTAATTCAAATCTTCTTATACCAATTTTTTAAACTGAAGAGGCATACTCTTGTTATCTCACTGACTAATATCTAAACTACAACAACACATCAAGTTGAAAGCCTCTCAAGTTACAGTATTAAGTCCTCACAGTTGAAAGGGTAAAGGCAGTCGTAAAAGCCACATAAAGGTTATCACATGAAAATTAATATTTCAGTTTTCCTATGCAGTGAAAGATACACACTTAAAAAAATGTATATACAAAATAGTCACTATAAGAATGAATTATACAAATATAGAAAAATAAACATTTGAAATAACTCTAAACACTACCAATAGACACGTAAACATTACTGCCAATAAGTGTTAATTATAAACATTTATAAATACATTTTCCCATTTCCTCATTAATTAATCAAATTACAGCTCTTACAGTAATATAATTCATATAGTAATTAACAACTAGTATTTTAAATAATTAAAAAACTACTGAAAACTAAACTGGGCATTTTTTTTGTGAGACAAATTGGGTGGGAACTTTTTGAAAGCTGCTGTCTGGCGAATGCAAATTATTGCTTAGTGAACTCTGCAAGTTTGCAGGAGGGATGAGTGGGGAGGGATTGGGGAGGGTTTGTAGGTGGGAAGTGGGTGGGTAGGAGGGTATGGGAGGAAAGGTGGGAAGGGGAGTTAGAGGGTGGAATTAAGGGGAGGGGAGGGATAAAGGGGAGAGGTTGGGAATGTAGGTGAGGGAGGGATGAGAGGTAAGTTGGAGTAGAGAAATGGGGAGTGGGAATGGGAGTGGGAGGCGAATGAAAGGGGTAGGAGAGGAAAGAAAGACAGACGGACCATAAGTCTTTCATTATAAACTTGAACATAGGCCTACTGAGCTGGGAATCACAGTACCAGCAGGGCCATGGTCACAGGCCTACCGAGTTGGGAGTCACAGTAACATCAGGGACAAGGTCACAGGCCTACTAAGCTGGGAGTCACTATCTCCCAGCAGTGTTCTAATTATAGGTCTACCGAGTTGGGAGCCATAGTAATATCTGGACCATGGTAATAGTTTTATTTAAATTGGAAGTCGATGTTTCCAAGCAGGGCCATGATCGTAGGCCGAGCTAGGGCACTTACATCCACCTTCTGGAGAAGGGTGAGGAGAGAAGTGAGGGAGAAAAGTGAGGGAGAGGGGTAAGGAAAAAGGGTGAAGGAGAGGGAGTAGGGCTAGGTAGCAGAGTGAGGGAGAGGGGTGAGGGAGAATAGAGAACGAAACTGAATGAGAAAGGAGTTAGGGGAAAGGGAGAGGGAAGAAGGGAGAGAAAGCGAGATGTAGAGGGCGATGGAGAAATCACGAGGTGTACATTTATACAACCAATTTCCTCTTCTCTCTCTCTCTCTCTCTCTCTCTCTCTCTCTCTCTCTCTCTCTCTCTCTCTCTCTCTCTCTCTCTGCAGTAATGAGCCATAACCCTTGACCTGAGATGATCGGTGTTTAGCTTAGAACCTTTACTGCCTCTTATGTAGTGATTTACGTCATGTGGCCAGCCTGATGTGTGTGTGTACTCACCTATATGTGTGGTTGCATGGGTCGATTCTTAGCTCCTGTCCCTGCCTTTTATCTTGTCGTGTATCGAATTCACTCTCTCTGCACTGTGAGCTTTATCATTCTTCTGCTAAACGCTGTGAATGAATCCTGCCTCCACTACATCGCTTCTCAAACTATTTCACTTCCTGACTACTCTGTGATTGAAGAAATACTTCCTAACATTCCTGTGATTCATATGAGTCTTCAACTTCCAATTGTGTCCCCTTGTTGCTGTGTCCCATCTCTGGAACATTTTGTCTCTGTCAACCTTGTCAATTCCTCTCAGTATTTTATATGTCGTTATCATGTCCCCCGTATCTCTCCTGTCCTCCAGTGTCGTCAGGTCGATTTCCCTTAACCTCTTCCCGTAGGACATACCCCTTAGCTCTGGGACTAGTCTTGTTGCAAACCTTTGCACTTTCTCTAGTTTCTTTACGTACTTGGCTAGGTGTGGGTTCCAAACTGGTGCCACATACTCCAATATGAACCTAACGTACACAGTGTATAGGGTCCTGAACGATTCCTTATTAAGATGGCGGAATGCTGTTCTTAGGTTTGCTAGGCGCCCATGTGTTGCAGCAGTTATTTGGTTGATGTGCGCCTTAGGAGATGTGTCTGGTGTTATACTCACCCCAAGATATTTTTCCTTGAGTGAGGTTTGTAGTCTCTGGCCCCCCTAGACTGTACTCCGTCTGCGGTCTTCTTCACCCTTCCCCCAATCTTCATGATTTTGCACTTGGTGGGGTTGAACTCCAGGAGCCAATTGCTGGACCAGGCCTGCAGCTTGTCCAGATCCCTTTGTACTTCTGCCTGGTTTTCGTCCGACTGAATTCTTCTCATCAACTTCACGTCATCTGCAAACATGGGCACTTTGGAGTCTATTCTTTCCGTCATGTCGTTCACAAATACCAGAAACAGCACCAGTCCTAGGATTGACCCCTGTGGGACCCCGCTGGTCACAGGCGCCCACTCTGACACCTCGCCACGTACCATGACTCGTTGCTGTCTTCCTGACAGGTATTCCCTGATCCATTGTAGTGCCTTCCCTGTTATCCTGCTTGGTCCTCCAGTTTTTGCACTAATTTCTTGTGTGGAACTGTGTCAAACGCCTTCTTACAGTCCAAGAAAATGCAATCTACGCATCCCTTTATCTTGTCTTACTGCTGTCACCCTGTCATAGAACTCCAGTAGTTTTGCGACACAGAATTTTCGTCCCTGAAACCGTTTTGGCTGTTGTTGATAAGCTCATTTCCTTTCTAGGTGTTCCACCACTCTTCTGATAATCTTTTCAATGACTTTGCATACTATAAATGTCAGTGACACTGGTCTATAGTTTAGTGCTTCTTGTCTGTCTCCTTTTTAAAAATTGAGACTACATTTGCTGTCTCCTATACCTCAGGTAATCTCCCTGTTTCGACATGTGTTGAATATCGTTGTTAGGGGTACACATAGCGCCTCTGCTCCCTCTCTCAGGACCCCCTTTGAAGTGTCTAGCTCGCTCAGCAGCCTCTTCACTTCTTTCTCGGTTGTATGTATTGTGTCCAACACTTGGTTTACCCCACCTCTCCGTCCTTCTGGAGTCCCTTCGTCTCCTCTGTGAACACTTCTTTGAATCTCATGTTGAGTTCCTCGCATACGTCGTGGTCGTTTCGTGTGATCTCTCCTCCTTCCTTCCTTAGCCTGATTACCTGGTCCTTGACTGTTGTTGTCTTCCTGATGTGGCTGTACAACAGCTTCGGGTCAGATTTGGCTCTCGCTGCTATGTTATTTTCATATTGTCGTTGCACCTCCCTTCTTACCTGTGCATATTCATTTCTGGCTCTATGACTGTTGTCCGTATTCTCCTGGGTCCTTTGCCTTCTATACTTCTTCCACTCCCTAGCACACTTGGTTTTGGCCTCCCTGCACCTATGGGTGAACCATGGGCTCATCCTGGCTTTTTCATTATTCCTGTGTGTGTGTGTGTGTGTGTGTGTGTGTGTGTGTGTGTGTGTGTGTGTGTGTGTGTGTGTGTGTGTGTGTGTGTGTGTGTTGTGTGTGTGTGTGTGTTTTGTGTGTGTGTGTGTTTTGTGTGTGTATTCACCTATTTGTGATTTTAAGGGTAGAGTAGTAGCTTTTGACTCCTCTTTCCCAACATCTTGCCTCTTGCCAGATTCACTGCCTCCTGGCCTCATGGATCTCTATCATACATGCTCTTAAAATTAAGTACGGACTTTGCCTCCACCACCTCTTAATCAACATCATTCCACTTCCCCGCCACTCTGAGACTGTAGAAATACTTCCTGACATCCCTGTGGCTCAACTGTGTCTTCGACTTTCTGGTGTGTCTGAGTATCTTTTTCTCGCCTCGCAAACAGACTGTGTTTATCCAAAACATTTTCTGTCTTCCCTTTCCTCTCACTTTGAAAGACCTCTTAAAGATTTTACTTGTGGCTCACATATTTCTTCTGCTTTTTCATTCAGAATCCAAGCAAATATTTGACCTGTTCAAATTGTTTTTAATATAAAAGTTCACTCATAGTTTTAATGCTTCACCTGATTTGAAAATACTTTACTTTTTCTTTGGGTATACTCTATAGCTTCATCTGTCCACTCGTAACTCAGATTCCACAGCGTCATATAATAGAATCGTTTACCCAGCGCCTCTCGGACCTTGTTAGTTTCTATAAGGGCTTTGTCTTTCTTCTTTACCATTATTACCAATCCTTCCTGGTCTTCTTTCTTATTCGGCTGTGCAGCAGTTTCGGTTATGTTTTTTTTGCCATTCTCCTCTTTCTGTTTTCATCCATACTAAGACCTTTTTTTAAGCTTGTTGATCAGCATCTCTGGGTGAACCTTAAACTTTCTATTCTCTTCGATACCATATTTTTTTTTAGCGAATTTCTACTTCAACATCGAACACTTCCCGGTCAAGTGGTAAATCTTGCTCGCTGACATTTTTTCCAATATAAGTCGTTAACGAGAGATGAACATCAAAATGGTATACAATACCGACAGGTTGGTAGGTAAGACACATAGGCAACAGTTAGGCAACTTTATTCCGAAACGTTTCGCCTACACAGTAGGCTTCTTCAGTCGAATACAGAAAGTAGGCAGGAACAGTAGAGAAGACGATGTAATCAGTCCATCACCCTTAAAGTCGTATAATTTGAGGTTGTCAGTCCCTCGGCCTGGAGAAGTTCCTGACTATGGAACTGAACTTCTCCAGGCCGAGGGACTGACAACCTCAAATTCTACGACTTTAAGGGTGATGGACTGATTACATCGTCTTCTCTACTGTTCCTGCCTACTTTCTGTATTCGACTGAAGAAGCCTACTGTGTAGGCGAAACGTTTCGGAATAAAGTTGCCTAACTGTTGCCTATGTGTCTTACCTACCAACGAGAGCTGCCATTCTTGTGTGATGCCTTCTCTTCTAGACAGCCATGACACTTCCACAGCTTTCACTGTGTTTGTGAGCTGTCCTTTTTTTTTTCTAGCGAGCGTTTAATTATCAATTTACAATTTCAGAGTTGATGTTACTTGAACAGAGTTCATGCTCATAACACTCTGCCAATACTTTTATACAATGTATATTTATGATTCTTAAATTTCCAATTAGTTTGAAACACTATATCTGAGTAAAAGGATACAAGTGCAACTAATGTGGCATTTTGTTGTGGCAACGTTTCTCTCTCTTGCTACTGGAGAGCGAAACGTTTCCAAAATAAAATGTCACATTAGTTGCACTTGTGTCCTTTTACTTTACATATTGTGGGTAATTCTTCCAACATTAATACACTGTATCTGAGGACTAGCAAAATGTGTAACAGGTGATGGAGGTATCATTTTCACTTTCCATCTGCAAAACGTTGCACTTGCCATCAGTAAGTTCTATTATCCATCTATCACTCCATTTGCCAAGCGTAAATCTTCCTGTAGGCTTATAAAGTCACTTGGATATATTATTTTGCACAGTATTGTTGCATCAAACGCAAACTTAATCATGAAGTTGTTTATTTTTCCTGGTAAATGGTGCATGTTAATAAAAAAATCGTTATTAGTGAAAGTACTGATTCTAATGAGAACTTCCTTAAGCCCATCCCAGATGTCTACCATGATATATCTTCCTGTTCTTTATTCTTTTAGCCACAAGAGACTTCTAACTACAGCGTACACTACCTACCACTGCTGTCACAACCTACACTACCTACCACTGCTGTCACAACCTACACTACCTACCACTGCTGTCACAACCTACACCACCCACCACTGCCATAAACCACACATTCCACCATACCTTCCACAAACCACACGTGTTACAATCCAGTAGCACCACCACTTCCTACCACATACCACACATACTACCATACCTGCATTAAGACATATCTTCCACTAGCCACACCTTCAAGACGCATCTTCCACTAGCCACACCTACAACAAGACATATCTTCCACTAGCCGCACCTACAACAAGACATCTTCCACTAGCCACAAATACAAGACATCTTCCATTACCCACACCTACAACAAGACACATCTTCCACTAGCCACACCTACAAGAAGACATCTTCCACTAGCCACACCTACTATAAGACACATCATCCACTAGCCACACCTGCAACAAGACGTATCTTCCACTAGCCACACCTACAACATGACATCTTCCACTAGCCACACCTGCAACAAGACTCATTTTCCATAGCCACACCTGCAACAAGACACATCTTCCACTAGCCACACCTACAAGAAGACATCTTCCACTAGCCACACCTGCAACAAGACATATCTTCCACTAGCCACACCTGCAACAAGACACATCTTCCACTTTTCCACTAGCCACACCTGCAACAAGACATCTTCCATAGCCACACCTACAAGAAGACACATCTTCCACTTTTCCACTAGCCACACCTGCAACAAGACACATCTTCCACTAGCAACACCTACAACAAGACACATCTTCCACTAGCCACACCTACAACAAGACACATCTTCCACTAGCCACATCTACAACATGGCATCTTCCATAGCCACACCTAAAAGAAGACACATCTTCCACTTTTCCACTAGCCACACCTGCAACAAGACATCTTCCACTAGCCACACCTGCAAAAAGACATCTTCCACTAGCCACACCTGCAACAAGGCACATCTTCCACTAGCCATACCTGCAATAAGACATCTTCCATTAGTCACACCTGCAACAAGGCACATCTTCCACTAGCCACATCTACAACAAGACACATCATCCACTAGCCACACCTGCAGCAAAACATCTTCCACTAGCCACACCTGGAAAAAGACATCTTTCACTAGCCACACCTGCAACAAGGCACATCATCCACTAGCCACACCTGCAAAAAGACACATCTTCCACTAGCCACACCTGCAATAAGGCACATCTTCCACTAGCCACACCTGCAAAAAGACACATCTTCCACTAGCCACACCTGCAATAAGACATCTTCCACTAGCTACACTTGCAACAAGACACCTCTTCCAATAGCTACGTCTACAAGACACATCTTCCACTAGCCACACCTGCAACAAGACATATCTTCCATTAGCCACACCTGCAACAAGGCACATCTTCCACTAGCCACACCTGCAACAAGACACATCTTCCACTAGCCACACCTGCAACAAGACACATCTTCCACTAGCCACACCTGCAACAAGACACCTCTTCCACTAGTCACACCTACAACGAGACGTATCTTCCACTAGCCGCACCTACAACAAGACATCTTCCACTAGCCACACCTGCAACAAGACACATCTTCCACTAGCCACACCTGCAACAAGACACATCTTCCACTAGCCACACCTGCAACAAGACACCTCTTCCACTAGCCGCACCTACAACAAGACATCTTCCACTAGCCGCACCTACAACAAGACATCTTCCACTAGCCACACCTGCAACAAGACACATCTTCCACTAGCCGCACCTACAACAAGACACATCTTCCACTAGCCACACCTGCAACAAGACACATCTTCCACTAGCCACACCTGCAACAAGACACATCTTCCACTAGCCACACCTACAACAAGACACATCTTCCACTAGCCACACCTGCAACAAGACATCTTCCACTAGCCACACCTGCAACAAGACACATCTTCCACTAGCCACACCTGCAACAAGACACATCTTCCACTAGCCACACCTGCAACAAGACACATCTTCCACTAGCCACACCTGCCGCAAGCCAAATTGCATTTCCTCATACTCAGTGTAAAACAAAAAAAAAAATCATTTTCAATAAGCATTTCTTTCATTTTGTTAGTAATATTTTTTCTTATATTAAAATTTAGATTCAATCTTCCCCTCAGGCAGTGAGTCTCAGTGGCAGTGTCAATAACGCACGAGATCACACCTTCCCTTCAGTGCCATTAAAGGAGAACTTTCGCAGTAAACTAGTGGCACTGCCACAGCGGCGGTGAAGTGTCTCGCTTGGCACTATCAAATGTCTCGCTTGGCACTATCAAAACGAATGAAAATCGAACTCCATGAGAGGACTGAGATACTGTCTGATTTATTTGTATCTTTCCATCTGATTTGCCTATCTATAGAGTTGTGCACTCACCTAGCAGATGTTCTCGCTTTGGTGTGCTTATGTAGGGGCAGGGGATGAATCTTCGCTCTTGGCCTCGTCTCCTAATTGCCTGTGACCGGGCTCGTTCACACCTATTACGTCTTCATCCAATTCCTTCCACTTTTTGACCACGTTGAGGCTGAATAAGTAATCCCTGATATCCCTGTCTCTTATTTGCGTCTTTAACTTGTGTCCCTATTTTCCCGTTTCTCTCTTCTCGAATAGTTTTTTTTCCCAAGATCATTCTATAGCCGTCTACGTATCTTGTACGCTTCGATCATGCCTCTCCTGGCTTTTATATCTTCTAATGCTATCATTTTCATTTGCTTACCTTAGACTCTAGTTTCTGAAAACGCTTCATCAGTTGCGGTTTCCCAGCTCGTGTTGAACACACTGAGGCATGACCCAAGTCGTATATACGGTCATGAATGACTTTGTTGTGGTTCAGGATAGCAAATATTTGGTTTGGCAGTCGAACACTAACCAGAAAAGATGGCAGGGTTTTGATCGCATCCGGCATTATGCTCGGCACGATGCTCGTACTGGTCTAGGTCTTTCTCTGAGTGAGATTAGTCACCTCTCTTTCCCAGTCGACTGCGATTTCGGCCTTCTTTTGCTCTCGAATTTTCATAACCCAGCACGTGTTGCGGTTGAACTCCAGCAGCAACAATCCTGACCAACCTTGCAGTTTGTCTGAACCATTTAGCGGCATTTCCTGTTGTCTCCGATATTTTTTACTATCGTTGACTTCACATTTCTAAACAGAGATGCTTAGGACAATAATATTTCTTCTAGGTGCGTGCGATGCTGAACCCAAACAGTTCACGACTGATAACAGTCAAGAAAAGAAAGGCGTTGCAGACCGAGCTTTCACAGGGACAAAATTTCATTGTTGAGCTTTATACAGTCACTACTTATAAAAAAAAAGCTCTACACAGTGTGCAGCTGCAATAAAAGTTTGTTCTGTAACGTGTCTACTTTTGTCAGCTTGTGTTGATTGCGTGTTGGTAATTATATTTTTAAATCTGTTCGTTTTTTTCTAGACTGCTTTAATTAATTTTAAAATAAATATTTTTCATTTTTCCAGTGATTGTAGCACATTCAGGATTTATTCCGCATCAGTTTCAGTCATTTGAAACAAATTTAAAAACCGTTCAATTCTTTTCTGTCTCACTTTTTTCAATATTTAATACTGTGAATTTATTTTCTTACTGTTTAATTTTCCACACACACACACACACACACACACACACACACACACACAACCAATAACCTTATCCTACATCTCAGATTTCAACTTAACCCAAATAGAAGTAATCGTCATCAATCCTCCTACGAAATTTTACAGCAGAGAACATGCAATATCTGAAGACACAACGACATTCCACAAAAAACACCAAACGGTCCAGTCGAGCAATTAAAGCACCGAGTTGAGACAATGGAGAGCGAGGTCAACAAGAAGTTCAAGCACCGATGCAAACACTGCCAGAGCAAACTAATCAAGCACAGCATGGGAGCAGTCTGAATAAATGAATACATAAAAGGTGTAAAAAAAAAGGGGGAGTTGAGAAGAGGTGAGGGAAGGAAGGTGGGTTAAGTGAGGGGTTACGGAAGGGGATGGGTCTACCTACCTACTTACCTGGAGGGTATTCCGGGGATCAACGCCTCTGCGGCCCGGTCCATGACCAGGCCTCTTGGTGGATCAGGGCCTGATCAACGAGGCTGTTACTGCTGGCCGCACGTAGTCTAACGTAGGAACAACAGCCCGGCAGATTCAGTTCCCTCTTGAAGAGAAACAGGAGCCTATTGGTAATTCCCCTTATGGCTGGTGGGAGGCTGTTGAATAGTCTTGGGTCCTGGGCACTTAATGCGTTTTCTCTTAGTGTACCTGTGGTGCCCCTATTTTTCAATGAGGGTATGTTGAAATCGCCTGCCAAGTTTTTTGCTTTCGTAGGGAGTGATTTCTGTGTTCAAATTAGGGACCAGTGTCTTCAGGATCTATCAAGTGCATATTATGATGTATCTCTCTCGCCTGTGCTCCAGTGAGTACAAGTCAAGTGCTTCCAGGCGTTCCCAGTAGTTAAAATCTTTGATGGAACTTATATGAGGGAGGTGAAGGAATAGAGGGAGTCCTGGAAATCTAAGAGCAGCCATCATCCCTAGGGTAGCTGTGGGTATTTTTTTTACTGTAGGTAGGAAGTCATGAAGAATAGCTGATAGCTGCTCACAATGCATATATTATCAGTATCTGGGCAACATAAACCTACCGTTCCTGAATTCACTTGTTTGAATACCATTCCAGAGGTGCTGAATGAAATAATAATAAAGAGGGGAAGTGATTGGGGGAAAGGGGTAAGGGCTTGGGTGAGAGGGATTGGGTGAAGTGGTAGGGAGTGGGTTATGGGGAGGAAGAGGGTTTTAGAGAGGGAGGAGGATTGATTCGGTTAGAAAGGTCGGGGGAGAGAAGTGATGGGTGGTGATAGGGATAGGCGAGAATAGTGCAGTTAAAGGGGTACTGCTGATAGAGTCAGTACTGGCAAAGAAACGAAATAAAAGTATAAGATAAAGGAGGGAGAGCGGGAAGAGGAAGACAAGAGAGAAAAATCCTGAAATTTGAAGCTGTCGTGAAAGGACTTGTACATACGACAGTCGTTTAAAGAGCCAGGAGCTGAGCTTCTGACCTTCACAACTAGATCCTAATGAGTACGTGCTAATGAGTACACACAAAACAATAACAGTAACACCAGGCCTAGTCTCTATCGACAAGTGCCTTTGACATCTGGTACACAACACAGACACGTCTCGGCAATGTTTTGGGCAGCCTGGCTTGTGTTGTCATATTTTTGGGCAGCCTGGCTTGTGTTGTCACATTTTTGGGCAGCCTGGCTTGTGTTGTCATATTTTTGGGCAGCCTGGCTTGTGTTATCATATTTTTGGGCAGCCTGGCTTGTGTTGCCATATTTTGAACAGCCTGGCTTGTGTTGCCATATTTTGAACAGCCTGGCTTGTGTTGTCATATTTTTGGGCAGCCTGGCTTGTGTTGTCATAATTTTGGGCATCCTGGCTTGTGTTGTCATATTTTTGGACAGCCTCGATTGTGTTGTCGTATTTTCCCTTGTTCACAATGCTTCCCATATTTCGCGTCCTAGAGAGCATTAAGAAATATCTGAGGAATTTAAATTAAAAAAAAAATAATCCAAGATTACTTTAAAGAAGTCTTCAAACAACTTAGGTTTGCACTTCTACGGACAGATCGTCTGATTACTGTACACCGGTCTGAGTACCAGTGTCATGATTAGAAGAGTAATGTTTATCGTTTTCTCATACATCTTGAAGGCAAGTTTAATGCCATCCTTGATAAAGTTCATAGAGTCATTCTTCAGTATAAAGTTTGATGACATCCTTGATGAAGTGCATAGAGTCATTCTTCAGTATAAGTTTAGACAATCTTGATGAAGTGTAGAGTCCATTCTTCAGTATCAAGTTTGATCATCCTTGATAAAGGTTCATAGAGTCATTCTCAGTATAAAGTTTAGATGACATCCTTGATGAAGTGCATAGAGTCATTCTTCAGTATAAAGTTTGATGCCATCCTTGATAAAGTTCATAGAGTCATTCTTCAGTATAAAGTTTGATGCCATCCTTGATAAAGTGCATAGAGTCATTCTTCAGTATAAAATAAAGTTTAACATTATTTTATTTGTCTGTGAAATCGAGGTTGTCTTGGTGTCCAAGCGGCTGATTAAGACGACAACGAATTATTTGATCTAAAGACTAGAGCTTCATGGTCTTTGTTAACTTGTCAATCCACTTCAATGGTTGTGGCAATGTTTTCCTCCCCAGGAACTTCGTCAAGCCGTTAACAGATACATAGACAAAGCTCTTTGATGGGAAAACGCTGCCACAATAAAATACACATTAGTTGCATCTCTGTCCATTTACTCCATGGATGTCATGGAGAGGTATTAAATTTTCTGCAGCTTACGGGTCGCAGAGCTATACTTTTATGCAGTTCCTTGAGAGACAATATATATGAGCCGACTTGGGTTTGTCAGGAATCAGAACGTGTAACGAGGTCATGAAGTTTCTTCGCAGGTTCTCTGCAGAGAATACTAGAAAGGTCTGCTCTTCTAACATTCAGCCTGTTACTGGGGTTTTTAACAAGTAGTCAGTATACTGGTCCAGTTATCCGTTAAAATTTGTCATAAGTATTTTAGGATCACAACTGATAGGATAATAACTAATCGAAATTAAAATTAGATATGCTTATTAACAAAATTAAAGTTGTCTAGGTGGACAATATCAAATTAAATGCTTTATGTAATATAGGATATAAGTTCCTACACTTCTCTCGTATTGCAAAAATAATATATACAGTATAATAATGCTGAAGGCACATTTCATATCCTTATGGCTCTTAAGTTCCGTCTGGTACATTGTCAGCAATTATAAACATAATACTAATATATACAAATCTCAAGACTCGACTCGACTTAACCAGTGTGTGACTGAACGTCCTCAAATAATCTATCTTCCTGACCAACCTGACAATCAGAACAGCTTACTTGAACAATAAGGCGACCGATTCGCTGAAGAACAATAATATCACAAGAAGCAACACAGCTTCAGGAACAAGGAGACAAAATAACGACCCTAACTGGGGACTTTCAGCAGATACTGAATTTAGGTTCAGCATAACCAAATCCCCGACTACGACAGTGCGCAGATACCAGAACAAATTAGGTCAGCTTTGTTTTACAGGAAATCTTACAGACACATCCATCAGCATTTTGGAAGAAATTCTTGTATTTAAAAATGCTGATGCAGTAAAAAAATGATTAAGATTTTCCCCCCAAATAAAGGTCATGTAAATAGTTTAGTATCTCACTAACCACTTATCTTAAGATAACAGAAGACTGATCCTTTTTTGAGTTAAGAGAGAATTCATAGCTTCCTGGACTATCCAGTAATAATAATAACAACTTACATCATACGATGCGAAATCCAAGCTTCTCCCACCACTCAAAAACAATTTTTTTCCGTAACCCAGAACCGTATGTGCCTCTGGTGGCTGTGTTCATCAGAACAATAGACACGAAATGAGGATACCACCTTTGTGTGTTATCACGTCTGTCCATAATAATTTGTATTTTGTTAATCCATATTAGCCTTGAACCTCAATTACTACCAGTTAATAAGTTGTGGTTATGATTTGAGTTATGTCAGCAAAGGTTAGTATAGAGGCTTGAGGCTAGCTATAACCTAGCCTCAAAAGAATAATTCTATACGATCTGCCTAGCATTTTAAAGAAGCATGTCGTGATATAGACCTGTATTTATTTGCCTCTCTTTCTATAGGGATAAGATGATTGTGATTATCATTTTCATGATTATTGTATCTCCAAAAAAATTGATTAGCTCAGTATATTAGATAAAAGTTAACTTTAAAATGCACCTCAGATATCTCACAAATGATACCCTTCTTTCCAGTTTCTGTTATATATTTTGTTTGATAATTCCTTTTCTTTGAAAAATTTAATTATGAAAAAGTGTGGAAAATTAAGAAATATTATTCTGCCAACGTAAGTTTTCATATAATCTCAACCAAAATTCAAAGTACTAAGAGAAATTTTAATCAAAAGCTTGTTGAATCTTTTAAGTAAACTATGACTCAATTGCAAGTTCACAAGAAACAACCGAAGCTTCTATAACTATCTTAATTGAACTTCCTCCATGTAATATCCGTGTTCAGATAGACTTGAGCCCTGACTGCGGAAAATTTACACCCACCTTTAATACTTTTAAGCAGAACTAAAATAAACTTTTTTTTTTAAGTCTATAAAGTTTAACACACATTAAAGGTCATCGTCTCAATTTTTACATTTTTAAAAGCTCACATCACAAACGAGACTGACGCAATAAAACTTAATCTTGAAAAGTTCCTGACACAAACAAGGCCGTCAGCTCAATGTCCCTGTAAGTTTAATAGAAGTGAGTCTCGACCTTATAAATATTCATTGACCATTAAACTTGACATTTGTGTTGGACGGAGGACCACAGAGTGAGTGAAGGAGGAGGAGGAGGAAGAGATGGGGTATGGGAAAGTGGAAGAGGTGGAAGGATCGACCTAAATCTTCCAAACTTTCCATATATTACCCCAATCCTTCCTATTCTTTACCCTTTCATCTTTTTAACCCTCCACATTATTGTCATCGTCTTCCCTCATTATTTATGCAGCAACTCTCCTGTATTTTTGTTATTTAGTTGCCGTTCATCAACCCACTTTCTCCTTAATCCCTTTAAGTTCTATTTATCATCTTTGATCGCCAAGTCTATATCTAACTTAGCCCTAACTCTTCTCATCTTCATCTCCCTGTCTCTTTCCCTATTTCTTCGCTATGTCCATTCGTTCTTCTTGTATCTACATTTATCTGGAAGTCATCCTTCATTTGTGTGTCGTTTCATATTTTGTTTTTCTGTATCCACTAATTTTACTTCTTCTATTCTCACTGCCATTTCTCTCTACGAAATTACCTTTTAATGCTTTTATCCATTAATACATCAGCTTTCTCTTAACATTTCGGCTATTTTCTTTACATAAAATATTAGACCAGTGACAATCGTATATGAGAGAGAGCCCTACATACTTTAGAAACAATTTTTACAAGAAAAATCCCCGACTTTCTTTATAGATAATGGTACAAAGGAAAGCCCTACATTGTTTTAGTGAATGTTATTTTTTTTTATCTCTGTAGTCTTGAGACGAAGTTTCAAATAGCGCATTTTTTCAACAATCCGTCGGAGGAATGATCAAATCCTTGTACTGAGAGTCATTAGGGTGTCGGAATGTATGTAGCTCCGTGTTGAACTATCTTGAACCATATGTATACCAGCCGTCGATGAAGTTCTTCCACAACCTAGCTGGTGCTTCCACAGCCTCGTTGGTTTTGTCATATTATCCTAACATTATGCATGAATTTGGTTGAAACGGCTTCCTCTCTAGAGAGTTTCACTACCATCCATTCGCTGTGTAAATTAATTCTCACAGCTCTTTCATTCATTCCATTGCTTAATTCCACTTTGCGTAATATTCCGATGAGTCCAAGATTTTATTTACTATTGTATTATCTGATCAAATGCCAGAACGCAAACGAAACATAATAAAGTACTATCCTGGCACTAAGATGCTTCAGCCATTAAAAAATAAAGTCGTTAAAGCCTAACTGTTATATATTATCACATTCAATAACTGGGATGGGTTTCATGCAAAAAGAAAATGTAAAGTGAAAGGACACAAGTGCAACTAATGTGACATTTTATTGTGGCAACGTTTCGCTCTCCAGGAGCTTTATCAAGCCATGGCTTGATAAAGCTCCTGGAGAGCGAAACGTTGCCACAATAAAATGTCACTTTAGTTGCACTTGTGTCCTTTTACTTTACATATTGTCGGTAATTCAACCAACTTTATTACAAAAAGAATAAGATATTTTTGTCATTCTGAACTGGAAAACTTCAGTAAGGACACGAGGATATCTATAAATGGGACGGTTGAAATGATGAGAGGGAAAGCGGGGCAGGGAGGGAAGGAGAAAAGGTGAGGGAGAAAGGGGGGAAGGGGGGGGGAAGATATTCTTCACTTCCTCTCCTAATAGGTGGGCCCGACAGTCATGCCGGATATTGAGAGATTGTCAATAAGGAGATAAACTCATTTATGTACGATATCGGACAACTTAATAATTTCAGACAGAGCTTCGCTCGTGAGCAGTGAGCGGCTTGACGTATGCAATAAAATTTCAAGTTTTGACAACAACCATCAAAATGATTCACTGTGACGTTTCTCTTATATTATTATTTATAGAAATTTAATCGAGGAAGAAATTTGGGATTGATTAAATAAGTTAAATTAAAATTTTTTTTTTAGGGAATAGTGTATGACTGCTTGGCCTTCATATATTATTTAATGGTTAGTTAGCATAATTAAAATATG